>VMDO01001543.1:0-202972 GCA_007922755.1 Pedetes capensis | reverse complement strand
AATAGTGATGAAATAGAAATTTGAGAGTAGACCATTTTATAGTGCATTTTGGGCTAGATTATAAGCATGCAAGTTGCCAATGGAAATTATTTAGATGAGTACAGTGGAGTAAGTCAGACAGTATAAAAGGGAGTTTTTTCCAAAGACTTTAGAGAAAGGAAGAATATTTCACTCTGTCTTAATGTATACATAATGAAACATTTAAGTTTTCAAACAACATAAAAGTTCCTATGATTTCTTCAAATGCTAAATTTTATTTTAGTGTTAACTTTAATGGTTTATCATTTGTATGTTTTCCCTAAAAATGAAATGGAAATAGAAGAAATTTCTTATTTATTGGGACTAGTAAAGGTTACATCTAAGTTTATTAGCTTTTTAAAACAATTGTTTTTGATTACCTACAGCATGCTAGGTGTTATGCTGGATAGAGAATATCTGAAAATGAATGAAACATTGCACCTTCAATTTTAAAGTCATGAGGGCATTTACATTAATTCCATTTAATTATATCATGTAGTTAGATGTTCTAGAAAAACCTCACCATCCAGGTCCCCTGCGCTTTCCATAAGAATTTTTCCCTCCCTCATAAAATTCTCCAAATTTGTTAATGGAACTAGCAATATTGTTTTGCTTATGTACCCCCCACTGGTTCCTGTATTCATGTTCTATTAGGAATGAATCATCACTGAGCTTCTCAATAACAACTACCATTGCTTTGGTCTTCTTCTCAGCCAATCAGCCACCATCCAAGAACTGCACACATGCTTACCTGTCACCATACCCCTTCATGAGGGGTGAGCACAATTCCACCTCCTATGACTCTGCAGTTGGTAAGTACCACCTGCCCTCTAAAAGTGTCTTGCCTATCTACAGGGTGCCCGCTACAAAATTTTTTGTCGGCAATTAAAAAATAATTTAACCCTGTAATTCCAACATTGTATCTGGTACTAATCTGTTAAATGTAAGATGTTGTTCTTAATACACTATAAGTTTAGTGGAATAACTTTCCTCTAAAAGTCAAGCTGTGATTTGTGGTTGGTTTGCTACTTATAAAAGAAATGTTTTTTAAAATATGGTTTTGGATATGAAGATAGTAATGTTCATTAGGAAGTACTGCTTATTGAGGTTTGAATGACCTAAAAGTAGTTTGTGACTGAAAATATTGTAATATATATCCTACTTTCAGAACAATGTTTAGCAGCTATTATATATAAGTATGATTCCACTACTGCATTCGTATAAAATGGCTGAACTCTGTTGAGTGTGATAACACAGAGAGGAAAGATAATCAGACAGTATTAACTAGGAGTCATATTAAAAATTACTAAAACCAAGGGTTTGTACAGACTGCCAATGCAATACACAGAGCCAGTAATTTTTCAAAACGAATAGCTAATATATTTAATGCTCTGAATAAATATAGGAATAGATGTTCCTCATTTTCTCTTAGATGTTCAAGTCTTTTATATAAAATGGTATAGTATTTGTGTATAACCTACACACATCCTCCTGTATGCTTTAAATCACCTCTAGATTACTTATAATACTGAATAGAATGCAAATGCTATGTAAATGCTTGCTATACTGTGTTGTTTAGAGAATAATGACAAGAATATAAAGGGTATAAAGAATATATAGAGAGTCAGTGCTGATATAATTATTTTCTGTATATTTTCAACTCATAACTGGTTGAATCAATGGATGTGGAACTCACACATGTGGAGGGCTGACTATATATATATGCATGTATATTTATACACACACATATATAGAAGGAGAGAGAGGGAGAGAGAGAGGGAGAAGCTTTCTGTCTGTCTATCTATCTATCTATCTATCTATCTATCTATCTATCTATCTATCTGCGTATCTATCTGTCTATGAAGAGACTGATTTTAAGGACTTGGCTGATATGATTGTGGGGCCTGGCCAGACTGAAATCTGTTGGCAGGCTGGAGAGTCAGATAAGAGTTGATGTTGCAATCTTGATTCTGTGGTCTGGGAACTCCAGTTGATTTTTATGTTGCAGCCTAGTGGCTGAATTCCTTCTTCTTCAGGAAACTTGTGTTTGGTCCTAAAATCTACACCTAATTAGATGAGACTCACTGGCATTAAGGAGAGTAATCTTCTTTACTCAGAGTCATCTGATTGTAAGTCCTAATCAAATAAAAAAATAGCTTCACCTAAACATTTACCCTTGTGTTTAAACCAATCCTTGGGCAACAAAACCTAACCAAGCTGACTCATAACATTAACCATCACAGAACTTAACAAATCTTCACGTGATTTGGCTGTTTTTTCATCTTCCTGTCGAATATGCATTTCCAGACATTATAATTTTCTTTCATGTTTGCCAAAATTGTAACATTTGCTTCTGTCACATTAATGTGACCATGCATGGCGCAGTTGTGGGGTCTGGATAGGAGAAGAGATGAGATGACCTGCATCCGTACTGGTCCACCAGAATCCTTGAGTTTGAAGGACCATTGGTGTTGGCCTTGGAAACGTGTGTGCTGTGGGTGTTCCTGCCCACTGAAAACTACACAGGGCATCTCACTCACATTTGTCAGATGCCCTTGGGTTGTGCAGAATGTGAGCACTCGCGGTGGTAAGAGAAGAGCCAGATGTCACAGGCAAGAGTGAACAGACAATTTTTGCTTATGGAAAAGTTACAACGAAGTCATCCCTTCCCCAACATTCTTACTTTTATAAAATGAACTAAGAAGTAATACGGGGTCAGATTTCTAGAACATTAGGTAGGTCCATTTGTGTTAGTATTGTTATTACTATCCATCTGTTGAGGTCCTTCAGTGAACAAGGTATTGTACGTCCCATGTACTTTAAAAGGAATCTACATATTTGAAAAGTCCACACTTCAAGGAGATAGTGGAGAGTAGAAAACAAGGTAACATGATCTATGTATAGTAATTATGACAGAGATGGATAGTAACTGCATGTCAGGGGAATTATACTGCAATTACACTTAGAATGATTATGTAGCCCTGCATATAATTCAGGTGTCCTTTTTTGGATCAAGCGACAAAACCATTTCCATTTTTTTTAATTATCAAAATCTTTTGGCACATGTGTTGTAACTCCTTACTTACTTTAAACAACTTTACCAAACACTTTGAGTAGAAATCCCTGAGATGTGCAAAGATACATCCACAACAGAAGTCGCATGAATTTCATTTACCCTCATAGTAATGGACAAGGGCCTCTGACATTCATGTGATTTATGTTTTTGTTTCCTGTATCCAGAGAGTGGTATAGATTTCATCAAAAGTATTCTATCTGACTTTCCTCTATGTTTCCTAGTTAATGAGCCTGCATAGTTTTCACTAGACCCCAAAGCTGCAAAGCTAGCTTTATGTAACTTCAAAATTCTCAGATGTTATATACTTACTAAGTTATTTTCAGTAAATTGAAAGTGTTGTTTATAAAAATCTGAAGTATCATGGCTTGGCAAATTGTTAGTAAAATGACTTTCTGTTCTCCTGAGGTCTTATAGTTAAAATTGGCCAGTACTGAGTTCAGTAAAAACAATATAGTAGTATATGATTTTTTTTGGAGTGACTGTTAGAATCACAGGATACTATTAATGACGTTAGAGACTGAGACCTCCAGGAATCATGATGCTCTGTCTTCACACAGAAGAACTAACTCAGAGATCCAAGTCTCTGGTTTCTACTTTATTGATAATTTTACAAGTTACGATAAATGCAAAGGCTAATAAAGTAGTTCCTGTAAAGAAGCACGAGGCTGGGTGTGGTGGTGCACACCTGTAATCTCAGCACTTGGAAGGAAGGCTAAAGCAGGAGAATGGCAAGTTCCAGGCATGAGCTACATAGCCAGATTCTGTCAAAAAAAAAAAAAAAAAAAAAAAAAAAAAAAAAAAAAAAAAAAAAAAAAAAAAAAAAAAAAAAAAAAAAAAAAAAAAAGCTTCTATTTATATTCAAACTGTTCTAATTCAGTGTTTTCTTTAATTTTTTAACACTCAAAATAAATGTTATGAAATTCAATTATAGTTGTTTGAATGATCATCCAAGCTTAGTGAGAGCGGCCTAATTCTCAAAATTGTTTTTGAGATAGACTATGAACTTTGAAATCCATTAAACAATTCCATTACCTTTTGAGATTTGTCTGCGCTTAGATTTTCTGGTTTGTTTCATGCTACAGTCAGTCATGGTTCACTTTTTTGTATCATTTAGTAATGATGTACAGGGTATAAATTAATTATCAGGATGATTCAACCCAAAGGGCATTAATTTTTCCCTCTCTTGGTGTCCCGATAGTCTGTAACTGGCCCCCACGCACATCAAAGTGTTTGTTATACTTAGCCATAATTGTTTACCTCAGTTTCTTCCTTATTTTTTCCAGCTCCCTAATGGCACAAGGTGGCACAACTTATTTATATTTATGTCCCTAGGACTTAGTATAGTGCCTGGTAATTGGGAAATGGTTAAAATTTTGTGTAGAATGATTTTATGAAAAAAAAAAAACAAACAGTAATTTTAGCAATGAGTCACTTTAATTTTATTTTTTTAGATGGTAAAATTTAAAGCTAAATTACATATTTGGCTTTCTTCTTACTTTTTGGTGGTGCTGGGGATTGAACCGAGTGCTTGGTACATGCTAAGCAGTCACTCTACCACTAAGCTACATACCCAGCCCCTACTTTCTTATTAAGCATCATGTATTGGACATAATTTCACCTTTTCTTGGTGAATTGAAACAGAATGCACGCACCATAGACTAGCCAGTCTGACCTTTGAGTTCTACAGATTCAGTATCTGTCTGTGGCCTCAGGGCTTTTACATATGCCCAAACATTCTCCAAATGATGTTTCTCTTTTCCTATCCACTCCTTTCATTTCTCTAACAAAACAGGTTTCCCCTCCAGCTAGTTCAAACATCAGTATTTTAAGGGAATCCCCTTTTGCCAGACAACTATGCCACTAACACATGGACTAGGCCAAATTTTCTTCTATAAAAACAGTTTAATTTATTAACTCAGACAGGTGTGGTGGCACACACCTGTAATCCCAGTGACTTAGGAGGCAGAGGCAGGAGGATCGCAAGTTTGAGACCAGAGGCAGTCCATGTAGTTTAATGAGACCCTGTCTCAAAAAGTAAAAAAAAAAATGGGCTGAGGGTGCAGCTCAGTGGTCTAGCACTTGCAAATCGTGCAAGCATGAGGCCCTGGGTTCAACCCCCAGTACTGAAAAAAAAAATTGTTAATTCATAGCATATATTTTAATTATTCATTTTTGTTAAGTATTTTGTGTATGTGTTTTCTTTGCAGTTCAACTCTAAGCTCCATGAGAGCCGGTTCTTGTGTGTTTGGTTCATCATTGTATTGTATCCACTCTAGACTAAATGCTCAGTGAACGTTTTGGGGAACACTCCATTATCATACTGCACTGTAATATGGACACTGATGCCTTAGTAGCTATTGATGTATGTGGAATTTCTTTAACTCTTTACTAAATGGACCCAGATTGCTCTTAGTTTTTTGTATCCCTTTTGTAATTTTTACTCTTCAACATTGTTTTTAGCTCTCAGCTGTCTCACCTATAATGCCAATGTTTTTAGTCTTTCCATTTTGTACCATTATGTAAAGCATAAGCTGAAGTGAATGGTGTGAAACTGGCTTCAGGAAGACAGTTGGGCGAGGCATTGGTCAGCAATGTGTTGGTCTGCAAATAACAGAAAGCAATGGTAGCTTAAAAAATAAGGGCTGGTTTTCTCACACAGCAAGAAGATCAGGAGCAGCTGCCTTAATGATGCTGTAAGGGACCCAGGCTCTTTCACTCTTCTTCCTCCAACCTTAGCAAGTGAACAGTCATCCTCATGCTTTAGTATCTCCAGCAAAGCATAAGTGACCCTAGAATTTGCCTGCAGGTTTCTGCCAGTCCTTTATTTTTCAGAGTGTTACCACATGTCCTTAGATGGGGATATGGGACTTTTGGCTCTCTAGACACTATCATAAAGGAGAGAAAGGAGGCAGGCTAGGAGTGAGTGCTGAGTGTATCACCTGAAATAATCCACCTCAGCAGGCTGGCATTACAGTCCTGCATGAAAATCATTAGGGGCAGAACAACAGTGGGACAGTGATGACAAAAAAGAATAACATAAATGATATTTGATGAGTTAATGCATGAAACTTGGTGGTGGTTGTTGTTCTTAGGCCACATTGAATCAGGTCCAACTCATAGCAACCCTATATACAACAGAACGAAACACTCCCAAAATCTATGCCATGCCTGGCACTATTGTCAGTGCTTCTCTGCTATTCATAGGGTTTTCAATGGCCGATTATTTCAGGGGTGGGTTGCCAAGTCCTTTTCCTTTGCCTGCAGCACCTGGTATTCCCAGGTGGTTTCCCATCCTAGTACTAACCAGGCCCTATCCTGCTTAGCCTCCAAGATCAGGTGGGATTGGATGCCAGGGTGCTATGGTTACAGACTGAAACTTGGTAGCCAAACAATAAAAAGCTGGAGGAATCTAGGATGATGAAGAAATTTCCTTTTGAAGAGGGTGTAATTCAATTGAAACAACATACATTAAGGGGTAATATGGTGAAAAAAGAAGGACATTCAACTGGATGCATTGACACAGTGTCTGCAGCAATAGGCTTGAACATAAAAAAGATCATGAGCCTGGCACAGAATTGGAGAGTGTTCTGTTGTACACAGGGTAAATATAACTCAGGCCTGACTAGATGGCACCCAAAAACAACAATGGTAACTTGCCTCCAAACAATAAGTATTATCTTAATATTTCTCTTTCTATTCCTTTTTATGTACATAATTTTAATCATTATAAATACGAATGTATATCTTTCTTTTCTTTCTCTTTTTCCTTTCTGTTTTTATTTTTCTTTTGCAATCCTGAGGGGTTGATCTCAGGACCTGGTGCATGCTAGGCAAGTACACCACCACTGAGCTGCATTCTCATATCCTTTTTCATTTTTTGTCTCGAGACAGGGTCTTGCTAAATTATGCAGGCTGCCTCTGACCTTGCACCAGTGATCCTCCTGCCTCAGCTTCCTGACTGGCTGGGATTACAGGCAAAGCCCCTGGCTTTATGTTATTCTTTTCCAGTTAGTGTTAGCGTACACTTCTCCCTGGTTTTACTTAATGATTTCTCAAATGGGTTTATACAGATTAAATTTGTGATAATAATGGAATAGCAGTTTGAAATAATTCAACAAGTAACTTGATATGCAAAAGTGGCATTCCTGAAAGTCATTATTTAGCACAACAGACACTGATAAGGAAATGTGTAGGTGCTTTTTGATATCAAATGCAATTTTTCAAAAAA
This sequence comes from Pedetes capensis, assembly GCA_007922755.1. Lineage (NCBI taxonomy): Eukaryota > Metazoa > Chordata > Mammalia > Rodentia > Pedetidae > Pedetes > Pedetes capensis. The sequence continues at coordinate 195,650 of VMDO01001543.1, read as the reverse complement.
CATCATAAGTATTAAGATAGAAAATATCAATTGTACTTAGTGCAGGAAGAAAAAAAAGCAAAGACAGCCAACAAGTGAGAAGAAGAGAGATGTGCTGAAAACAAGTCTGTGATCAATCTTTTGCCTTCTCAAAGGAGCCAACAGAGGGAAGAGCTGGGAAGGAGGCGTGGTCCCTAATGATGAATGCAAAATGAATGTGAATGAGAGGGGAGTAGGAAGGAATTGGATCATACAGCTGCCAATGCATAAAGGTCAGCTGTCCCTTACAACTCCCTCACCTCCAACAGCTCCATTCTATGTCCATGTAGACTTCTCTTTCCAGGCACGTACTTCTGCCCCTAAACCTACATGCACTGTGGGTTCAACCTGAGACTTCCAGACCTCTGCTCCGTAGTGCCATGCGGGTCACTGCCCATCATTTTAGGTTGACATTGAGGGCTCTTTTCCTGGCAGTGCCTTCCTCCCCCAGGGAACCCATTTTCTTTTCTTGCACATTTTGACACCTGATGATCCTTCTGAGAGCCAAGCCCTACCCTGGGTTTCCTCCTTCCTTTTCTTCTCCCCGGAAGAGGTCAGGGGGCTGGGCTCCTCTTAAAGGGGTGGTGCAGAGGAATGTTGGGAATGTGAAACCTCACACTGGGATGGTCAGGGAGTGGGTAGTGAGAAAGCTGAGACATTTGCAATTAGCCAACACTCTGGCTTGGAATAGTTACCAAAAGAGCAAAGCATTAGAGATTGTTCTTACAAAAACAGCCCCGCCACAAATACACTTACTTTACTATACAATATAAGGCAAAATAAAATCTAGAAAAGACTGTTCTAATATGTAACAGTTTGAAACAGCATGGAAGTGAATAGAGGTTTGAATCTTGAGTTAATATAAATGCAAAAACATAAGAACAGTTAGGAGACACAGTGACATGTGCTAAGTATTATATGACCTCATTAGGAGGCCTTCCTCTTTCTTCCTAGCAGATATGCTTTCTGCTGTAGCTCAGTCTTATTTATCAACTTTTTTCTGTTTGTATTTAGTGATTCTGGACATTGTTCTAACTTTACCAAATTTTTTAAATACTTCTTTAGTTATGAAGAAATACATGCACTATAAAATTTAATGGAAAATGCAATCTGGTCATTTTTTTCCCCATAAATGCCAAGTACTTTGATATTCAAAAATGCATTGTCAACTTGTTGTTGTTGTTAGGTACCATCAAGTTGATGTCCAAATCATAATGACCCTATGCACAACAGGTGAAACAGTATTGTTAGTGCTTCTCTGCTATTTGTAGCGTTTTCAGTGGCAGATTGTTTTTTTGGGAGTGGGTTGCCAGGTCCTTCTCCCAAGCCTACAGAACCTGGTGTTTCCAGGCGGTCTCCTACCCAAGTACTAATCAGGTGAGACCCTGCTTAGCTTCTGAGATCTGACGGGATGGACACCACAGTAGTACAGCTGCAGGCATTGTTAACTTAGTTTCCTGCTATTTGGTCAAACAATTGAGGTCATACAACCATGTCTATAGATACAGCATCATATTACAATGGCAGCTACATTTCCTGATTAACAATCCATTCTCACATGGGTCCCCAGGACAAGCTTCCCATTGTTCAGGTGAGATTGCCATTGTCAGGGCCCTACCCTGAGCTTCCCTACAATGGAACCCTTCAGGGTGGAGTCTGCTTTGGACTTCCAGAGCCCAACATTAAAGTGGTTAAAAAAACACTCTTTTTTTTTCAGTTTTGGGGGTTGAACCCCGGGCCTCGCACTTGCATGCTTTGCAAGTGCTGGAACACTGAGCTGCACCCCCAATCCCCCCATTTTTTGAGACAGAGTCTCACTAAGTTACGTAGACTGGCTCTGGTTTCAAACTTGCGACCCTCTTGCCTCTGCCTCCCCCCAAGTTGCTGGGGTTACAGGCATGGGCAACCATGCCTGGCTAAAAAAACCCCACTCTTAGAGGATGCTATTTGGTATTCCCTATGGGAAAAGGACGTGACAACCTACTCCTAAGGCAATCCCAAAACAATCAGCCATTGAAAACCCTATGAGAGTTGCTATGAGTCTGATATGACCTAACAACAACATTTGGTATTCCCTAGGATTGTTCCAGGATTGGATTTAGCCCAGTTGGTAGAGTGCTGCTCTGCACTCTCTGAGGACCTGGGTTCAATCCCCAGCACCACAAAAACAGGAGAAGGACATGACAGTCCCCTCCTAAAGTAATCCCCAAACAATCAGTCATTAAAACCCTTTGGGGCTTGCTATATGAGTCATACCCACCTCCATGGCACCTAACAGAGTTGCTCTGAGTTGGATTTGACTTGGTGGTACCTAATAACAATACAATTTATTCATGGGCTTCTCAGGATTGGTAGGCAATTTATTGACCATCCCTCCAATAACAGGAGGTGATTACTTTCTGAAAATAAGGTAGTGCAATTACTCACAGTTGTGTGGTTGGCTTTCCCCTCTTTGACGCCTTCTGGTGGTATCTGTGAAGATGCCTGTTATACTCAGAAGTGGAATTCTCCTCTTCTGATGGCGGTCTCCCAGAGCTGTAGAGCACAGCTTCTCAACCTTGGTGCAGTTTACTTGCTGTGCTAGATAATTCTTTCTTGCAGGAACTATCCTGTCCATTGTAGGATACTTAACATCATCCCTGGCTTCCACCCACTAGACACTAATGCAATCCCTAAATTGTGACAACCAAGAATGTCTCCAAATACTGGCAGGTGTCCAGGGTGCAGGGTTGGAAAAACAATTGCCCTCTGATGAGAACCTTGGGGCCTTCTACATATCCATTCCCAACATTTCTGGCCCAGGGTCCAAGCTCTTTAGAATTACAGTTGTCCCTCAGTGTCTGAGAAGAAGTGGTTCCAGGATCCTCCACGAATACCAAAATCCATGGCTAAATAATCCCTTTATATAAAATGATGTAGGGTTTGCATAGAAACTATGCACACCCTTCCATATACTTTGAATCCCTTCTATGACTTAATCCAATGCAAATGCTGTGCAAATAGTTGTTATACTCTTATTGTTCAGAGAATGATAATAAGAAAGAAATTGTACAGTATTCATTTTCCTGGATATTTTTGATCCATAGTTGGTTGAATCCTCAGTTGTGGAACCTGCAGATAGGGAGGGCTTACTGTATACACATTCTCCCTACACTCTGAGCCTAGCTCCAACCCCAGAGCCTGAAATCACATCATAATGGTTACATTCCTTCTGCTGCCTTCTTTTGTGCAGAGTATTCAAACCTAAAGAGACCAAGGAGCTCATCTAGGCCTCTCTTATCTTTAAACATTATCACTTCAGCCTCTAGCTTTGGCCCTTTCCTGAGAAGACACTATCAACTGGATGCATTGGAAGTAAATTATCGAGTGCGTATGGCATGCCAGGTCCTGCTTGGGTGCTTCAGGATCAGTCCAAAATTCTTGCCCTCATGGAGCTTGCATTGTAGTGGGAAGGCAAAACCAAACAAGAATGCACAGAAAACAACACAAGAAAACCTGCATAAGTCAGCCAAGCACTTGGAGAGAAGTAAAAGCTGGTTAGGGTGTGTGGAGGAGACTCAGTCCTGAGCATGCTGGCAAAGGAGGCCTCCTGAGAGGCGGTATTTGCACTGAGCTGGATGGCGTGGGCTGGATGTGGGCTCTGCTGTGTGGCTGAGCTGCCTCCACAGCTTCTTCAGGCCTTTCCTGGGGCCCAGATATATGCGACTCCTGAGTGCTCAGCTTAGGGATTTGCTCATGGCCAGGGTGTGCAGGAGCCACCAGCTGGATTTCCTATCTGTGTTCATCCCCTGGTGCAGCCATTTGGGGCCAGAGTTCTCACGCAGGCTTCCTGGTCCCCATAAAAGCGGTTTGTAAAAGGCATGTCAGAACAGAACAGGCCTCATACAGTTGTTATGAAAACGAAAGGAGATGGAAATGTAAGACCTTAGCAAAGTAGTTGGCATATCATTGGAATTCAGTGTCAGCTATTCCAGTGATGCTGTACAGTTCAGAGTACCCAGAATAAGCCATTGTCAGGCCTCAAGCATTCATCATAGCATCTCCTTATAAAATGCTTTCCGTCTCCTCTGAAGTGTGTGTGTGGGTGTGTGTATAGCTATGTCAAGCATTTGATAGGTAGAATTTCTACACAGAGTCAAGGCTTCATAGATAAATGTTTATATTTTTTTGTTATTACCCTTATCACTATATGTTAGTACAGGATGGTTTAATAGTATGCTATCTGTAATGGCCTTGCCTGCAGCCGTAGCCCTGTGGCATCCGATCCTGTCAGATCTCGGAAGCTAAACAGGGTCGGGCCTGGTTAGTACCTGGATGGGAGACCGCCAGGGAACACCAGATACTGTAGGCTTGGGAGAAGGACCTGGCAACCCCCTCCCAAAAGTCAATCTGCCATTGAAAACCCTATGAACAGCAGAGAAGCACTGACAATAGTGTTTCACCTGTTGTACATAGGGTCGCTATGAGTCGGATACCAACTCGACGGCACCTAACAACAACAACAACAATCTGTAATGGCCAAGATTTGCCACTCTTTATCTGGTAATGTTGATTAAAGTTTATTCAGCAAGTATTTATTGAGCACTTGTTATGTGCCAGACACTCTTTGCAGGTGCTGGGGAACAGTAGTGAACAGAACATAAAAATCCATGCCTTTAAGGGGCTGGTGTTCTAGTGAGGGGAGTTGGGCAAAGGGACTTAAAGAAGTCAGCTATGTAGAAAAGATCAGGTGCTCCAGAGAAGCATAAAAACAGAGGAAGTGGCTAGAGATTGATGAACTGGAAGACCAGAGGCGGGTGATAATTCTAATGTGGTCTGAGGAAAGCATGGCTCTCACAAAGTGGCAGTTGAGTGGACCACAGAGTGAAGTAAGGGAGGGAGCCATGCCAGACCCAGATGGAGCACATTCCAGACAGAGGGAACAGCAGGTGCAAAGGCCCAGAGGCTGAGACATGCCCTATAATTGCACAGAATAGGAAAGAAGCCAGCACAGCTGGGTGAGAGGGAGTGAGAGGAGAGGAGACAGCATGGTCAGAGAGGTGCCAGGCTCAGGGAGGTTGGCCTATATTGAGGATGCTGGCTCAGACTCTGAAAAGGTTCTTGTTAGGTGCCATCAAGTCAGTACCAACTCATAGCGACCCTACATACAACAGACGAACAGTGTTGTTAGTGCTTCTCTGCTACTCATAGAGTTTTCAGTGGCTGATTGTTTTTTGGGAGTGGGCTGCTGGGTCCGTCTCCCAAGTCTGCAGCACCTGGTATTCCTAGGCGGTCTCCTATCCAAGTACTAACCAGGCCTGACTCTGCTTAGCTTCCGAGATCTGCCAGGATCAGATGCCCCAGTGGTATGCCTGTAGGCTAATGAAATTTCTATCTGATTTATACAATAAAAGGACCTTCTAGTTTACAGTGCTAGCCAAGAGTAGAAAGGGAAGGAATGAATCAGATACCCAGTTAGGAAGTTTTCTCTATTCTAGTTGACTAGAACAGGATATTAAGAGGTGGAAATTTGTCTAATTCCCGTATAGTCCTATAAAATTTTTGTGAGAACCAATAAGGATATCAATCAAATGGACATTCCAAACAAAAGAAAAGCAAAACCAAACAAAATACCAAATCTCTCTCTCTCTCTCTCTCTCTCTCTCTCTCTATCTCTATCTCTCCCTCTCTCTCTCTCTCCCTCTCTCTCTCTCCAGGCTGTTATGTGCCTTAAAATATCCTAAGTCTGGGGATACTGTTCTATTTTAGTTTTGCTTTTTTTCTTTTTAAAGCTATTTTGTTAGGGGGCATTTTCAAATGTTTACAGAAGAAAAGAGTGTTATGATCCTATATGTTGCCATCATCCAGTTCAAATAATTATGAAGTTCTTTTGTTCTATCTATATAAATTTATATAAATAATCCACATTGTATTATTTTAAAATAAATTTCAAGCATTATATAATTTCTATGATAAATATATCAGCATATATGTAAGATAGATTCTATACTATTTGATTATCTTGAAAACTTTTTATTTTGAAGAAAATGCAGAGTCACAGGAGGTTCAAAGATGATACAGAAATCCCCTGTTCCCTTGCACTTCATTTCCCTCCTCCGTGACATCTTCCATCATGGTAGTGTAGTATGATATCCAACCTGGGAAACCGACATCTGTATGATGCAGGTGTATGGGTCTTTGTCAGTTACCATGTAAGTAGATTTGTTTAGAGTGATCACCGCCCCCAAAATCATGAAATTCCCTCTTCTGTTACCCCTTTATAGGAATTTATACCTTCTCATCCTCAGCCCTTATTGTTGTTGTTGTTAGGTGCCGTCGAGTCGCTATACAACTCATAGCGACCCTCATGGGGTTTTCAATGGCTGATTGTTTCAGGATTGCCTTGGGAGTGGATTGCCAGGCCCTTCTCCCATTTTTGTGGTGCTGGGAATCGAGCTCAGGACCTCAGAGACTGCAGCACAGAGCTCTACCAACTGAACTAAATCCCAGCCCCCCTCAGCCCTTAGCAATCACTAATATGTTATACATGGTTGTAATTTTGGTCTTTCATGAATGTTATGTAAGTGGAATCATACATTACCTTCTGAAACTGCCTTTTTTGATATGCATATGCCCTTGAGATCCATCAAAGTTGTTGCATAGGTCAATAGTTCACTCATTTTTATTGCTAAGTAGTTTGTTTCATCAATCACCTACTCTAAGATATTCTTGTTATTTTGAGTTTGGAACTATTACAAAGACTGTGTACTGTTTTTGTGTGGTTATAAATTTTCATTTACCTGGAATAAGTTTCCAGAAGTGAAATTGCTGGGTCATATAGTAAATGAACAGCTGGGTTTCTTTTTTGTTTTGGTTTTGAAGCAAGATCTCATTCTGTAGCCCAGGATGGCCTTGAGCTTGCGATCCTCCTGCCCCAGCCTCCCAGGTGTTTAGATAACAGGTATGTACCACCATGCCTGGCAAATATTTACATTGTTTAAAAACTGCCAAACTATTTGTCAGAGTAGCTGTGCCATTTGATATTTCCAATAGGAATGAATTGAGATCTTATGTTCTCTATGTCCTCACTATCACTTGTTATCATCACTATTTTTTTTTACTTTAGCTATTCTAATAGCTATGGGCGGGCTGGGATTTAGCTCAGTTGGTAGAGCACTGCACTGTAGTCTCTGAGGTCCTGAGTTCAATTCCCAGCACCGCAAAAATGGGAGCAGGACCTGGCAATCCACTACCAAGGCAATCCCGAAACAGTCTGCCATTGAAAACTCTATGAGGGTCACTATGAGTTGGATACCAACTCGAGGGCACCTAACAACAACAACAATAGCTATGGAGTCATCTCAATTTGGTGTTAACTCCCATTTCCTCAATGTTTAGTGGTGTACACCATCTTTTCATTTGCTCAGTTGCTCTCTGTACATCCCCATCAGTGAAATGTCTTTTTGTGTCTTTCACTTATTTTTTAACTGAATTATTTGCCTTTTGCTGTCAAGTGTTGAAAGTGCTTTATCATTTTAAATATGAACTCTTTATTAGATATGTGGTTTATAAATTTCTCCCATTGTATAGATTATCTTTTTATCACCTTAACAGGAATTTTTGCAGGGTAAAAGTTGTGAATTTTGATGATGCTTAATTTATTAATTTTTTAAAAAGCATATCAGGTTTCTAAGGATTGTTTGGCAATCTTTAGGTCTTGGTGGCTTTCGCTCATGTTTTCTTCTAAGAGTCCTCTAGTTTTATGATTCCCAATTAAATCATGATACATTTTGGGTTATTTTTGGATAAGGTATGAGACTTACTTATTTTGGCAGTGTATGTCCAATTGTGCTAGCACCTTTTGTTGAAAAGACTGTCCTTCTCTTGAGTCTTTTTTGCATCAATGTCAAAAAATTGTTGCTCGTACTTGTATGGGACTTTTGTGGATTCTGGATTCTGTTTAATTGATCTGTGTATCTATTTCTTTGCTAGTTCCCCAGCCTCTTGAATATTTTAGCTATATAATAAATGCACAATTAGATAGATTGATTCATTTTACTTTCTTCCTTTTTTCAAAATTAATTTACTTGTCCAATATTTTTTGTCTTTCTACACAAACTTTAGAATATTGTCTATATTGCTACAATTTTTTTTTTGTTACAGTTTTAATGGGAATTACGTTACACTCATGGATCAATTTGGGGAGAATTGATTTATTTATTATGTCAAACCTCCCAATCCATGAACACACTATAAACCTCCATTTATTTATGTCTTCTTTAATTTCTTAAATCAGCATTTCATAGGTTTCAGCATATTAATAGTGTATGTGTTTCATTATAGTTATATCTATTTAATTCATTTTTGAATATTTATAAATGGCATTGTATTTTAAACTTCAATTTTCATGTGTTTATTACTAGTATATAGAAATTTAATTTTTTAAAAAAACTTCATAGATTATGTTTACATTAGTTTTATGTCTTCAGAAAAATTGAGTGGCAAATACAAAATGTTATCTTTTTATTGCCCACATAGTTTCTCCTTTTATTAACTTCATGCATAGCAAGGTACACTTGTTTACCATCCAGGAGCCAATATTGATACATTTTTAGTAATGAGAGTCCATCATTTACATTCAGGTTCACTTTTTATGTTGTATTGTCCGTGGGTTTGATCAAACATCCTGGCATGTACCCACCACTGCAGTATGATTTGGAGTAGGTCCACAGTCCTCAAAATCCCTCCCATCCCTGTAACTCCAACAAAGATATTTATGAAATATTTATCTTCAGTGTTTTTGAATGCATGTCTCTGGGCAGCTCCTACAGTGGTTGTTGTCAGTGTTACATTATAAATACATTATTACAGTCTATTGTTTTGACAGTTGTCTCCTTTCATGGCCCCTTATGCTCTGGCAATGGTTTCACATGTTTCTTTCACATATATTGAGAACACATATATTGAGAACCAATATGACATATCACTTTTTTTTACTTCAATTATCAAACATAATTTCAAAAATTTAAGCAGAAAGAGGTGTACTATTTGTTGTATTCAGCCATATTTTATCATTGTTCTTATTTTCTTTCTGGTGTTTTATTTGTTTTTATTTAGACAGCTCCCTTCATTTTTGAGCAATTCTGTTGGTGACAAATCTCATTGTTTTCCTTCATCTGAGAGGGTGAGGATTGCTCTTTCATTCCTAAGTGATATTTTTTTGCTGTGTATAAAGTTTGGTGTTAATAATTCTCTTCTTTTAGTGCTTAAAAAATATACCAATTGCCCCTTGTTGATTCCAAGCCTGGGTTCCATGGGGCAGTAAGAAACCCATGGACCTCACCATTGTGCTGTTCCTTGGATCTTGCTAGAGATGGGAAAGGCTGGGGAGACTTTGGAAGTCTCTGAGCATGTTAAGTCACTGAGTGGAGATGTTATGTCAGCTTTTGGATCAGAGCCCAGAGTAGAGAGCAGAAAGGGTGCATTTGGGAGTCATTGCACATAGGCGTATTTAAGGCCATGGAATGAGATGAGACCCACTGCAGAGTGAGTGCAGAAAGAAAGGAGATCAGTCCAAGGACCAGTGCCAGGGTGCTCAGCTAGGAGAGGCCAGAGAAAGAGACCAGCACAGGAGCCTGAAGATGGGTAGCTTGAGACGCAGGAGGAAAGCTCAAGGAGGTGGTCCTCTGGAAGCCAGCTGAAGAGAGCACTGCTCCCAGTAGGACCGCATGCTGCTGAGAAGTGGATTAAAGCATGGGTGCAGCTCGGATCCTGGGACTTAATGTGTCACCTAGAGCAACAGAGAACATCATTTACAGTAATATTTCGCCCTTGAGTTACTTCTTTGTCATCCCCCCTGTGCAATAGGAATCCTGGCCCAGAGGCCCAGCCTGGGGTGTCCCAGTGGACCAGGACCAGCTGGCCACCTCAAAGGCTGAGCAGAAAGAAGGATGACAGGACAGGGAAGGAATTTACTCTCAGATTGGCCACACTGGGGAGAAAACCAGTAGCCTAGGGACTAAAAGTCTGTAGCAGTATTTTTAGGGTTCTGTGGTACACGTTGGGGCCTGCATAGCTGGCAATCTTGGTCAGGGGATTGATCTGAGGATCAGTCAGGTGGGTTTGTCCACAAAGAAGGTTACTGCTCCCTGGAGGATGGTTTTGACTCTTGTCACAAGATGTTTATCTGTCACACCTGCTGTGCCTGGAATCCAAGTCCACTGCAGGAGAGAATGACTCAGAGAAATGGACAAGCCAGGAAGGCAGAATGGAGCTAGGCACGCCTTCTTCAGATTTAGGGTAATGATTGGAGTCTTCTGGACCCTGTTCTGTTGGTCTGGAACAGGACATTGTAAAAGCTGGCAACTGACAATCTGTTGATTATGATGTTGCTGCAAATCGTATAGATACCTTGTTATTGACGTTGTTAGGTTCCCTTGAGTCATAGCAACCCTATGTACAACAGAACAAAACACTCCCTGACACTGTGCCATGCCTGGCACTGTCAGTGCTTCTCTCCTATTCACAGGATTTTGATGGCTGATTGTTTTGGGTGGGTTGCCAGGTCCGTCTCCCAAGCCTACTGCACCTGATATTTCCGGGTGGTCTCCCATCCAAGTACTACCCAGGCCCGACGCTGCTTGGCTTCTGAGACCTCATGGGATTGGATGCCAGGGTGGTACAGCTTTAGTTTATAGATACCTTAGTTACTCTTAGTGTCTTCATCCTCAAAGGGGGAAGAGAATATTATCTTTAGATGCATATTCTTTAAATGGTCAGCATGCCTAGTGCATAACTGCACAGGAATCTGACCCAAAGTTTAGGATAGCAAAGGAGACAGAAAGTGCAGGCAGAGCTCCCAAGCTTTTATCCTGCTTATAGTTACCCCTCCGGCATCTGAAGGCCCAAGGGAATAGTCTGTGCTTTTTAGCAAAAGCAGCCTCTAAGTCTTTATTACAGGACATATGATTCATAAATGATAAATATTAGTATGGCTTGAATTCCAGTGAGGAGATGAGGAATTTGACGTAATGAAATTAACAACAATAGGAGTCATAAAAATCTCAGTGCCATCGTTTTAATTTCTTAGGAGCTTGTTATAGTCTTATTTCTTCTGTCTACTTATTTAAACCCACAAACATTGATCACTTGTAAAAAGAGAAAATATATTTTTAATTTGTTATTTTGAAAAACTTGCTAATACCTGTATAAAATGACTTTCTTTCATTTTTTATTACAAGTTGAATGGAGTGGTGGGAGCATACATGGAACTTATATCATATGCAATCCTTGTGCTGCCCCACCTCCCACACTTTCATACATTATACCTTGAATCTTGGTGATTATGCCAAGGTAGGATTCATTGATGATGCTTGAAAGCCAAGGGGACTGAGAGGTTAGCTCTCTCAGCATCCCACAGTTCACGCTGTACAGTTGGCTACCTCCATTTCCATAACTTTCTTGGTGACCAGCCTCTTTTAATGTTTTACTGTAATATTTCAGTAAGGGAAATTACTTTGGGTGTTCCTCATAAACAATAAGCACTTTCAAACAAAATCTATTTGATGATTACGGAAGATTTGGTAAATTCTGTAATTTTACATTTGGGAGAAAGACTTGGCAAACCACTCCCAAGGCAATCTCAAAACAGTCAGCCATTGAAAACCCTGTGAGGGTAGCTATGAGTCGGATACTGGCTCGACGGCGCCTAACCACCACCACAACAACAACATAATTTTACATTTTAGTTTGTCACTTTTACATTTTACTTTTTTTTTTTTTTTTTGCTTTTCACAATTGGGTTTGAGGGCATAGCAATAAAATTAAAGGGACTTTTCAATGTAGTCATTTTAAAATATGATTCATTTTTGTAAGGTGTTTTCCTGGCACTGAAATTCATTGCTTCAAGTCTGCGTATGACCAAGGCCAAGGCTATTATTTGCATCATTCGCAGAAAGCAAAGTGTTAATTTGTTTCCTGAGCAACAGCAGTTGTTATGCAATCTGAGGGTATTTGCTGTAACAGCTTGCTGGGTTGGACAGCTAGGGAGGGAAATCTTCCAGAGATGTATCTTATCAGGGCAGATAAATGAGTGAAGCCAAACCCCTGCAAACCATGTAAAGAGCAGCGATGGGAGCAGTGTTTTTGGTCTTTACAATGATTTTCTACTTAAAATGGGCAAATTTAGAAGCTGGTTCTTTCCAGCAGAGGCTTGGAAGTTCACTGTATGCAGTGTGTTGTGAAAGGGAGAAAATGACAGTCCACTTGCCCTAAACACAAGAGTTGGAGGTGACTTCTGAGGCTACTGGTTCTGCCTTTTTATAGAGAAGCAAACAGAGAGCCAGGGAGGCTTGTTAAGTGACTAGCTTTTAAAGAACACATAGCAAATAGTTGTCAGGCCAGTGAGAACAAACTCAAGGCTGCCAGTAGATATTTCCATCACAGTCCTTCAGTTCCATCCCTAGAACAGGCCAGGTCAATGAAATATGCCCAGGAGGGTTTAGGTATTATACTTAGCAAACGGTGACTCGGAATGTCAATGATCATCTTTCTTGGTAAGTGGGGAAAGTGTGGTTTTGTGTTCTCTATAGGAGCAAAAGGAAAGGCTTCACTTTGTTCTCTGAAGGTTTGCTGATATGAGCTGACAAAAGATTAAGTAGAAGAAAAGACACGCTTATTACATGCATAAAAATGATCACAAAGTGTAATTACTCACCTGCCTAGCATAATTTAGAAATTTACATATGCCTTTTCCATGGGGGAAAGAGGAGAATGGGAAATGTAGACAATTTTTAGGGCAATAGTAAATTATTTGGGGGAAAAATCACTGGGCTTGGAGAAATATTCAGTGTCCTGGGAAAAAGTCTGGTGGGACCACAGAATGAACAGTGGATAATACATGATTCTCTTTGGAACACTGGATGAGATTTAAATACAAGGCAACCATGTGTGACAAAAATCTTTCTAAGTGTGTTGACAGACTTTTATTTTTCCTCCTGTGCTAAGAGTTTAATTCAGGGAACGTATCAGAGGTGTTTTGCTCCTTAGTGGGTCCACACTTTAAACAGACAAGCAGATATCACAGGGAAGCCTCTTCCAGCATCTGCTGCTAAATTTTCTAATTTGAAATGATCAGCACATCGGGGCAGCATATTTGGTGATAATGGTCCCTGGACTCCTTCATCTTGAGTAAGCAAAGTGAGGAGGTTTGATCCAGAGTGAATGTGCTGGGGATGCCAGTGCTGCCCCAGCGGCCTTGTCTGTCCTAAGGAGACACTTCATTTCCCATTGCTTGTGCCAGGACTCATTCACTGCATGCTTGATTCACATCTCAACCTACAAAGGTCCGGTTCTGTGTTGGCCAAGTCTCCTTCTGAGACATCTGTTTTAGGCACAGGCCACAGATTGCTGGTGCAAACCCACCCCAGCAGCCCATAGCTGCTCTCATCTCTGTATCTTTACTTTCTTCCTCGAAACTTTCTTCTCTTTCTCCCGTTTTCTTTCAATTCCTTGATAAGGTCTCTTTGCTCATTTCATTTTCCCCATAAGGCAAGTTAGTTTCCATGAATTACTATAAAAGTTTTCAGTGATTTATCTCAAAATACTTTACCCTTTAATTAAAAAATAAAAAAAAATCTTACTTTCTATAAGGAAGAAAAGGGAGTATGTGAACTTTTGCCTTTATTTTTTATCTTTCACTCTGAAAACATTCATGTAAAATAAAGTATTAATCAGTGATTTATTTTTCATGTCATTTGTAGAGGAAGTTCACAAAACTTGGGCCAAAATTGTTCTGTTGGAAAATGGCCACGTTCTACAGGGAGTATCACTAAGTGACTTCTGCTTTCTCCCTCCAGCACCTTCCCTGGCACCAAGCTTGTCATTGTTCTGTGACTTTACACCAAGCCTCTGGCACACACCATTCCCACTGCTTCTCAGTCTCCCTATTCCTGTGGTCTGCAGGATTGGCTCCATTCCTGGCCATTCCTACTCTAGCCTCTAAGCATCGCCTTACACTCTGCATGCCTGACCCTGTCCCTCATGCAGTGTGTAAGACAGGGTCAGATATGCAGTGTGTAAGACAGGGTAAGACAGGGTCAGACGCTTCCTCCATTCTTGTGCAATGTGCCATCTGTATTCCCTCCTTGGGCTTGTCATAGCTGATCACTGTCTGATTGTTTACTTGTCCTCCTGGCCTGCTTGATGGCATATATTGCACATTTTTGAGAGGCACAGTAATTGATTACTTATCACAGTGCCTGACACGAGGTAGAGTTGCAATCAATGTCTGAGCATGGGTAAATGCAGGAGTGGAATTCAATTTAGTTGCTAATTGCTCCTTTGGTTGGGTATCTTATGATACAAATAGAAGGAAAATATCAAATCATTTTAGGAGAATAAAATTCTTATACTAACTTTTTTGATGTAGAAATGGTAGAAAGGAATTTTGAGTCATGTCCCTCGGAGGAAGATCCTTAGATGTATAACAGCATTACCTAAATACACCTCCACATTTTCTAGAGAAATGTGATTTCTAGGATGTTAGAAATTGGCAGAGGCAAATCATCTGAGAACTATGAAATTAAAGATTTAGTGATCCTAGAAGATTTAGAATAGAATGCTTGCAACTAAGCAAGACTTTGCTGTGGTTATTTACTATCGTATGTACAAAAACTTAGGACAAACAGATTCCAATTTCATGCTCAAAGAATATTTGAATAAAGTGGTTTCAAAGTGTTGTTCATGGATTAATATTTAGAATAACAAGTCTTTTCTGGTGTAGACCAGATTTTTTAAAAACTGGAATCAGTGAATGGGGAAATGTGCCTGTCTTCTGGTAGTTTTAGAATTGGAGAGAAACACTCCTAGAGATCCTGATGTTTTTGATTCATTTGTATGCTCTGGTCCTCAGTGCATGGAAAGGATTACCACATAGTCCTTGGTGATCTTACTAGTATCCAGGTGTGAACATCTGTCCCTTGATTCCTCAGCTCTTCCATTATAAGTGCCTGTTTCTCCCCAGTAGGGATTCAGGTGATTAAACCCTCCAGCCATTGAGTAATAAAGCCCAGAACATAGATTCATTCCCTGTTGAATGAATTAGCTTTGTTCTTTTCCTTTGTCATTGTATACACTATTAAACTTAAGATGATAGAGGGGATTGAGTGGTAAATTAATGATAATTTACTCATTCATATTTTAATGAACATCTATTACATTCCAGGCATAAAGCTCCCTTTTGAGTTAGAAAGATAAGCAAGTCTGAGTCTCTGCCCTGAAGGAGATCACAATCAGGAGGTGGCAGTGGTATATAAAGACAGATTGTAATGCAGAGTGCTCGATCCACAGACTGGCATGTGTCAAGATTATAGGTACTTCCTTTGTCCAGGCACTGTGCTTAGGGCTTACCAGCACTATAAAATGGGAAACATAATTGTCAAATTTTAGGGAAGGAAATTGAGGCATTGAGAGGCCAAGTAACGTGTCCAAGGATACACAATGGGTAAGTGGTATTCCAGTGCTGGAATGATTCTGATTATCTACATTTCTACTGATTCTGCTCTCTTCTGCCTTTTGTTGCAGGTGAGGAAGTAACCCCTTTGTCACGTTAAGGAGGGAAGGGTGCTTGATCACACCCTGAAGGACAAGTAGTAGCTAGGGCTGCTGTGTGACAATATCATAGCCTGGGTGGCATAAAGAACAAAGGTTTATGTCCCACAGTTTCAGAGTCTGGATTTGGGGTGGGTGGGGAGAGGCATAACAACCCATAACAAGTAGGGAGGCTATTTATTCTAGTTAGGGGAAAGAATATCCTTGAGGGCTGAAAATAATACCCCCACAACGAACTTCAGTGTAATTTCAGCACTTCTAAACCTTGAGATAGGAGGAGCTGAAGGGGGAAGATTTGAATCTATGGGACTTAGGTAGACCAGTGCCCATTTATTTGCAAGACACTATAAACATAAAAACCAATGGATATTGAGACTCCAAACAGCCCTGAAATAAAATCTTGACCTTGTCATTTACTGGCTGTTAAATTTTGGGAAAGTTACTTACCTTCTCTGAGCCTCATCTATAAGCCACAATATAGAGATTGCTATGAAAGAAACACTGTCAGGTATAGTGCCAGAAAATGAGTCCCCCAGGTTGGAAGGCACTCAAAAGACTACTGGGGAAGAGTTGACTCCTCAAAGTAGAGTCTACCTTGATGATGGAAATGGAGTAAAGCCCCAGGGCCCTCCATTTGCTGATGTGACACAAGTCAAAATGAGGAGAAACAACTGTAACATCCATTAATAATTGGGACATGGAATGTACAAGTATGAATCTAGGAAAATTAGAAATTGTTAAAAGAGAAATAGAGCACATATACGTTGACATTCCAGGCATCAGTGAGCTAAAATGGACTGTCACGGGCCATTTTGAGTCAGATAATCATATGGTCTACTATGCTGGGAATGACAAACTAAAGAGAAATGGGGTTGCATTCATCATCAAAAAAGACATCTCAAGATCTGTCCTGAAATACAATGTTGTCAGTGATAGAATAATATCCAATGCCTACAAGGAAGGCCAGTTAATATGACTATTATTCAAATTTATGTACCACCACTAAGGCCACAAATGAAGAAAAGGAAGGTTTCTACTGGCTTCCGCAATCTGAAATAGATCAAACATGCAATCAGGACATACTGATAATCACTGGTGACTGGAATGCAAAGGTTGGAAACAAAGAAGAAGACTTAGCAGTTGGAAAATATAGTCTTAGTGACAGAAACAGTGATGGACATAATAGAATTTTGTCAGACCAATGACCTTTCATTGTAAATACATTTTTCACCAACGTAAATTGCGACTATACCAGCTCGACGGCACCTAACAACAACAACAATACACATGGACTTCACCAGATGGAACATACAGGAACGAAATTGACTACATTTGTGGAAAGAGACGATGGAAAAGCTCCGTATCAAATGTCAGAACAAGACCAGGTGCTGACTGTGGATCAGACCATCAACTTTTCATATGCAAGTTCAAAGTGAAACTGAAGAAAGTTAGAACAAGTGTATGAGAACCAAGGGCTTCTAGCTCTTGGGGAATATCCCACCTGAGTTCAGAGACCACCTCAAGAACAAATTTAATGCATTAGACACAAATGATAGGAGACCAGTCAAGTTGTAGCATGACATCAAAGACATCATTCATGAAGAAGGCAAAAAGTTATTAAAAAGACATGAAAAAAAGAAAAGACCAAATTAAGTGTCAAAAGAGACTCTGGAACTTGTCTTTGAATGTCAAGCAGCTAAAGTAAAAGGAAGACATGACGAAGTTAAGGAACTAAACAGAAGATTTCAAAAGGCAACTCAAGAAGACAAAAACAAATATTATAATGACATGTGCAAAGAGCTGGAGGCAGAAAACCAAAAGGGAAGAACACACTCTGTGTTTCTCAAGCTTAAGGAAGTGAAGAAAAATTTAAGCCTTGAATGGCAGTAAGTGAAAGATTCTACAGGGAAAATATTAAATGATGCAGGAAACATCAAAAGAAGATGGAAGGAATACAAAGAGTCATTATACAAAAAAGAATTGGTAGATGACCAACCCTTTAAAGAGGCCGCATATGAAGAGGAACCAATGGTATTGAAGAAGGACATATAAGCGCCTTGAAGGAATTGGTAAAACACAAGACTCCAGGAATTAATGGAATACCAGTAGAGATGTTTCAATAAACAGATGAAGCATTGGAAGTGCTAACATGTTTAAGCCAACAGATTTGGAAAACAGCTACTTGGCCAACTGACTGGAAGAGATCCATATTTGTACCTATTCCCAAAAAAGGGGATCCAACTGAATGTGGAAACTTTTGAATAATATCATTAATGTCACACACAATCAAAATTTTACTAAAGATCATTCAAAAGCAGTTGCAGCAGTATACAGACAGGGAACTGCCAGAAAATCAAGCTGGATTCAGAAATGGGGGGGGGGGGACTAGGGACATCACTGATGATGTCAGATGGATATTAGCCAAAAGCAGAGAATATCAGAAAGATGTTTATCTATGTTTTATGGACTATGCAAAAGCATTTGACTGTGTGGATCATAACAAATTATGGATAACACTTCAAAATGCAAATACCAGAGCACCCAATTGTACTCATGAGGAATCTGTACATGCACCAGGAGGCAGTCATTCAA
Source organism: Pedetes capensis (assembly GCA_007922755.1). NCBI lineage: Eukaryota > Metazoa > Chordata > Mammalia > Rodentia > Pedetidae > Pedetes > Pedetes capensis. The sequence goes on along the minus strand of VMDO01001543.1, from coordinate 177,452 downwards.
ACAGAACAAGGAAACACTGCTTAGTTTAAAATTGAGCAAAGTATGTGTCAGGACTGTAAACTTTCATCATCGCTCTTCAATTTCTATGCTGAGCAAATAATCCGCAAAGCTGAACTTTTTGTAGAAGAAAACATCATGAGGATTGGAGGAAGACTCATTAACAACCTGTGTTATGCAGATGACACAACTCTGTTTGTTAAAAGTGAAGAAAATGAAACATTTACTGATGAAGATCAAAGAACATAGCCTTCAATATGGATTGCGAATCAACATCAACAAAACAAAAATCATTACAACTGGGTCAGTATGCAACTTCACAATAAATGGAGCAAAGATTGAGGCTGTCCAAGATTTTGCTTTACTTGGTTCTATAATCAACACCCATGGAAGCAGTAGTCAAGAAATGAAAAGATGCATTGCTTTGGGAAAAGCGTGGCAAAAGATCTCTTTAAAATATTGAAAAGTATAGACGCCACATTGAAGATGAAGGTGCGCCTAACTCATTCCATGGCATTTTCAGTTGCATATTATGGTTGTGAAAGCTGGACATTGAACAAGGGAGACAGGAGAAGAATTGATGCTTCTGAATTATGGTGCTGGAGACAAATACTGAATATACCATGGACTGCCAAAAGAACCAACAGATCTATCTCAGAAGAAGTACAACCAGAGTGCTCCTTGGAAGCAAGGATGGCTAGACAGTGTCTTATGTATTTTGGACATGTAGTTAGGAGGGTCCAAATCATGTTTGTGTGAGTGGCAGGTCAACGAAAAAAAAAAAAAAAAAAAGGAAAGCCCTGCACTAGATGGATTGACACAGTGTCTGCAACAATGGGCTTAAACATAAATAAGATTGTGTGCCTGGCACAGAATCAGGGAGTGTTTTGTTCTGCTGTACATAGGGTTGGTTGCTATGAGTAGGACCTAACTTGGCAGGACCTAACAACAACAAGGGGTTTGGAGGTACTGGAAAATGTGAGCCCTGATCTAGTCCCCTCTGAGGCAGCAAGGGAAGAAGGAGGCGTTGGAGCTGAAGGTTCAGTTCTTAGTGCTTGCCTGATCCCCTGGTTTGGGCTTAGAGTGGCTTTGTACATATTGCCTCATTCCTTACTGCTGTGACTTTGAACATGATGGTTGTTGCTGTTACCAAGTCACACTGTATTATCATAGATGCCTTTTGTATTACAGTGAGGTTAGGCCCTAATAAAGCCATCATATGGGGAAAATACCATGAGTAGAAAATGCATTGAATACACTTAACCTTCCAAATATCCTAGCTCAGCAGCACAACACACTGTATTGTTGTGATGCTGGGGCTGTCCAGCTCAGCTTGCTGCTCATAAACATTTTGAGAGATGATCAGACCACCTATCACTAGCCTGGTAAAAAAGTTCAAATTTAAAGTACCAATTCTACTAAATGCAGACCACCTTATATCATCATAAAGTCAAAATATCATAAGGTGAGCCATCATAACTTGGTGACCCCATGTATTTCTGTTACCATAGCCACTAATGCTGCTACATTCAATACTGTAAAACCTCCCTTCCTACCAGCAAGCTCCTGAGGAGGTTAGAATGAGATAATGAACACTGTCCACCTGAATGAGGTCTTCTCCTACTTAGGGACCTTCCCAAGGTCATGGCCTGACAGGGAGGTGGAGGCCCTGGCCTCCTGGCTCTCCTCCCTAGCACCTTGGCCAGTTTTTTACAGTAAACTCATCAGGTCTCTCCGTGTTCCTTTTGTCCTAAAAAAAAAAAAAAAAAAAAAAAAAAAAAAGTCACTGGACCATGCTGAACAGTTGGCTGAGCTGGGCACATTAATTGTTGTAGAGTTCAGATGCGGCCGTACCACACAGCCTGTCCTGCCTTGGGGCTGGCGGTCCTATATTTTTAGTCCTGCCAGCCCTATATTTTTAGTCCTGCCAGCCACTGCCAAGACAAGCAGTCCATGGAGTTGAAGGGCAGGCTTTCTGGCCCCGAGCGTGCGGCAGAAGCGTCTTGCCTCAAGCTACGCAACATATGCTGGAGGCCCTTGTTTGCTGCGGAGGGAGGTGGAGGGTGGTGGGGACGAGCTTTGTTTTGGCTTCATTTAAAACATCTTGCAACATGTCACACTGTGTGTGCTTGAGGTTATGTGGAAACAGAGGATTATATCCATGAACTAGCTTTGTGGGTGTCTGAGGCAACATAGCAAGTTTTGAAAAACAGATAACACTTAAGTTTATCTTTAAGCTGCAAATAAAACATTTAGGTTTTGATAAGTTCATACAGCAAAATAACTTACCAGAACACTATAGATTTGGAATTGTGATGATTTGGGTTGATTTTTCCCTCTCTACTCTGTGTGAAAGAAAGTTTGTTGTGTAAATTATAATATGCAAAATCAAGAAAAAATTTGTAATACCTTAACAAAAAACTAGGCATACAAATGAAAACCCATAAAGACAACTTTATTCTTGCTGGCTTCTCACCACTTGTAATAACAATGATACCAAAGCTTGTATCATCTCTACCACAACTGTTGCTTTAGGTCAGACCCTCCTGAGCCCTGGCTTGAATTACTATAGCAAGTACCCTAGTAGTTTTCCTTGTTCTACTCTTTTTCATAGCAATTCAATCTCTGTGCAGTTGTAGGAGGTATATATTCCAGCACTGATTTGGTTGATATCTCTGGCTAGTGACTTCCAGGGACTCCCTGCCTGCAGCTGTACCACTGTGGCATCCGATCCTGTCATACCTCAGAAGCTAAGCAGGGTCCAGCCTGGTTGGAACTTGGATGGGAGACCACCTGGGAACACCAGGTTCTGTAGGCTTGGGAGAAGGACCTGGCAGCCCCCTCCCAAAAAACAATCAGCTGTTGAAAACCCTGTGAATAACAGAGAAGCAGACAATACTATTTTGCCTGTTGTACATAGGGTCACTATGAATTGGACACTGACTCGACAGCACCTCACAAACAAAAACAAGGGACTCCGTAGGCCAAGGACGATAGGGGACTAGCTCTTTGGAATGGCACAGAAGCCTTCACTACTTTCCAGCTTCCTCATTTTCTCTTCCCTAGAGGGAAGCCAGGGTGGCAGGGTGGCAGGGTGGCAGCTGTGGAGTGCTGCTTCCTTCTTTGCCTTCCATGGAACTCTTTCCTGATTGGAATGACCTTGCCCTGTCTTCTGCCTCATGAATCTCCGGCAAATATAAAGACCCAGCAGTGTGACTCTGCTCATTGCTACTGAATCCTGAAATAGTGGCTTCTCTATGTGACAATCAGCTAGGCACCATGATGTTTACACCTGTCTCCATCAGGGTTCTTAGCACGTGGTGTCAAAATATCTGCTCTTCCTCTGTTGGAATGAATTCACGAGGGCAAGGAGTATATCTTAGTCTAGCAGCTTTTTGTGCCTTGAACATGGGATGTCCTCAGCACACATTTGCTAAATTGAGTGTCTTCTGATTGTCAGCAATGTGCCCAGTGGCCAAGTAAGCCCAGTAGGTCCACTCTTAGCGGTCTCTGGTAGGACACCAGCTTGAGTGAATGGCTTGTAATGGAACTTATTCTGAAAGAATCCACAGTTAAAGCCTCAGGCTGATTTGGCTTGTCATCTAAGTTCATGAGGTCTTATCATATTTTCATTATATTCCTGCTAGAAAAAGAATTACTTGGAGTTTTGTTTTTTCTAACCCTTCACATGGAATTCATGATAGATACTCATTCTGCTATTAGCTTCTTGGTTTTGGTAATCTTGACATATGCACAGATATATATACACACAGACACATACTGAAAGACACCCAGAGAAAGACACAGGTGGGCACCTGCCTACATATACCCACATGCACTCCTATCAACCTGAATCATTAATACTTCATTTCAGAGTCTTCACTATCCTGACTTTTATATCCCCTCCCTGAAGAATCTTTTTTTTTTTTTTTTTTCCCAATACTGGAGGTTGAATCCAGGACTTTGCGCTTGCATGCTTTGCAAGTGCTGGACCACTGAGCTGCACCCCCAGCCCATTTTTTTTACTTTTTCTGATACAGGGTCTGCCAAATTACACAGACTACCTCTGGTCTCAAACTTGCGATCCTTCTGCCTCCGCCTCCTGAGACTCTGGGATTAGAGGTGTGGGCCAGTGTGCCTGGCCAGAGTTCTTAACAAATATTTCTTTATACTTCCTGCTTATTTCATTTTGGAATTTGATCTTTTAGGTATACTCAAGATATGAACGCCTTGATATATGTTTGAACCTAAAATTTGAAGTTACAATGCATATTATGTACTTTTTATGAATAAAACTGAGACACCATGAACACAGTCTTATATTCCATTCACACCCTTTTTAAGAGACTAAGCAATCTCTAGTGACTTGATGACTCTTTTTCTGTATGAACAAACAACCGAATAGTCCTCAAATAAAAGCTAGACAATATTGCATGTAAAAGAAAATACAAAAATATGAAATGATGTACAGAATATGTCAATGTCCTATTTCAATACACTCTGGGATGATGATTTTCTAGGTCGACTAGAATGGAGTTACTAAGTAAATTGTTAATCAAAGTAATCCTGAATGAGTAAATTTTTCTAGAAAAATAAACTCTACATGAACCATTTATGTAACATCTGTGGTTAGACTGACTCCTATTCTTTCTCATTTCAACACCCAGCTAAAGAGCACTGTTAGGTCAATTTACTACTGTATTTATAATCAATAGAACTTAATTTCTTTGAAAATAATCTTGAATTCTGGTCTTTAATGGATTCAGATAAAACTTTCTTTTAATCTAAAGCATGACTATATCGATCTCATGTAAATCTCTTCACATTTAAATCTTGTTTCATGTTCATATAGGAATTAATAAAAGTTCAATGTTTAAGTTAAACATTGAATTGCAAAAGATAGACTTTTAGAGATACTTTCAGTCGACGTAGTTTAAAACCATCAAAGACAAGGTTTTGCAGTTTTTACAGGCTCTTATAAAGAACCAGAAAACAAACTCCATTTTCTCTGAGATACATTGAAGATCTAAGAGTCTAAAACAATATAAAACACCAGCCAGACAAGAATACCTTGCTCTTAAAATTGTATAGGCATATGTATAATCTTCTATGTATATCTGGGGCTGGGTTTTAGCTCAGTTGGTAGAGCGCTGCTCCGCACTCTCTGATGATCTGGGTAAAATCTCCAGCACTGTAAAAAAGAAAGAGGGATGTGGCAATCCACTCTGAAGCAATCCTGAAATGATCAGCCATTGAAACCCTATGAGAGTTACTGTGAGTTGGACCCAACTCGACAGCACCTAACAACAACTAACAACAATATGTTTATCTACAAAATTTATATATATATATATATATATATATATATATATATATATAATTGTACAAAATTACATACATACACACATACACACACATTAAAAGCCTGGGGACATTATGGCATATACATTAGAATTGAAAGCCAATCTCTATCTTAGGTTTATGAGATTAGAAGATATCTATTAGTGTCAACTGAGTTGCTAACGAGAATACTTTATTATAAGATATCATTAATAACAAGCATAAGAAATCTGTGTGAAGACTTCTTGCATGCAGCCTTGCATGATTTCATATATCATCTCAATTAATTGTCACCACAAACTTACATAAACAACACTGTTTCCCATGTTAGGAAAACAGCCTAACAGAGTCATCCCTGCTACAAAAATGAGTCTCTGTTGGATTTGGCACACAGAGCCCAGATGCTTAATTCTCTTTATGTTGAAGATTTTCTGATTGTGTTAATTTTACTTTAGACAATGATCACTCTACCCAATTCTCCATGAAAATTCTTGATTATGACTGAACATTTGAATCCTGGAATCAAAGGGTGATGCATATGAAAACTATGTAACATAATCAACTCAGGAGACAGGAAGTTCCAGGATATTTTGTAATATGCTTGAAGAAATGCACTTTTGCAAATTAGGAGCATAGGCAGAAGAATGAAGTACATGGTGGCAGCACTTAGGAATCTTACTCAGATTCCTCTTTCTATATGGTTGAAACTCAGGCAGCCAGAACCCTCTCCCCCCTCACCTTAAGTACCACTGTGGTGCTCCTATCTGTCTGTCTGCCTATCTATCTATCTATCTATCTATCTATCTATCTATCTATCTATCTATCTCCTATCTATTGCAGTGCTAGGGATTGAACTGTAGGTTTTACACATGCCAGGCAAGTGCTTTACCACTGAGCTACATTCCCAGCACTGCTCTTGCTTTTTACAAGGGATTCACTACTTTGCTAAAGCAAATGAAATAGAAACAGTGGGCAGCTGTGGGGAATGGTTAGTCTGCATTTTCTGTTTCTTTCTCTCTCTCTTCCTTTCCCTTACCACGTGTTTTTCCTTTCTTACATGTCCTCTGCTTCTCTGTGGACACTTATCCTGCTTTCTCTTACTCTGTGTGGGCTGATTCATAATCCCTGAGCCCTTAGCTTTGGCTCACCTTGGTTTTTATGGGCTTATCTAATAGAGCTTCCTTTTAGCTTCAAATGTACTGCTCACCACCTCACTTTCCCAGTTTTCCAGTTCTCAAGGGTCACCTTGACTATTCCAACCCATCTTTCCAAATTATAAGTCAAAAGGCATGGCTTGGAGGTCACCGTGGATTGGCTGTCTTTGTGTCAGCTGTGTGTTCTCCCTTTTTTTTTTTTTTTTTTTTGGTGTTTTAGGTATTTAGGTGTTAATGGACAACATGCAAACGTCGTGGAACTTTCTATACTGGCAATCTACTTTACCTAGATACAACTTTTGTACAGCACTATAAGCTATACTCTGAAGACTTTCCCCAACCTCAGTGATATGTAAAAACAGTGTACAAGACTTTCTGAGGGTGTTAATTCATTTTCCTATTGCTGAACTCAATAATCCCTGCTGTGCAGAGATAAGGCAATTTTAACAAAAGCAGCAATAAAAGCAACCACCAAATAAATGCCATTCCTTCCTCTCTTATTATATGCTGCACACTTTATACTCAGTAGTTCTAATGGAGGGATATAAACATTTCTCTTTCACAGAAGAAGAGACAGAGGTTCAGGAAGCTTCTATTACTGGCCCAAGGTTGCACTTCAAGAGCATGAAAAATACTCAGGTCGCTCTGATTCCAAAACCTATATTTTCTGTTTTATGCTAGCAATATTTTTTAATTTTAACAAATTATTTTCAAGAATTTAAAAGAATACTGTTCTACTATATGCACAAATACTAATCATTTTTTTTCTCTTCATTTCTGAAGCTTTAAGTATGCTCTAATGTCATCCTTTAGCCTCAAAAACTTCATTCAGTATTTCTTATTAAACAGGTCTGCTGTGACAAATTCTCCTGCCTTCTTTTGCAAATGACTTTGATTCATCCTTATGTCTCCAAGACATCCTTATGTCTCCAAGATATAATCACTAGATGTAAAATTTTAAGTTGATGGGTCTTTTCTTTGGGCACCTTAAAAATATTGCTCTACTGTCTTGGCCTCCATCATTCCTGATGAGGAATTTTCAGTCATTGGGATTATTATTCTCCTATATGTGATGTGAGATTTAGCTTGGTTTGTAGAGCACTGCTCTGCAGTCTCTGAGGTCCTGAGTTCAATTCCCAGCACCACAAAAATGGAGAAGGATGTGGCAATCCACTCCTGAGGCAATCCCGACACAATCAGCCATTAAAAACCCTATAAGGGTCACTATGAGTCGGACATGACTCAATGGCACCTAACAACAACATATGTGATATGGCACATTTTCCACCTCTATCTGCTTTCAAGACTTGATCTATACTTTTCAGACATTTTATTTTTATGTGTCTCAGATAATTTCTTTGAGTTTGTCCTGATTGGAGTTTCTTGCATGTATAAATTTATGTTTTACCACATTTGGAAAGGTTTTAGGCTTTACATTTATGAATGTTTTTCTTTTTTCTTTCCTTTTTTTTTTTTTTTTCTTTTTGGGGTATTGAGGGTTGAACCCAGGGCCTCACACTTCCATGTTTTGCAAGTGCTGGACCACTGAGCTGCACTTCCAGCCCATTGTTTTTACTTTTTGAGACAGGGTCTTGCAGACTGCCTCTGGTCTCAAACTTGTGATCCTCCTGCCTCTGCCTCCCTAGTGACTGGGATTATAGGCGTGTGCCACCACACCCGGTTTATGAATGTTTTCCTATACCAGTATCTCTCGCTTGTGCTTTAGTAATTCCAAAGCTGTGAGACACAAACGTGAGAACTTTTAATTGTCTCACATGTCTCTGGAACTCCATTATTTTCAGTATTTTTTCCTTGCTGATTTTCATATTAGATAATTTCTGTTGCTCTGTCTCCAAAGTGGCTTAATCATTCCTTTCTCATCTACTTTTTGTTATTAAACCCATCTTATGCATCTTTAAGTTTCAGATAATTGCATTTGCTAATTCTAGAAATTCAACTTACTTCTTATTATTGACTCTGTTTCTCTTTAAGAAATTTTTCTCTTTCTATTTAATGTATTCAGTTTAGTTAACAGAAAATAGTTCTAATAGCTGCTATAAATTGATCTGATAGTCTGCAATTTGAATCATCTTTGAGTTGGTATTTGCCAATGGCCTATTCCTTTGAGAACTGGTGATAGTTTCGTGGTTTCTGATATATTAAATGTTGTTAGGTGCCATGAGCTGGGTCCAACTCATACCAACCCTATGTGCAACAGAATGAAACAGTCCCTTAGTGCCCCATGCCCAGCACTATGTCAGTGCTTCTCTGCCATTTATGTTGTTGTTGTTAGGTGTTGTTGTGTTGGGTCTGACTCACAGTGACCCTCATAGGGTTTTCAATGGCTGATTGTTTCAGGATTGCTTCAGGAGTGGATTGCCACATCCTTCTCCCTCTGCTACTCATAGGGTATATCAGGTAATTTTAGGTTATATCCTAGACATGTTTCAATATTACATTTTCAGACTTTTCATGCTATAAAAATCCTCTGGAGCACATTGTGAGTGTTGTTTTAACATACGATCAACCTTTTCATTCTGTCCTTTCCTTTTGTAGTGGCAGTTTTAAGGTCAATCCAATTTTCAAAATCTTTGCTCTGCCCTTTGTGGTCACCTGCAGCCCTTCCCACTCAGGGCTCGCTGTGGTACTTGGGTGACTTTTACACTGTACTTCAGTTCTCTAAGACTTCATTATACTTCTTTGGACCTTTTCTATGCACATAACAACTGAGAAATGGACTGGGTAGTTGTGTAGATTCAGACACAGGCCTTCAGAGTCTCTCTCAGCTCTCTCCTCTATGCGGTTTCCCTCCCACCTTCTTGCTTGTAGGCCTCTGTCCCCAGTTTCTCTGGTGAAAAAGATAGAATTCTCTTAGAAGTTTGGCCGCCTGTGCCGTGACATAGTTCCAGGCAATTGTGCCATGGGATGAAATAGGAAGAGATAAAAGAAAATATATAACAGGGATGCACTTCTACCTTGTGCGTATACAGCAAAGATCTCTTTTCCTGGTTATTCTACCCAAAGGGTTGGATCACCTTTTGAGTCTTAAGTGGCATGCCTCCCCTGGGGCAGCAGTGCAGATCTACATTTAAAGCTGACCTGGAGCGTAGGACTAGGAGAGAAAAGGAGAAAAGTAAACACCGGACCCTCCATCACTCTGGTTTGCAGGGGTCATTCTCCGGCACCTTTAGCCAGAATGATGGACTTAGCTCACCATTTTTGTTTTTATGTAACTTTTACACAGTTCCTCATTTGGCTTGCCTTCAGGTCGAATCCAGGAGAAAAAAAATGAAATAAACAAATAAGCAAGCAAACAAACAAAACAGGAAATTCTCAGCTGAGTTGCTCTTTCTTTAACATTTGACTTCCCTCCTCAGTCCACTGGCCATTATTTACTTTTCAGAGTCCTCAGATAGTTATTTGCCTTACATAGATAGTTGTAGTTGTGATCAGGGGAGTGATAAAATGGGATTCTTATTCCTGGGACTGCTGCTTATTAGTGTTTATATTTCTAGTACTAGGCACAAAACTGGCCATGTGATAGACAACTTCAACCTTTTTGTAAATGAAGTGAATGAAAATGAAAAATGTGAGACTCATCAATTATCCAATAAACTCTGGCAGGACAGGGCTGGTGAATGTTTGGTCCCTAATCTTCTCCTGTCATTTCCTATGCTCATTAGTACAGTTGTCTCTTTGTATCCACAGGGAATTGCTCATTTGTACAGTTGTCTCCCTGTATCCATAGGACCTCCATGGATACCAACAGTCATGGGTGCTCACATCCCTATGTAAAATGCTGTTGTATTGCCATAGAACTCATGCACTTCCTCCCTGCACTTTAAATCATCTCTGTTGTTGTTGTTCGGTGCTGTCGAGTCGTGTACGACTCATAGCGACCCTCATAGGGTTTTCAATGGCTGTTTTGGGATTGCCTTGGGAGTGGGTTGCCACATTCTTCTCCCATTTTGCAGTGCTGGGAATGGAACTCGGGGCCTCAGAGACTGCAGCGCAGCGCTCTACCAACTGAGCTAAATCTCAGCCCTAAATCATCTCTAGATTACTTATAATCCCTAACAAAATGCAAATGCTTTATAATTTTAGTGCTATATTTTTAGGGCATGTTGTTGTTGTTGTTGTTGTTAGGTGCCATTGAGTTGATATCTGACTCATAGTGACCCTCATAGGGTTTTCAATAGCTGACTGTTTCGGGATTGCCTTGCGAGTGGATTGCCAGGTCCCTCTCCCATTTTTGCGGTGCTGGGAATTGAACTCCGGACCTCAGAGACTGCAGCGCAGCGCTCTACCCACTGAGCTAAATCCCAGCCCCATTTTAGGTCATAATCATAAGAAAAAAATCTGTACATATTTATTAGGACACAATGTTTTTGTAAATGTAAATGTATTCTCCCTGGGCATGGTTAAATCCTCAGATAGAGAACCCATGTGTTTGGAGGGACAATTGTATTTCTATACTTCTCTCCTCTTTGCCAAGACGGAATACAATTGCAGAATGCTTCCTAACACAGCAGATCTGACAGTCACAGACAAGTGGCCAAGGCTGATGTATGAGGCACAAGCTCTTCTTTTATCCCTGTCTTCAGGACTTAGTTAATCACAGAGAAACTGAACCTTGTCTTCCCTATTTAACTGGGGTGGCTCCTCTTCCCAAATTCCAAGCTTCCCATCCTCTTCTCCATGATTCCAGTTGATTGGCATAGTTCTTCTTTGCAAGCAGGGTTGTTGAGAAAAATACTTCCTTGCCTTATAATAAAGTTGTTGGTGTATTTCCTTTAAAACTTATAATTTGACTAATATGTTTCACTGATCTCTCCCCATTTATCCCAACAAGAACTCATTTTAGTGTTTTTGCTTTAGGGAAATGATGAATTTATTTAATAGATTGGTAATTATCCAGCTCAAAACGATCATTAGGATTGCTTTTCATTTGTTTACTATAAATCGCCAAGCCCACAAACTATTTATCACCAGCTGCATCCATTAACTCAGCCTTGCTTGTCCTTGACTAAAAGACTCCTGAACTTCTCATTTTGATTCTAAGTATAAATATTAATAGGAAATTTTGTTCCTTAAGTATATCTGATACAAAATTTCAGATTTGCCTGAAAGCATACCTATACAAACATTTTTTAAAGGTACAGGTTTTACTATCTTAGAATATTTTACAATTGAACAACGATCTAAATAGAACTATGAATTTCTGTTTGGAGTTATTATTATTAGCTCTCAAAAGATCATTGTACGAGTATCATCTTAGCAGAAAATGTGAGGCGGTGTTTAGAAATCATGGGAATGCCTCTCCTGTCTTTGTACATTTGGTGCTAAATGCCAGTATGTGACCCTCCTGGGTAGGCTATGCTCAGTTTTAAAATGGAAAATCTGACCAGAAAGATGAGCTGCTATAGCTTATTAAGTATGTGTAGTGCAGATTTTGAGCATGAAGAGTTATGGAAGTTCACCAACATGAGTGTTACCAAGCTCAAGGTCACCTGGTAAGAACTCCTGTTTAGGATAAATCAGGACTCATAGTCTGGGATTCCATGGAGGAGTGCTATCTATGATTGAAATTAGAAAAATGAAGAGCAAAGAATTGTATTGTGTGACAGACTGCTGTGTCCACAATCTAAGTATATTTTTCTTTCCCCCTTTTTTCCTGGGCTTTCCAGTTTACCGTGGCTTCTGGGCTGTCCTCATGCTCCTGGGAGTAGTGGCGGTTGTGACTGCGAGCTTTCTGATCATCTGTGCAGCCCCCTTTGCCAGCCACTGTCTCTATAAAGCAGGGGGAGGCTCATACATCGCTGCAGGTAGGTACAGGGCCAAGGGCCTGATTTCTAGCCATAGTTTCCCCCCATATCTTCATCACTTCCATTCCTAGATGCAGGTCTAAGATTTATTCTTCTAGTAATAACAATGTAATAATGTTCCTATATGAGAATTATTGAGTGCTAACTACATCTCTGACACTCAACTGAGATTCTGTGTTCTGTGTGTGACTTACCTATCATGACACCTTTGCCCATTATTCCCCAGTTATATGAATAAGGTTGCCCAAGCTTAGTGGGGAGACCTCTGCCACTGACTCCCCTCAGATCTACAAAGGCCTTTAGTCCCTCTTGCTCTATTACTTTTCTATCTGTAAAACAGGTCATAACATGTTTCTCCATAATGTATCAGGATATAGATGAATTTTTTGTATACTCTTAAAAAAGATAGCACCATGATAATATATTTGATTAACATACCCTCATGATTTATTTATCATAGGTTAAAAATATCTTTTTCTACTTCATCATTCAGTTTTCTTAATTGAGGTTTACCTGCATTATTTAAACAACATGCTTTTCTGTGTAAAACCTGCATTTATTCCAGCCAACTTTCCAACTTGTTTTTCTAATTCCTGCTAAAATGATTATAGTACAAATAGAAAAATAATTGAGTAGGTGCATTGTGTGACTTTGAAGTCCTTTTTTGTTTAATTAGGAAGTAAAATCCAGGTAACTATCATGAAAATATAAACATAAGCTGTTAGATGCATAGATAATAATTCTGGAAAGGTAGACAAACTTTACCATGATTGAGACCAAACTCTCCATGACTGTGCAGTATGGTGGCATCAGATCAGAAGGGCAGAGTGTCTCTACATGAGATTGAAGTGATAGTTAAAGGAAAAGAACAGAAAAGATAACTTTATTGTCTTTATAATCATGGCAGAGACAACTCACAATGCTGCCCATCATAATTCAACCAGTGGCCAGTTAGCAAAACTCTTTACATAATGTGGTTCTTAATTCTGTACAAAGAAATAAAAAGAATAATCAGATGTAGGTCCTCTATTAAAGAGCTAAAATAAATGACTCAGAGGGGAGCCCTGTTTAACTAATTCTGTCTTCTTTTGTCCTCTATTTGAACTCTTTCACTAGATTTACCCACTAAAGCTTGTAGTTTTTAAATAACCCTTTATTAATTGAGGTAGAATTCATATGCCACTCAATTTGCCACTTTGAAGTATATAGTTCATTGAGTGTTTTGGTGTATTCACAGACTTGTGAAAATATCACCACTGTGATTTCAGGATATTTTTGTTGCATCACAAAGGAGTCCTCCCATATCCTCCTCTCCTCACCAGCTGTAAGAAGCCACCATCCTACTTCATGCCCCTTAGCCTGTGGCCTTCACATCTGGCTTCTTTCACTTAGATCTCATAATTTATAATCTCTTATTTAATTCATAATTCCATAAAACCAAATCCATTATATCCCTCGGCATCTTCTTTGCCAAATAGATCTTCTCCCCTAAACCATTTTCTACTTTTGTCTTAAAGTTCTGGTTAAGGTGCATATTTTTCTATGGTCTTCCCAGAAATAACAGCACTCTTCTAAAATGAATAAATATTTTTTTTCTTCTCATTCTTTGCTTTCCTTTTTAAAATTTCAATTCATTAGTAAAGGGAATATATAATAGCAATAGTTTTGTTGTGGTTGTTAGTTGCCGTGGGGTTGGGATCTGACTCAGAGCAACTCTATGTACAACAGACGAAACACTATTGTCATGCTTCTCTGCTATTCATAGGGTTTTCAATAGCTAATTGGTTTTTTGGCAATGGGTTGCCAGGTCCTTCTCCCAAGCCTACAGTAAGTACCTGGTGTTCCCAAGCGGTCTCCCATTCAAGTACTAAGCAGGTCTAACTCAACTTAGCTTCCAAGATCTAATGGAATCAGACACCGCAGTGGTATAGCTGCAGGCAGCAGTAGATAGTATTAACATATTTTGGATAGCATGATTATTTTCAATCCAGAAATGCTTTGGTCCTGGGTTTACTCCCATTAAGAGAGGCTTTGTGTATATGTGCATGTGTGTTTAAGGTTTTTGAAAAATAATTATTTATCTTTCCATTTTATTATTTGGGCAAGTAGTAATTTGGTAGTATATCCAAAGGATTGCTGGTATACTTGGCTGAGAACCCTGTAGGAAGGTAAAGCATTAAATATGTACTCTTAGGATTACTTGCTTGTGACTAGTGGGTTCTCTTTATTCAGTGGCTCTTGTGTTGTGTATTGCAAGGGGATGAAGGCCTCCTTGCTTAGTACTTCTTTCAAAACACACCTGAGAGTTCTGCAGTGTCCAGGGGGTTCTAGGACCCATTCTGAAGGCAACTAAAGTGAGATGATTATGGGAACAGTTCTTTAAATTTGACTTTTAATTTCCTTGGTGGTACAATTCTATATAGCCTATGTGTGACTTTTTGTTTTGCAATTGAATTTAATTGATTTGGATTACTAATGCTTTCTTTGGTTAGACTTTATAATTTCAAAATAAGAGATCACACTCATGTGACAAGGTTTCCAAATCCTATTCTTTGAGAGTCTCATCATGGCCCCAATGCTGAGTCCTGCCGGGCAGTTAGGAACAGGTGCATCTTGGGTTCAGGGTGCTGTGACTGTTTTATTAATGCCACAAACAGGACTAGATAGTCTTTCTTTATCTGGACATATTCTCTGAGGGAAGGGCACAACCAAATTCCAAATGGCCATTTCTGTGTGCACATGGAGACTCTGGCAACAGCAAAAGACTGGGGCATTCCATGCTCAGAGAGTTGCTGGTACAGCTGTCAGGTGGGAGGAGAGGGTGGGTCCGTGGCCTCTCTAAGCTGGCCAACAGAGTCAGAGCCAGGCTAGGAAGGCAGGTGCAGCCACACCCTGGCATATCTTTCCTCAGGCAACCAGGGCTGCAGGTTTGCTGAGGAGGGTTGGAGTGGACAGAGTGACTAGTACTTATCAGGACATTGTGACCCCCTTTACTTCAGTGAGCCATCACACTGCCTGACAAGCCTGAACAACTGCTGTACTATGTTGTGGTGGGGACTCATGGAGGATTCTGATAAAAGGAGTTGATGCTTGTCTTCTCTTGTCAAGAGACAAGTATTGATCCCTTCTGGATAATGGATGTGACAGCAAAGCACTAGAAGGTATGAGAATGGGTAGGCATGGCAGTTCAAGCATTTGGGTTATACAGAGAATATGATGAGACAGCTGGATCCTAAGATGGCCAAGTGCATGAGAAAGAACATAGTGGCATAGTCTGGACATTTGGGGACACTGGTATGGAGGGATAGGCCTTTAAAACAAGAAGCTGGTATTTTTTCAGCCCATCAGGTAGACACGTTTTTCTGCCATAACTGAAGTCACCTAGTCCTGAATGACAGACTGGGCTTGCTGCCGAGTTTGTGTCCTAACTGACTAGGACAGAGTCTCCCAGTCAGTGGAGGAACCAGAAGAGCTTCTGAGTCTCAGCTAAAGCCCTTGTTGGCCTCCTGGGTTGTCATTGTCATGTATGTCAGAGGATGAGAGCAGCTCCGGTCCCTGGCACAGGATGCTTCAGCAGAAGCGAAGAGCACCTTCGCCATCTGAGCCCGTCCTTTAGAACAGATGGAGGCAGAGTTGCTGTTTGCTTCCTGCACATGCCAGTTTTTCTGCCTCATTCTGTGACCCCTGGGTGTGCTTCCCCCTCCAGGACAGCTGCTTCCTGGGCATTACTCACCAGGAACATGAGCAGGGCGGGTGACATGAACTGTCCTCTGCCACTCAGGAGAAACATCCTGACACTTGGTCTTTCATGGCTCCCCCAACCCCTCCTGCTCTGGAGGAATTGCTGTGTAAAAGTGGGCTGATGAGAATGCTGCTAAGAAATTAGTGTCGGTAAGGTCAGGGGATAAAAAGGAAATAAAAGGAAAACTCCATCTCCAGCAGGTGGGACAGACTTGGAAGTGGGTGGGATCTGTGGACTTTTCCCTTGTTTCTTTCAGAAGATCAAGGGACATTGCAATAGTTTACTAGTAAACCACATCTATTTCTACATGTGACAGCAGAGCTATAATGAGCACATAAAGCTCGAGGTGTTTTCCCCTTAATCTGAGAAGCAGATCCCAGAAGCCAAACGACTTAGTTCAGATGTTCGTTTTCCTTTGGCTGCCACTGAGCACAAGGCTCACAGAGCTGTTTGGTTTATGCCTGGCTTCTCTCACCCTCCTCCAGACAGAGCAGACCACAGCTCTGGTCAGAGCAGGAGCATATGTGGAGGCGATGGGAAACCCAGAGCAGGAAGGGACGAGGAAAGAAATGATGGCCTGGAGGCGCCCACAGTTCCTGCTGCGCCTGCAGTCCACGTGGCTGTGTTCTAAAAACTCGAAGGGACAAAGGTCAGGGCTCTCCTTGTGAGGAGAACAGCCTAGGAAAGAATATGAGGCAACAGTGGGTTTTGTAAAGCCGCTTTCCTAGTGTGCAAGAGGCAGACTTCCAGGAGAAATCAGAAACCGAACCTCACGAGAGCCCAGGACTTCACATTTCACTCAGAACTCCGCTGTGTTGGAGGAGAGTAGAAGGAAGGAAACACACTTAAAAACTATTTGTTCCTGGTGTACCTACCACCCAGGTGCATTCCTTGTAGCAGCATTAGTGCCCTAATTTGATGAGCTAGAGAGAGGCAGTTTGGATTTCCTAGACCTGCCTTCTGACACTTGGTCTTCTGACAGTGGAAGACCTCGCTGTCCTCCTGGTTCTAAAAGGACCTGCTCTGTACATGCACATTGTACCTTCGGTCACCATATGCAGGAATTTGTCTAAAAAGTTATTATCCAGATGCTGATACTATGATACATTTTAATGTGGATTTTCTAACATCCTTGGTTTGACATTTTATATAAATGTCAAGTGCTAGAGTAAATCAACCTTGCTCAATATTATATATGAAAGAGCTGTGAAGAGTTTTTCATTTCTGAAGTATTTTAAAAAGCTACTACTTTTCTTTCTCAGATGCTTCTGTGAAAGTTTGTCTCCTCCTCCATTGCTTTCAGTTGAAACGTGTGTAACAGGCTCTCAGAATCCCCTTCAAATGGGCGGCTCATAGAGTAGATGCAGGTAAAACCCGGGAAAGAAGGAGACAAAATCTCAGAGGAAGAATTCCAGAGGCACATTTCAAACCCTGTCCTGTGACCCTGGGACCTCTCAGTGAGGGTCATGGAAGGGAGCGAAGGTGAAGGTGAAAGCAGGGCGTCCTCTCCAGAGAGAGCTGTCCCTCCCTGATGTCCCTCCCCTGCCTGGCCTTGCACATCCCACTGGAGACATTCTGGCTCACGGTCTCACTCTTGGCCAACTCAGTAATAATGTTGGTGGAACTCTTCTGGAAAACTTTGAACTTCACATTGGAATAGATGCTCTCCACGCCATCAACATCCCCCTGTTAAAAGAATGCTATCTTTCTGAGAAAGCTTGAGCTAAGAATTTTATTCTTTTGACATATTATTGTGCTGCCTAAGTAGTCTTCACTTATTTCAAGGGGATTTCAGATGTGTAAAATGAGAAGATTATTGCTGGCCTATAAATGGTGTGTCTGGTCTAGAATTAGGTTTTGTCACTATGGAAAGACAGACTGACTTCACATTTGCTTTATTCTTCTTTTCCAAAGTATATGTATCATTAACATCTATGGTTTATTCAGTATGGCAAAGAGTTTAACTTATTTGCAAACATTCTCTTTTGTTCCACATCTTCTTCCAAATTGTCAGTTTGCTCAGAAATAACTAGTAGTGGGTGGCTGAGGAATATTGTATTCGTTTCTTTACTAAATTTTATAATTTCATGAGACTTTTTTCTTTACACTTTCTTATATGAAAAAAAGGGGCCTGGCTTTAGCTCAGTTTGTAGAGTGCTACTTTGCACTCTCTGAGGACCTGGGTTCGATCTCCAGCACCACAAAAAAGGGAGAAGCATGTGGCAATACATTCCTGAAGCAATCCTGAAATAATCAGCCATTAAAAACCCTATGAGGGTCACTATGAGTCAGACCCTACTTGAGGGCACCTAACAACAACAACAAATATGACAAAAAAAAGCACATTAGGTATAGACTCATTTGAGTGACCATATTGACCCATGCTAAAAGCCTGTTCTAGAAAGAATTTTTACTTCCTACAGCTGCATATGTGGTGGAGAGGGGCAGGAGGTTTGCTTGACTGGATACTTAATATGAATGAGGACGTCTGGACTCTTATTCCCTTCAAAATGTTCAGTGGTGGGTCTGTGGGATGACTGGGGCCACCTTGTGGAGAGTTATGGTAAGACATTGACGGTAGGCATTCCCTCACTTCCCTCACGAAGTCCCAGAACTGGAAGGCACCTGCCAAGTTGATTCTTTTGCTTCTTGGGCAGTCCTGAAATAGCTCAGTCACATGAAAATCACTGATGCTTCAGATTTCAGAGAATAATATTTGCTAGCCATTAGCAGGATCTCATGCCAAAGCCTAATAATAATAATGATACTAATAAAAATAGCCAATGCTTATTAGGTATTGACATGTTCCAAGCATGGCACTAAGTGCTGTGCCACGTTTCATTCCTCATGACTACTTTCTGACATAGGCACTTGCATCATATCTATTTTACCAGTGAAGAAACTGAGATAGAGAAGTAAGAAATTAGCTTAAGGTTACTCAATAAAGCATAAAGCTTTCTAGTCAGTAAACCTTTGAGATGGGATTTGAACAAGACAGTCAGAATCTAGGATTGTGTCCTTTAACCACATCCCATAATTCCATAATCATAAGTAAATACTTCCTTGGCATTAAATGAAACTCTGCTTTTCAGATAACTCCTAAATAGTCATAGAGATAGACCCTGGTGATCATTCTCTGTCGATACTGTTTCTCAATAGAGAACAAAGCATTGAGTAAACAGGTGTGTAAACCTGCAAACATTTTGTCCATCTAAGAAAGTCATAAATGCTGGAGAAATCTAATATATATGTATATATATATATATACACACTATATTTGACTAGATGCAAATATGAGTTCAGAGAATGAAAGGGAAGAGGCCATTAATGCCTTTGGAAAGCCTTATGACAAAATGTGTGCAGTAGTGAATGTTGGGAAACCAGGCATAGATATAATCATGATATTAAAACTACATAAAGAATTCAGACTGTCCTAGAAAACTAGAGAGAAATCAGTGGAAAACAAGTCTGAGAAAATGCAGACAGGAGAAATTCAAGAATATTGCCCACTATGCATTAGTTATTTTGTAGGTTCTCAAATATGATACACAAAAGTGAACCTAATTTTATTATGACAGGAAACAATAGCCTATTAATGTAAAGAAGAAAGAACTAATTATAAAATGCCATCTAAATTATTTTAAGAACATTTAGCTTATTTTCCCAGAAAAACTCTCATTTTTAGTGAATGCAATAATGTTTATGAAGCCACTTTGAAAGTACATTACAATATAATGACAAATATTACGGTTTAGCAGATGTAGAATAGGAGATTTCCCTTTTCCCATCATATAAGATATAGAAGGATAAATAAACATATTAGACTCGGGAATAGAACTGTGAGAACAGGTCAGCCTGTATGAATCCCCATATTTTCTCTAGCTTGACATACTGGACCTTGTAGAAATTGAGAAAAACCTCAGGCACCACAATTTTCAAGATTACCAATAAATTAGAAGTTAGATTGTGAAAACAGATTTGCAAATATTGTGGTGTTTTAAAGTGTTCATATTTAATATAGTGATGTTCTATACTTTTGAAATACATATGCAAGTGATTTAAATGACCCTATATACAGCAGTCCTTCCTTATTCTCAGGGTATACATTCCAAGAACCTAAGTGGATTATTGAAACCATAAATATACTGAATCTTGCATTGCTGTTGTTTGGTGCTGCCAAGTGAGGTCCGACTCATAACGACCCTATGTACAACAGAACAAAACACTCTGATTATGTGCCAGGCACATGATCTTTTTTATGTTTAAGCTCATTGTTGTAGACACTGTTTCAATTCACCTAAGTGAGAGTCTTCCTTTTTTCAGTTGACCTGCCACTCTCCCAAATGTGATGTCCTTCTCTAGGGATTGGTCCCTCCAGACAACATGTCCAAAGTATATCAAACACAGTCTAGCCATCCTTGGTTCCAAGGAACAAAGAACACTGGTTGCACTTCTAGGACAGATCTGTTGGTTCTTTTGGCACTCCATGCTATATCAATATTTGTCTCCAGCACTGTAATTCAAAAGCATCAATTCTTCTCCTGTCTCCCTTATTCAAGATTCAGCTTTCACAACCAAATTATGCAATGAAAATACCATGGCATGAGTCAGGTGACCCTTTGTCTTCTATGTGACATTTTTAATTTTCAGCACTTTAAAGAGGTCTTTTGCAACAGCTTTTCCCAGTGCAATGCATCTTTTGATTTCTTGACTGCTATTTCTTTGGATGTTGATTGTAGAACGAAGTAAACCAAGATTTTGGACAACTTCAATCTTTTCTTCATTTATCATGAATCTGCATACTGACCCAGTTGTAAATTTTTTTTTTTTTTTTTTTTTGCTGAGGTTGAGGCACAATCCATACTGAAGGCTTTTTTCTTTGATCTACATCAGTAAATATTTCAATTCCTCTTCACTTTCAGCAAGCAGGGTTGTGTCATCTGCATAATGCAGGTTATTAATGAGTCTTTCTCCAATCATGATGCCGTGGTCTTCTTCATAATGTATAGCCTCTTTGATTTCTTGCTCAGCATAGAGATTGAAGAGGTACGATGAAAGGATACAGCCCTGAAGCACACTTTTCTTGATTTTCAATCAGGCAATATTTCCTTGTTCTAACAACTGTCTCCTGGGCCATGCACAGATTTCTCATGAGCACGATTAGGTGCTCTGGTATTCTCATTCTTTGCAAAGTTATCCATAATTTATTGTGATCCACACTGTCAAATGCCTTTGTATAGTCCATAAAAACAGATAGACATCTTTCTAGTATTTGCTGTTTGGGGCTAATATCCATCTGACATTAGGAGTGATGTCCCTGGTTCCACACCCTCTTCTAAATCTGGCTTGATTTTCTGGCAGTTCCCTGTCTGTATACTGCTGCTGGTTGCTTTTGAATGATCTTTAGCAAAATTTTACTTGGGTGTGATATCAATGTTGTTTTGTTGAGTCAGTGTCCAAATTATAGTGACCCTACGTACAACAGGTGAAACAGTATTGTTCGTGTTTCTCTGGTATTCATAGGGCTTTCAGTGGCTGCTTCCATTGGGAAGTGGGTTGCCAGGTCCCCTAAGAGAAAGAGCAACTGTAAATATCCATTAATAATTGGAACATGGAATGTACATAGTATGAATCTAGGAAAATTAGAAATACCAAAAGGGAAATAGAGCACATGAACTTTGACATTCTAGGCATCAGTGAGCTAAAATAGACTGGCATGCGTCATTTAGAGCCAGAAAATAATACGGTCTACTATGCTGGGAATGACTGATTAAAATAAATGCGGTTGCATTCATCACCAAAAAACATATGTCATGATCTATCCTGAAGTACAATGCTGTCCATAATAGAATAATATCCCATATGTCTACAAGGCCAGTTAATATGACTACTATTCACATTTACATACCTACCACTAAGGCTATGAATGAAGAAAGGGAAAATTTTAACTAGCTTCTGCAATCTGAAATAGATCAAATCTTACATACAGTATGCTTTTTCCTATATATATGTACCTAAGAAAATATATACAGTTTATATATTCAGTGCCTTCAGCTGTGACATCCTATCCTGTCAGATCTTGGAAGCTAAGCAGGGTCAGGCCTGGTTAGTACTTGGATGGGAGACCACCTGGGAACACCAGGTACTGTAGGCTTGGGAAAAAGACCTGGCAACCCTCTCCCTCCAAAAAATTAATCTGCCTTTGAAAACCCTATGAATAGCAGAGAAGCACTGACAAAAGTGTTTTGCCTGTTGTACATAGGGTCACTATGGGTTGGATACTGACTCCATGGCACCTAACAACAACAGCAAATATATTTAGTATATAAACTAAGCAAAGAGATTAACAGCAATGACTATTAGTAAGATGGAATAATCATAAAATATAGTGTAATGAAAGTTGTTCAAAAGTTAAGGTTATTTCTGGAGCTTTCCATTTAGTAGTTTCAGACAGTGGGTGACTTCTGGTAACTGCAACCACAAAAATCAAAACTTCAGATAATGGGACAGGTAATGTCATTTATAGATATTTCCCAAAGCCTAGCTGTGAGTTTTTCATGATTACAGGGCTCAAATCAACTGACACTGGTGGACCCCAGTGGCACCACAGCCTGAGGGCCCCTGTGCATCTGTGTCACAAAGCCGCTTCCCTTTTGGGTCCTCACATGGCCGGCTCCTTGGAGTCGAGCTCTTTCTCTTCAGTTGTGATTTTTGCTTCTCTAAATTAAAGCCTAGCAATGCTCCTAAAATTTTGGAGTGGCATCTCTCCTTTCACAGGAGGCCCAGAAACAGTGGTGCAGGGGTAGTTGGTGCTTTGATTCCTAAATTTGGGCATAATTCGCGGGTGTGGGTTTTACAATTACACTTCATCTATTAAGTTAACAATTAGGTTCACCTATAGGGCTGGGATCTAGCTCAGCTGGTAGAGTGCTGCTCTACAGTCTCAGAGGTTCTGGGTTCAATTCCCAGCACCACAAAAATGGGAGAAGGATGTGGCATTCTACCTCCAAGGCAATCCAGAAACAATCAGCCATTGAAAATCCTATGAGGGTTGCTATGAGTTGGATAGGACTCAACAGCACCTAACAACAACAACAATGTTCATCTCAATGTCATTTTTTATATTTTTCAAATAATACATAATAGAAGTTTAGAAAAATGAAGAAACTAAAAGCAATCACATAACAATGCCTGAACTCTGGGCCCTTAGGAGGCTTAATTACTCAGTGAGCACTACTGAGTGGCCATTGAAACCTATGCTTGGGAAAATGAGGTTTGAGAAAGATAAATAGGGCAGGTTTTTTGTTGTTGTTGTTTGTTTTTGTTTTGTTTTGCTTTTAACTGTGTTCTCAGGCCTAGCAGGGCTGCTGTGTGTTGGGGCTGGAGAGTAGGTATACATGGGCTCCATAAGAAGTTATTGCCCTTTTTCCTAAAACTAGTTGGCTAAGAAAATACTATCCATCATTTCAATACTTTATATGTTAGAACATCACATAACAATATATTATAGTAGCTTACTTCATAAACTCTCAAGCCTAGAATTTCTCCAGTGTTCATCAGTAGATGAATAGATAAGTAAATTGGGATCACTCATACAATGAAATACTGCTCAGCAACAGAAATGAGTGACCCACTAATATATGCAGCAACATGGATGAATTCTCAGTCATCACATTGAGTAAAATATGCCAGAAGCAGCCTCATATTCTATTATGATTTCATTTACATGATATTCTAAGGGCAAAGCAAAGCCACAGTGATAGTTGCCTTAGCAGTCTGGGGATTAGGGAGAGCGAAGAGGCATAAAGAACCTCTCTGAGTGAGGAATACATTCCCTTTTTAGTGCTTTTGGCTGCACTAGTGTTTACACAGGAGAAGGGCCTGGCAATCCACTCCCAAGGCAATCCTGAAACAGTCAGCCAATGACTATGAGTCGGATACCGACTGGAGGGCACACAACAACAACAGTGTTTACATTGGTCAAAACTCATCAAATCACACACTAAAAATCTGCACAATTAATTCTATGTAAATATGTTGTTGCTGTTGGTAGGTGCCATTGAGTTGGTGTCTGACTCATAGCAACACTACATACAACAGGTGAAACAGTATTGTTAGTTTTTCTCTGTTAGTCACAGAGTTTTCAATGGCTGATTGTTTTTGGGGAGTGGGCTGCCATGTCTTTCTCTGAAGCCTACAGCCCCTGGTGTTCCCAGGCGGCCTCCCATCCAAGTACTAACCAGGCCCAACCCTGCTTAGCTTCTAAGATCTGATGGGATCGGACACCACACTGGTAGGGCTGCAGGATATGTAAATATACACCACTGAAAAGAATGAGATAGAAAAACAACAAACCTGGAATGTTTTTACGCATCAAAAATCCTTCAAAGTATTGGAGTTTAGTATAATACCTTCAAATATTAGGTATGGGTGAATTTTTAAATGTTTATAGAAAGGCAGTTTATACATTATCCTCAAAAGCCCCTGTGGGATGTAGTCAGCCGAGGTGTTAAGTGTCCCTGTGCAGATTCGCAGAGGCATTTCGATGAATTGCCATATTTTCTCTTAGAAAACGACAGTAAACATATAACTTACCCAGTTTTATTGTGCTTTTTCTTCTGGACACATGGCTAAAGGTTCCCCATTTCTCTAGTGCTGCTCTCCTTACCACATCCGTTCTCCAGATTTTTTTCTTCTTCCTGTGCTTAGCAGGAACTCCCCACTGCCTTCCAGACAGCGCCACCTAGGACGGTCACGTGGTCTCCCTGCTGCTTGTCAGGAATATCTTCTCTGTTGTGGGGATTTGGGGTGTCCTGAGTCTAATGTGGACACCCACCATCAAGTTCTTGTCTGCCTGGCTACACATTCCACATTGGTAGACAAATATCTACCCCAGATCTCATTTTCATCCTCTGAAAATAGTCACAATGAGTAATCTGATGCCATCTGCCCCCTGGATTTTATGATGTTTACTTCCTAGCCGCATAGAGGCCCTTGTGATATCTTGCCTTTCTCTACTGTGAGTCCTCCAGGTAGGGAAAGGACATTTTTTTGTCTGATTCTAAATTTCTTTTCACCTTATTGATTATGAGATTCAATGGCCTTTATTATGCCTGCTGAAAGTTGAAATGACTTGCCAATGAACTTGTCTGGAAGCATGGCTGAAAGAGACCAAAGAATCACCTTGAATTTATGATTCTTGTCCCAGTGGACAAGAGCATGGCCTATGATTCAAATTGAAGCACATTCAGAGGAAATTTAATTACACTTACCAGTTTAAGGTGAAGTTTATCGTTTTTAAGTAACTACAAAAATCTCTCTTTTTTTTTAAATCACGTATATGTACTGCTACATAAGAATTTAGAAGTTTAACAATTTGCATATCTTTTTAAATAAGAAAGTTTTCATTTCTATCACTATATTTTTCCCCCTTGGGATACATTTTTAAATCAGGTTTTTATAATATAGTAAAAACAATCTTTATAGTATGCATCTTTTTTCTATTCTTGTTTTTATGAAATATTAAGGACATACAGTTTTATTTCTCAGCATTTGACTTGCCCTTAGGGGAATCTGTATATTTTTGTTTCTATACTTTGATTGCTTCCATATTACCATCAACAATTACATTCTAATGTCCGTTTGTGACTAAATTTTATATGCATTTTGTTTCAGAAAAATTCTTTCCCAATTGAATTCATGAGATTTAATGAGGAATTTTTAAATTTGTAGGTTAATCCACGCAAAATTATAAGTTCAAATGATTCTTCCCCATGCCTCCAGTAAAAGATTTAGTGTGTTCTTTGTGCAAGTCAGTTATTTGTCCATGATTTTATTATGATCATAAGTCTTCATGGACTTTGAAGCCATATCTGAACTCTTCCTCTAGGGAGCTATCCGTGATTATTATTATTGGACTTAAAAAATAAGTATCATAAAGTTTAATTGTAAATAAATTTGTGTTTTTGAAATATAAGACCAGATTTAAATTTAATTTTATTTAAAAACAAATTACTGCCTAAATGTTAGCAATATTTCCTATTTCTGCCAACTGTGGCAAGTAGTCACTGTGGCAAGTAGGTTTGCAATGTAACTTATTTGTTACTCAGGCCTGTTATTGTTTATATTTTTTACTTCAAGGGATAACGAAGAGTTTTGCCCAGTAATATTGTTGTTCCAGTGGAGTTACTGTACTCAATATGTGGACCAAATACTAATTATTAATAGTCCCAATGTCCCACCAAAGAGAGATGCATCTCTCTGGGTGGACATGCCTACTCCTCAGTTCCCATCCCCACACATATGCTCTTCCTGGCACACTTTACCATATTTCCTACGCTTTTTCTTTCAACTCATTCATTTTGGGTTTTGTTTGGAAATATCTTCAAGCTTACATAGAAATTTGCAAGCACTTTCACCAGATGCTCTTCCATTCAGATTTTTCTTATTGTCCCATTAATGTCTTTAGTAGCAAAAGTATTAAATCTTGGAAACTGCATTGTATTTACACGTGTCCCTGGAATCTCCATCACACTAAAAGAAGTTCTTCCTTGACCTTCATGATCTTGATACTTTTGGAATATGCAGGCCTATAGTTTAGTCCAATGATACTGAATTTGGGTTTGAATTTGAATTTGATTTTTTTTACAATTGGATTTAGGCTCTTAGGATTTTGGCTACAGTATCACAAGCTATGCTGTTTTCCTCCTACTGCATCCCATCAAGTGACATGTGGCATCAATTTGTCATGGCATTGTTGATATTAATTTTAATCACTTGAATAAGATGGTGTTTGATAGGTGTCTTCAGTATAAGGTTACTGTTTTCTCCTTTACATTTATTACATATTTTGTGGAAGAAAGCTTGAGCCTATATAATTTGTTTCATCTAAATTTCATCCATTGCTTTTAGCGTGGATTTTTTGTTTCTTGCTTGAATTATTATTTAAATGATTGTCAAGTGGTGATTCCTAATTTTGCCATTCCTTGTACATTTATAATTTGATTTTTCTACTGTATGGAGGGGCTAAAGTTTAGCTCAGATGGTAGAGTGCTGTGCCACACTCTGAGGACCTAGGTTCTATCCTCAGAACTGCAAAAATGGAAGAAGGTTGTGACAATGCACTCTTGAAGCAATCTCAAAACAATCAGCCATTGAGAACCCTATGAGGGTTGCTATGAGTCAGACACAACTCCACAGCACCTAACAACAGCAGCAACAACAACAAATGTATGGAAAAGTTTTCTCTTCTCTCCATCTATTCATTCATTCATTTATTTATGTTGCTGTGGTTCATAGATTATTCAATGAAATATAATGTGACACTACCAATATTCATTTGATAATCATTGTCTCAATTTAGGCTGTACGGGGCCCCATCAAGCTGGTGTCTGAAAACTTCCATGGGTCTTTGAGCACATCTTTGCTTTCTGGTGTAGTAGGATGTCTTTGGCTCATTTTATACCATATGCCACAATGTGGATACAGTCATACCTTTGCAAAGTCCTGGTTCCTGGTATTTAGAAGTCAAGCTTTGAGCCTGTTGTGGTGGTGCAGGTGGTGCAGGAATTACAGGTGGTGCCTGTAATTCCAGCGATTTGGGAGGTGGAGGCAGGAAGATTGTGAGTTTGAGGGTAGATGCAGCCCACGTATTTTAGCAAGACCTTGACTCAAAGATAAAAAACAAAAAACAGACCAGGGTGCAGCCCAGTGGTAGAACACTTGCAAAGTGTGCGTGAGGCTTTGGATTCAGCCCTCAAATACTGCAAAAAGAAATCAAGCTCTGGACACTTGGTGTGCTCTAGGCTATGCTGATGCTCCCAACCCTTCTCAGGGACAGAGCCAGGAAACATAATTAGGCACATACAACACACACACACACACACACACACACACACACGCACGCACATTTTTTTCCTCTCCATTGCAGGGAATTGAACCAATCCTCACACATGCTAGGAAGGAAGTCCGCCACAGAGTTGCACACCTAGCTTCCTTTTTATTTTGTATTTTGAGTCAGGGTCTTGCTAATTTGTGCAGGCTGCCTCTGGCCTTGAACTCAATATCCTTCCAGCTCAGCTTCCTGAGTTGCTGGGATTACAGGCATGTGGTACAGCTCCCAGCCAGAAAGGTATATTTTAAAACAAAAATACACATCCTTTGTTATTGCTGTTGTTTAGAGCAGGGGTCTCTAACCCCTGCTCTGTGGCCTGCTAGCATGTGAGGTAGGTGAGCAAGCAAAGCTTCATCTGTATTTACACAGTACATGTAATGCCCTTGAATCATCCCAAACTGCCCCCCACCATACCTGACCTGCCTAATGTGGAAAAATTGTCTTCCATGAAACTGGTCCTGGGTGCCAAAAAAGTTGCAGATCACTGGTTTAGAAGGTTTAGTTGGGGAGTGAGACAAAATTATGGTGCAGTAAAGATGACTGAGCCAAGAGGTCACAGACATGGAAAAGGATATCACCAAACGGGGCCAGATTTGGCATGGCCTAAGTCACTGACGTGAAAATCCAAAGGGCGAGTGATTAGCTGTAATGCACACATCACACACACACTTTTACTTCTACATTTACTTCTCTCTCATCTCTCTGTGAATGTATGTATGTATGTATGTACCTGTTTATCTATTGAATACCATGAATTCACACTTAAGTGTTCAATTCCAGTCAAACACCATAGGGCTCATTCTAGCTTTCCTTCTTTTCAAATGTGTAACTAAAATTTCTGGCATTGAGACACATGACTCTGGCAGTAATGCATTTATTTATTTGATCAGTCTAGCTGCTGATAGCAGCTTCCTGACTCTTCTCTTGGCCACCGACATAACACAGGTCCCCACAATAAATTTTTGCTATTTTAACAGCCAAATCATTGTTATTTAGAGTAAATACTTCCCCTATGTTTGTTACCTCACTTTCCTTTTCACTGCCTCGCCCCCCACCACACACACACACACACACACACACACACACACATACACACACGTGCACCCAACTTATAATTTAATAGGTAGGGAGGCACTGTTTTACCCCATGGGTGAGAAATAATCCTAAATTTATTTGATACAAGTTAAATGGACTCTATCTTCAATTAGTGATAGAAATGATTATTTCTCAATGCTTTCATAATGTAATTCCTCTTCAAATAACAGCAATGTTTAAATAAAAATTAATTCTTCCTCATTAAGAATCATCTACATTTTTACCGACGATGCACTTTTAAAATCAGTAATGGGGTTTTAAGCTTTTGAAAATATGTGTATAAACCTACTGGTTTTACACAAAGGCAATTTCCTTTTTTCATAAAAATATCTGCAAGCGTAAGATTCAAATGATGCAAGGAAGATAAAAATCATATAAACAAATAATACAAAGTTATGCAGGGTGTTTGCATGAGGCAAAAGATATGCAAATGCCAAAAGCCAGGTCTTTACATTAACAGAGAGCACTGTCTATATATTTGCTGAAAAATGTATTGGAAGGCTCAGAGTCACTAGACGACACATGGCATGGCCATATTGTTGTCAAAATCTGACATACAGCTTTGTAAGGAATTTGCTTGCTGGCTACAGCTTTACTATTTCTTTGTGATATAGTTGTTCCTCAGTACCTACATTGCTCTATTCTGTGTGCCAGTATTTGCATTTACATTACCTACCACAGTATGAAGGATGTTCCTATTAATGAAGCATGTTCTTCATTGCTCTGTAGCTGGTATCATGATGATGAGAAGCATTAAAGGCTGATACTGGCCCACCTCAGACATATTTATTGAGACTTCCTTTTGTGCCTCTTCCTCAAGATATTTTATGAAATCAATAGCCCAAGAGGGAGGCAGGCATCCGAGTGCAGTTGGAGCACAATTAACATGCTAAGTGTGATAGATGGCTGGGCTCTTAAAAGGCATTCTCTTCTACCAAAATGCCACAGTCTCTGCTCCTAGTAGCAGATCTATACTTATGTTTCAGCTATACTAGTGATTCAAATATGGAGATTTTTATATCTGCCACAGGCTGGATCTGGAGGGTTCACCAAAGTCCATGTGTCATAGGCTTGGTCCCCAGCCTGGTGGTGCTACTCAGAAGTAGAGGAGCCTTTGGGAGGCATGGTCTCGTGGAAGAAAGTTTGGTCATTGGGGGTGTGTGCTTGAAGAGGATGTTGGGACCCCTGCCCTTTCCTCTTTGTTGCTAGTCTGTCAAGGAGGTGAGCAGTTTTCCATAGCCACATGCTTCCCCCTTGATGCTCTGCTTTTGGTGACAAAAGCCTCAACTCCATAGGGCCAAACAACCATAAACTGAAACCTCAACTTGTGAACTAAAATATATATTCCCTCCATATAAGTTGATTATCTCTGATATTTTTCTCACAGTTATGCAATACCTAATGGTTCCACTCATTGATTCAGTGATTGCAATAATCCTTGGCATGTTTGAATCAACATTTTGGACAAGTATCAAGTGCTCTCAAGCTTTGGTACAAACTTGAATCCTTTGGGCTGTGAAATTTGTGTGTAGAGCCTGTTTCTAGTGACTTGGCATGAATAACTCTGGAGTTTGCAGCTCAGTGTAAATGCTGTTGTTTTCTAGTAATTACTGTTGTTGGTATATGACTCATAGCCACCCTCCATACAACAGGCAAAACACTATTGTCAGTGCTTCTCTGCTATTCATAAGGTTTTCAATGGCTGATTGTGTTTTGGGAGTGGGTCTCCAGGTCCTTCTCCCAAGCCTACAGCACCTGGTGTTCCCAGGTGGTCTCCCATCCAAGTACTAACCAGGCCCAACCCTGCTTAGCTTTGGAGATCTGACAGGATCGGCTGCCACAGTGCCATGGCTGCAGGCTTCTGGTAATTACAGTAGTAGTTATGTAAAAAAAGTATATGCCTAGAGGTATTCTCAAATTTCAGTATTCAAAATTCTTTCCTGTCCTGTTAGTTGTTGGGGTCAAGTGTTCAACACTGTAATACATTTGCTACCCTTAGAATTCCAACAGCATTTTTGAACTGATAGATCATAGCTATATGGGAATTATTGATAAATTGTAATGTTGGCTTCCCTCCCTTCCTTCCTTCCTTTCTTCCTTTCTTCCTTCCTTCCTTTCTTTCTTCCTTCCTTCCTTCCTTTTTTCCTTCTTGCTTTCCTTCCTCTTTTTCATTTCTTCATCTTTTCCTTTCTCTTCTTCCTCCTCCTTCCCTCTCACTCTTTTTCTCTTTCCCTTCCTCATTTCCTCCTTTCCTTCCTTCCTCCCTCCCTTCCTTCTTCCTTTGTTGCATTTAATAAGACTCTTGATCTCAAAACTATGGCTTTATATTCCCTATACTCTTTTATCTTCAATCCTTTTCCCTCAGTCCATAAAGATAATATTTCCATATGATATTTTTTATATACATATACATATATATGCATGCATCATGCCTGTAGCTGTACTGAGGCATCAGATCTTCTCAGATCTTGGAAGCTAAGCAGGGTCAGACCTCATTAGTACTTTGATGGGAGACCACCTGGGAACACCAGGTACTGTAGGCTTTGAAGAAGGACCCAGCAACCCACTTCCAAAAATCAATCAGCCATTGAAAACTCTATGAATAGCAGAGAAGCAATGACAATAGTGTTTCATCTGTTGTACGTAGGGTTGCTATGAATCAGAACCCCACTGAATGGCACCTAACAACAACTAGTTAGCTGGGTTGTAACAGCCTAACAGGAGTCAGAACCACCTGAGCTAAAATCCTTTCTGAAAACCTCTAGCTGTGTCTGTCTATCCTTATAGCCCCAGGGTAACAGTACTTATTTCACTGTCTTATTATATGTATAGAAAGAAATAATGAACTGCGGTGCTCATGTCAAACCAGTCATCCAGTAAAAAAAAAAAAAAAAAGTGTGTAAATGTTAGAAAATAAACTCCACAAGGGCGGGGATCTTTGACTCCTATGTTCACAACACAATGCCTGGCACACAGAATCCATTCAGTAAGTTATATCAACTGTTGCTGCTGTTCTGGTGCTGATCCAGTTCTCCACAGAACACTGAAAACTGAAGGTAAACGATGTGTGTATTAAGCCCAAGATAACGAGTATGACACACAGTATTAGATTTAGCTAGGAAGATGTTTGTAGAATCTTCTCCTCAAACAAGTGATTGGTTTTTTTAGTACAGTATTTTGGGGGTAACATCTTCAGAAAGGGTAATCATCTTTTTTCCTACCCAGGCATCCTGTTTTCCCTGGTGGTGTTGCTGTATGTCATTTGGGTCCAGGCAGTTGCTGACATGGAAAGCTACAAAGCCACGAAAATGAAAGAATGCTGGGAGTTCACGCCTTCTGTCCTGTATGGCTGGTCATTTTTTCTCGCCCCTGCTGGGATATTTTTTTCTTTGCTAGCTGGATTACTGTTTCTGGTTGTTGGGCGGCATATTCAGATACATCACTAATGAAACTGTTGCGACCATTATTTTGTTTTGAGAGATTTTAAAACTTCTTTTTCATTTTGTTTTAATGATATCATAAAATTAGCCGATGTACCTTTGAAGTTGTTACTATGAATGAAACATTTTACTTGTGAGTTCCTCTGAGTGATTTCCTCTGATGAGAATGTGTTAGAATCTTCCAGGGCCCAGCATCTTCCTTCTTACCTGCACACCATCAAGGACCTAGTTCTCTAGGGAGCAGGCAATGAGCCTCTTATTCACTGTATAACATCATCACACTGGCAAACCAAGGTTTGGTTTTAAAATCTCCTTCTTGACATTTACTTCTGCCACTGATTAAAAAAATAGAGAATAATTAAAAATGGAAAGAAAATGTTGTCAGAGAATTTATTCATTTCTTCTCCACCCACATATATATCCACATACACATTCGCTGGCTTCTATGATCAAATGATTTCATTTTTTAAAAATAGCTATTGTTCAGGCTAGCAGTAGCCATGAACTCCTGAGAAAAAGTGCACTACAACAGATAAAATCAAGAGTGTGTACTTATTCTACTCTCTTGATAATGTTTGGTTACCTAAGTTTTTCTCTTAATTGTGCACACATACATAGATCTAAACTATGTTTAAAAGCAGCAAATCTGTACACCAAATTTTATACAGTACAGATTAGAACTATATGAACTTAAAGTGGGTTAATTATATAATATATATGGTTTAAAATATGTAAAAACCAAGCATCACAGCTTAACACATAATTCTATTTGATATTTTAAAATTCCTGTTTAAAAATTCAATTGCTAGGATGTTCCACATGTAAAAATTTATTGATAAAACATGCTTTTAATATTCTCTAGCTATAAAGTTTCAAAATACGTCCATATGAGGATTATAAGAGTCTTGCTTTAGGAAAGGCCATGAAATATTAACTTTTCCCAAGATTTTAAGGTCCCACATTCTTCTGATCATTAGATTTCCTTAATTATTGTCCCTTAATCTCTTCATCTTTACAATACGTACATTAACATTTACAGATCCAAAATTTCCTTTATCCTCCTGGAAGAAAAGGTTTTGTGGGGAAATATAACTCTTTATTATTCACTAGCACACACATTTTGCATATCAAAGATGTTCTTTTGGCAGGAATGTTGATTGAAATCAAACCCATTTGAGAGGCATAGATAGTACTAGCATTCTGGAAGCTTCCATGGAAGAGGCCTTTGGTGTTGATAATGGAACAGAGAAACACCACAGTGTGAGAGCTTTGTTGGAATCCCCATGCTTCATTCTGCAGCCCAGTGAGGAGGAAAGACAGGACCCTGCAGCAGAGAAGAGACTGCCTGGAAGATGCTCTAGGAGAGGTGGATTCTCGCTGCTGATCCAGGTGCTGCTGCAGTGGAGAGCTTGTCCAGATTCCTGCAGGGCTCATACTTCATCATCCAGCCTTGCTGAATGGGAGGGAATGCTGGGGGATTAAGAGAGGTCTGAACTAGCTATGGAATCATGAGGGCATTTTAGTGACAGGATTTGCCTGTAACCATCATAGTCATAACCATAATCAGGCTGGGGATTTAGCTCAGTGGTAGAGTACTTGCCTACCAAACATGAAGTCCTAGGTTTGATCCCCAGTACAAATAATAATTAAAAACAAAAACAGAACAAAACAAAACAAACGAAAAACTCCAGGAGTTTAACTAGTTTCTCAAGTCATTTCAATGACATCATAAATGTGTTTTTGTGGTACTTTTCCTTTGTCGTCTTCTGTTCCATTTTTATATTGCTTAATTTTCCTTTTTGCTTTTTGGCTTGATTATCAGAAAAATAAAAACAGGTTCTGTTATGCATATTGACTGTGATATTAAGTCATGGCATGCTACTAAGTTTTCCAGAGGATGCTTAATTTGATTAGTCCATGTCATCTGAACATACAATTCTTTTTCATAGAACTTTGGAATGGAACTCTTTTCTGGAGGACTGTATGCCATTTAAATTTCACATGCAATCTGCTTTTAGTAAAGATTTGAATATTTATAAATTTCAGATGGTTACCCTCATTTTTAATACACTTCTCCAGTTACCATGTCTTTATCATAAGGCAATTGACTGAATAGCTCTGTATGACAGTTTACACAGATCCACACTTTGGAAGTCTTTTAGAGTTGTGCATCAATTTTATTAATTTAAAATGCATTTATTCCTCTACATATGTAGTGGACAGAATGAAGGTAACCCGTT
This sequence comes from Pedetes capensis, assembly GCA_007922755.1. NCBI lineage: Eukaryota > Metazoa > Chordata > Mammalia > Rodentia > Pedetidae > Pedetes > Pedetes capensis. The sequence goes on along the minus strand of VMDO01001543.1, from coordinate 142,726 downwards.
CGCTATGTGAATGTTTAAACTATTGCTTGAAAATAGAGATATATAGTTAATGTTGTAACAGTCTTATATCTGATTTGGGATACTGGTTTTACAAATGTTTATGCTGTTTATTTCACTACTGGGTACACTGATTAATTTTCAGAAGCCTCTGGCAAAATGTTAAAGTCTTTTTTAAGAGTGTTGATTTTGTATTATAAAATTTCAGTTTAGTAAATAAGGTATCTTTTCAGTGGTACTTCTAATAAGAGTGAATAAAGAGGGCAGTGAGCAATGCCTTGGACCTTGGTGAAAGTTGTGAACTCTCCATTTTATTCCTATTTGGTTGGCTTAGGTCAGTCAGCATCAGATAGCATATGAAATTGAAACTGGGCAGAGAAATTACACAGTGAAACTTAATGATGGTTTTCAACTAAGGTGCTGATGATTTGTTGTTGTTGTTATTAGGTGCCATCGAGTCAGTACTGACTCATAGAGACCCTCATAGGGTTTTCAATGGCTGACTGTTTCGGGATTGCCTTGGGAGTGGATTGCCAGGTCCTTCTCCCAAGATGCTGATGATAGGCTTTCCAAAAGGTAATATCAGGTGTGCTCTTAGGGATCATTTGACCATTTTTGCCCCTAATATGTCAAATAGTTATCACATTTAAAGATTAAATTCACTTATAAAGGAACACAATAGAGAATGTGTCAGTATTTGGTAATTATCTACGTATCGCTCACCAACATATACTGGTCTGATTGTGTTGGGAAGTGAGAGAGAGTGCATTATTATTATAAGTTCAGGTAGAAATAGATTAGTTGAATGATATAAATGAGCATGTAAGAGCTAAGCAAATTTTTATAACTCAGTTTCTCTTGGAGGACAGTGATATTGTGTTTCTTTGGATGTCACTTTCCCTGTTTCACTCAACTGATGATGGTTTAGTCAACTCAACACATAATTTGATCTTTATTTTCATGAAATTTATGAAATTTCATTTGTAAAAAGACTTAGAATGTCAGAGAAAAACATGGAACTTTAATAAATTAGCTAAATAAGAGTTAAAGGTGGGTAGAATTATAGTGAAAGACCAATGATGCTGGGATTGCATGGAAAAATACATTAACAAGCAAAGTCTAAACCAGATTTGATTTTCATGGGACTCCATTTCATGGGAATGGGATTTTCATGGGAATGGGATGCTCATAAAAAGAGATGAAATAGAAAATTGGAATTTTTATTTACTGAAGTAATTAAACATATGGATGCATTTTCTCAGTGATGATCAAGGGTAGGTTAAGAGATTCCAACAAGAACTTAGGAAGACAGTATCTTCAGGAATGTTAAAAATCAAGGAAATAGTTAACATCTTCCATATTATAACACACATATAAACTAAGAAAGTGAATATTTAGTCTGGTTAGCAGGGAAAAGAAAAAAAGAATCCACTTTCATTGCAGAGTTTCTGAATTGGCTGACTAATGCCAGTACTAGGAGCTCCACCTTCAGCACATTAAGGACAGCATGGACTGTATGTAGATGGTGTTTATTTTAGAAAAAAACTCTGAAATGACCATGGAAACACTATAAGAGCATCTCTCTGCTTTTTAAACATCATATCCCCCCAGTGTGTCTGTATTAAACAAGTTGGGCTCTCTGTGATCTTCTTGTTTGGGTCACTTGTAGATAGGTTTGTATGGTGTGGTTGGAAGGCAATCTTGCATTTTTTTAAAAGATGGAATTAGAAGGTTGAGCTTTGTAAAATAATCTACATCCAGATATAAAAAATAACATTGTAAATGTAATCATTTTGTTTAATTTTATCTATTCTATTTAAATTATACTGATAATTTGCTCACTATATAGATAAATTAGGTGTATATAATTTATTTGTATTTATACAATTTGTAAAATATCTTTATAAGTAATAGCATTAGAGTGGCTTTGCATTCTCCTGGTTAAATTAGAATGATGATGGTTCTCCTGGTTTGCATAAATGATAGGGACAGTCCAAACTGGGTACATGAAGTAAACAGGTGGGGTACTTGGCGCCCTGCACTGGTGCTGAGTGTCACATAGATCATTGAGTGAGAGAGGCCTTGCTGGGATAAACTAAGTGTCCACACAGCAAAGATCTTAATAGTTTCATGCTTCCGGGAATCCAGGAGTTATTGTGACATAATTCACTGAAAATGTTGGACAGTTCTCCATATATAGCACAGCTTCTTTATTTCTTTTCTTAGCATTTCTTTTTCTGTTAATTCTAAAGAGAGACAGACAGTTAAAACTATTCACCAATGCTAGGAGATATAGTATTGGCATTAAAACTCTCTAAACAAATGGGTATTTAAACAAGACAGCTTAAGGAGTGATGTGCAAAGAGTAATGCTTATTGTCTCATATTTTAGTGTAATCTATACAAAGATAAGGGGCTGGGATTTAGCTCAGTTGGTAGAGCACTGCACTGCAGTCTCTGAGGTCCCGAGTTCAATTCCCAGCACCGCAAAAATGGGAGAAGGGCCTGGCAATCCACTCCCAAGGCAATCCGGAAACAGTTAGCCATTGAAAACCCTATGAGGGTCCCTATAAGTTGGATACCGACTCGATGGCACCTAACAACAACAACATACAAAGATACTATAAGGAACATGATATAGTGTCTTCACCTTCCAAAAATGTGAGGAAAGTTTCTCTCAAGAAAAAAATATATGTAAATATCTTGGATAAATGCTAAGTAGAGAGGTGGATTAACCTGTATGTGTGTGTGCATATACCCACATGCTTATGCATGCTTGTATATATATGTACATCTGTAATGTGTATGCAGATATATGTATGGAATTGTTGTTGTTAGGTGCCGTTGAGTCGGTATCTGACTCATAGCGACCCTCTGTAAAACAGGGGAAACACTATTGTCAGTGCTTCTCTGCTGTTCATAGGGTTTTCAATGGCAGATTGATTTTTGGGAGGGGGTTGCCTGGTCCTTCTCCCAAGCCTACAGCTTCTGGTGTTCCCAAGCGGTCTCCCATCCAAGTACTAACCAGGCCCAACCCTGCTTACCTTCAGAGATCTGTTGGGATTGGACACCACAATGGTATGGCTGCAGGTGCTATTTTGAATAGTGCCATGATAAACATGAGTATGCAGGTATCTCTGCAGTATGTCTTTGATTCTTTTGAGCATCTACCTAGGAGTGGTACAGCTGGGTATGTACCCAAAGGAATATAATAGTTCTATTTTTACTTCTTTCCAGCAGCCTCCATACTCATTTCCATAGTGGCTCCTACAGAAAGCAGTGGAAAACAGGTTAGAAACCTGTTTTGTACAGAGGAGAAGCCAATGGTATCAGAAGAGAGCATGAAAAGAGAGTGGAACTTGACAACTTGAATGAAGAGACAGTGGTACCCTCCTCCCCTGAAGGATGTTGCATCACTGGAACACCTGGAATGTAGAAAGTGCTCATTACATTCAGTTTGACCAAAACCAAACAAAACTCCTCTTGTACATTTTCAATGTGCATGTTCTAAGGTTAGGTGTTGGGGTTATGAAAAGTCTGGCACATCACCTTACACAGGTCAGATGTTATATAGTGTCCATTGCTTATTAGCAAAGCACATTAATAAGATCTGAGAGAGTCAGCACAGTTGAAAGATCTTTCAAAACTTTGAGTAATACTAGAAAGTGACAGCAGACTCAGTATATGACAATGTCACTCTGAATATCAAGAGCATGCCATCTTGCTAAGGATGTTAAATGTTCCCTGACTTATTTCTCTACGTGAGTATTTGAGAAGGAAATTTATTGTTTTCTTCTGATGTCTTTAGTTTTATTCCTATCTAGGAGAATCCCAGTGACTTTCAGAAAGCCACTCACTAATTTTATTGGAATTCTCAGATTCCTGTTTAAGAACAATCAAATGATATATCATGATATTGCACTAAAGCCCTGGACTGGAATTCGTATTATTTAATCTGCCCATTTGTAACCAAGAAAAATACCTTAAAAACAAAAGGAAATACGTTAACACAAAAATACCTTAACACAAAAGTAGTTAGTGTGTGTGTGTGTGTGTGTGTGTGTGTGTGTGTGTATGATAAACTAAAAGGATTCAAAAGAGGATTTTAAAAATAGGCTCAATTTGGATTCACAGAAATCTTTGTGTATCTTAATTCATTTTTTCTTTTCTTCTTCTTCTTTTTTTTTTTTTAATTTTTAAAGGTTTTCAGTTCTGAGGATTGTACCAGCTCCTCACACAAGCTAAACAAGTGTTCTGCCACTAAGTGGCACCCTAACCCTTAAGTCATCGGTCCTGAAGACTATGGAAGAAGAGTTATTTTTCCTGCTCTCTATGTGATTGGTCTATCTCCAAGCACTGCCAGTGGAAGGGTTTTGCTTACAGACCCTCTAGCTTTTGACTGACTGACAGCATTTCCAGCAGTTTACAATTGTTAGTACTCTTCCTTGTCTAAAAGGATTGTTCATAGGTAGCAAGATATTCCAAACCATTTTGGTTTCTTCTTAACAGTGTCATTTTAATCATGAAGTATTGAGCTCCAAAGCCAAAAATTTCACTACCTACCAAGATGTCTCAAAAATAGTTTCCAAGGTCTGTGACTGCCTATTCCAAGACACAAAAGGAGAGAAAAAAAGATGTTAATGAAATCTTTTAATTCTCCGAACTGTTTTTCTTTACAAAAGTAATACATATTCATTAGATATTCATAAAGTACAAAAGAACAGCAAGGAAGAAACAAATGTCACCCATAATTCCACTCTAGACACAGTGGGAGAGTTCTAATAGGTGATCAGAAGAGAGCTATCCACTGTGAAATTTTGTGAACTTAGTTTTTCACTTAATACTATATCTTTTTTATTTTCTGTGCCATTAAATACATTTCAAAGACTATTTATGCTAGCCACAGCCAAGTAGCACTTCCTGCTGACCTGGTTAGTGTTTAATCTTTGTCCTTGGAGAGCCCACTATTTTTTGAGTCACTATGCTGCTCTCCATGTGGATGAGAGATGGAAGAATATTAGTGACCATTGATCCAAGATTATTGTTAGTGAAATAAATGTGGACAAATGAAATGCCATTAGAAAAATAAAACTTTGCTTTCTAAATTTCCACTGAATAAAAGCTAAAACAAGATTAACAGTGCTGATAAATCTGATTTTTGAACACTTTCTTTGTGTCAGCAGTTTTTCTTACATTGTCTGGTGCTGTCATTTCCATTGGACAGTTGAAGGCACTGAAACAGAGAGGGTATGTAACTTGTCTGAGGCCACAGAGCTAGAAGAAATTAGAGGTAAGTTTCTAGTTTTTTTTTTTTCTTTTCTTTTTTTTTTTTTTTTTAAGTACTTGGGATGGAACCCAGGGCCTCATACATGCTTTGCAAGTGCTCACCACTGGGCTGCATCCCCCAGCCCCTTTTATATTTTTTATTTTGAGATAGAGTCCTGCTAAACAACAACAAACCTGCAGCCATACAACTGTGTCATCTGATCCCAGCAGATCTCGGAAGCTAAGCAGGGTCAGGCCTGGTTAGTACTTGGATGGGAGACCACCTGGGAACACCAGCTACTGTAGGCTTGGGAGAAGGACCTGGAAACCCACTCCCAAAACACAATCAGCCATTGAAAACCCTGCGACTAGCAGAGAAGCACTAACAATGGTGTTTTGCCCGTTGTATGTAGGGTCACTGAGTCAGATGCCCACTTGACGGCACCTAACAACAACAACAACAACAACAACAACAAAAAGGGAACCAGAAAGAAGGCGGAAACCGGCTCTCTTATACATCAGCTTTCCTTGCCCTCCTGTTACGTGGCTTCACTTTGAAGAGGATCACACTCCTCGTCACGTGGAGCAGGCTGGAGCAGGCTGCCAGCCACCACATGACTATTGGGCAGCTATTTAAAGGACAGATCATGTTATGGGGCAGCAGCACCAGGCATCCATGTTCCAACTGCTATACTGCTGATGTCAACAGAAAGCAATGTTGGGTCCGCTCCTCGGAAATTAAATATGAAGGCAAGATCCCTATGATCTTTTGCTTTCTTTGTGCATTACTTCTTTATGGAACAGCATCTTGCTCACACCACAGGGGAAATTCAGCTAGATTGTCAGTCTGATATAGCACATTATCAGGTACATTAGCTTTTCCTTCCTTCTCTATTTGCTTAAGAACTTATAAACCATGGAGACTAAAAAGTGCTAAATGGAATGAAATGACCTGTCAAGGGTAGATACGGCATTTGCGAATGACTTCAAAAAACTCCCCAGCTTCAAAGCCCTATAGTTGTCATTTCTGTGAGTCCTCGAAGCTCGGCTGCCTTTTTCTTTGCTTTCCTCTCCTCTCCTTTTTTATGGAAGGATGTTGTGCATCATTGATGTTGGAAGATAATTTCTTGAAAGGAGACATTTTTCCTTTACCTAACAAGCCAAGGACATGATTTGGAAGTTCGTGTGAGCGTTGGGAGAGGCTGACTTCAACTTTACCACCATTAAAGGTCTGGAGTGTCACAGAACATTCAAGGACAAACACCTTCCACTCAGATTTGGCTAAAGTATACACTTGATGACAGTGATTAGTGGTTTGAAGGTTAGAGGAATAAAAGTTTTTGGGCATGTGGCTTAGTTAGGAAATTTGGCTCTTTGTAGCTATTAACCAAGGGAGAGAAATCAAATCAGTACCCAAGGAGAGGTCAAAGCATTAAATGTATCTCAGCTCACCTGTAACAGAGTTAACTCCTGTTGGAACAAACAGAAAGAATTATTAGTACTTGAGAAAAAGTGGGCATGGGGACCTTGCTGCTACTCACGCCTGACATATGTAGTGATCTTAGGAAAGATCTGATTTATTCTTTGCTCTCTGCGAGATTGAAATGGTCATATGGAAAAAAGAATAAAAAATAAGGCAGCAGCTCATATCCCAGGTTGTCACATGGTGTCTTTGAAAAAGAGCCATCAGGAGAATGGCTTGTGATTTTGACATCACTTCTGGTTATAATACAAGCTGACCTGTTGGTCTTGGCAGTTGACTATCACATTGTGGTTGGCTTGTGGTAGTTCACCATACCATGGCATAGGCATGGGAGTAAACTCTTCTGAGTGGTCATTAATGTAAGGAAAGCATCATTGATGGCCTGGAGCCCTGGCTTTACCCCCTGGTCTTTCAGTTAATCTTCCCAGTCAGACCAGTCTTCTCTTAAGGCCAGTCCACACTAGGTGATCACCAAACGCACAATAGGTACTCACAGTAGGTGCTCACTGAGTGCTGAGTGACCCTGTGATGGCAGTAAGCCACACTGCTGTGAAGGTGTGGCCCAGAGCAAAGTCCTTTTTATTGATAACCTAGAAGAAAATGGAGAATGAAAACCTAACGTGTGACATCTGAAAAGACTGTGCTACTAAACTTTCAGCCTGAAATTGCCCCAGGAGTGACTTTCAGGGCATTGGGGGTATGTAGAACCACATGGAAATACTGATATTAAGGAAATATTCCATGACCATTAATGGTTCCTTAGAAAAATAAAAGTTATTCTTTCAATGAATTGGAATAGCACAGAAATTAGTAAGTAGTCTGACTGCTGTCTTTCACCTGTGCTGCAAACTGATGGGCAAGTTACTCCCCAAATTCCAGTACAGAGCCCCAGTGGAAGCCAAGGTCATCAATGGGGCAGCTGGTGTCCTCACCATGTGGTACAGTTTCCATCATCTACAGGGCACCTTGCTGGATTTAGAAGTTCTTATTTACTTGGAACACTTTGTTGAAATAAACCTTGTAAGGAAAGGCGCTGATAATGTCACAGAGCTGGTTCCTGTTGTAATTTCTAGGGTGCAGGCCCTCAGTTTATGCAGATGACCAGTGCCTACAGCCATAGCACTGTGGCATCTGAACCCATTAGACCTCAGAAGCTGAGCAGGATTGGGCCTGGTTAGTACTTGGATGGGAGACCACCTGGGAACACCAGGTGCTGTAGGCTTGGGAGACGGACCTGGCAACCCACTTCCAAAAATCAATTCGCTATTGAAAACCCCATGAATAGAGAGAGGCACTAACAATACTGTTTCACCTGTTGTACGTAGGGTCACTATGAGTCGGAAACCAACTCAAGGGTCATTATGAGTTGGAAACCAACTCAAGAGCATCTAACAACAACAGTGCACTAATTCCATCAGGGCAACTGACCCAAGGACAGCTGGGGGGGCTGGAGGTGAGATGGGCATCAGGTTCTTCTTCCTCTGCCTCCCTATTTCTCTCTCTTTTTTCCCAATCTCCTGACCCAACGGGGGACATATGGAAAGGTGCTAGGAGTAGTGGCAGAAGCCTGAAAAATATACCTGCAGTGGCCATGGGAAGGGTAGAGAAGGCGATGGGTCCAAACGTGGGCAGAAGGCTTAGAGGGACAGAGACCATTTGAAAGCATGGAGAGCTTTGCCAGAGGTCAGAACTCCACCCACAGGGTGTGTGCAGGAGTCCTATGCATACCAGGGGGCCACGTTGAAGTCCAGGGCTTATTGTTACTGAGGGCTTTGGAGGCTCCTTGCTTCCACCCCCAGGATCCAGGTTTCCTGTTCTTGTTTTTTTGTGTGTATGGAACTCTTCCCTTTCTGCATCATGAATCTTCCTTGATCACCTCCCTCTCACTGTTAAATTGGATGGAAGATGTCTGCCCCCAAAGAGCCAGGCCTAAACCAAAAAGGAAATCACAGGGGCAGTTTTCCATCAATAGGTAAATGTTCATAGTGCCTGCAAGAAGATTAGTTGGAGGGTAAAAGGAAGCATTGTCATATTTCTCATATCCTATTGAGGGAATCCAGAAAACTATATGTGTTGCGAACTCAGTACTCAGTTCTGACTGAGGGTTTGTCTCTTGCAGTAGTTTTGATTTCTAATCTCTCTCTTATTCATTGTTATGGGCCAAGAGAGGACTTATTCCTTTTGCTGTTTTCATATGTCCTTCATGTGTCTAAACTTTTCCTGGTCTGCAGTCATAGCATACTAGCATCTGATCCTGCCTGATCTTGAAAGCTAAGCAAGGTGAGCTTGGTTAGTCTTTGGGTGGGAGACCACCTGGGAATACCAGGTGCTGCAGGTTAGGCAGAAGGGCCTGCCAGCCTACTCCTGAAACAATCAGCCATAGAAAACCCAATGAATAGCAGAGAAGCATTGACGGTATGTCCTGGACATGGCACAAAGTTGGGGAGTGTTTCATTCTGTTGTACATAGGGTTGCTATAAGTCAGACCCAACTCGACCACACCTAACGACAACTGTCAGGGTTCATTCCAGCCCTGCTGAAAGCAGAACTGTACCTCAACACTTCAAGTCTGGGGACCCATGGAATTGGGTGACAGCCAGAGGTGCCAAGAAGGATTTCGGGAGCCTTCTCTATAAACAACCTGGATTATAAACAATTCCTGCATAAGGAGAGAAAAAAACGTTGTTGATGTTGGTCATCCTGCTCATCTTGACTCTCGAAGTTTGCCTTCTTCCTTCCTCCCCTGGCAGGGGGAGTTTGGAGGGTTCTTCTTTTGTTGATAGGTATCTTCGCCTCTTCAGGGACCCTGGTCTTGACTCCATGTCTTGCTTGGAGTATTCTCTGGAAATGCAGGTCTCAGATGCAGGGAGCAGTGTTCAGGTTCGAAGTGGTGGGGATAGCAGGTGGAAACGAAGGGACAGAGGACTCTGAGGGTGGTCAGTGACCTGCTTATAGGGGTGGACAAGGGGGTGGAAGGGGGTGGACAAGGAAGTGGCCAATCAGGGCAGGGCTCATACCAAGTACAACTGTTACCAACTGACATGCAAATATAGGCTTGAAAATGTGCACTTTTGGTAGGTGGACAAAGCGGTGGCCGAGCCAATCATGGGAGTCCCCTTACTGACCAATGGGGGGCTCTGGGTGACAAATCAGGATGGAGGTGGTCAGGCCAGAGCTGGGCAGGTCAGTGCCCATCTTGACTCACTGGAAGGGAGGGGCAGGAACAAAATAGGTGAGAGGTGAAGTGTGACTTTGCTTCACTGTGTAGGCCTACTTGAGCTGGAGATGAATCAAATAAGCCTCAGCTCAAGTTCTTCCTTCATGGGGTCAAAAGTGACGAAAGGCAAGAAGGGCACAAGCTGGGTAGGACTCAGGGGAGGCTGAGAGCTGGGCCTGAGGTAAGTAGATCTCAGCCCGAGCACCCTCTAGATCTTTCCCAGAGATCCTCAAACAGCTCCTGACAAACAACAACAAACCTTTCCCTATTATTTTCAATACCATAATCCTCAGACTTAAGGAACAATCAATTTTGGCAGCCATTTTATACAACAGACCATTTTTACTCTGTGGAATCAGGCCTCAGTATTCAGAACTGTGTGAAATCCTGGGGCTTTCAGCACATGGGTAATAAGCATTCATATGTAGTTGTCAAGGTCGTGATGCCAGCTCTAATTGTGGATTTGCGAGCTAACCTGGGCAGTAAGCTGTGTTTATAACACAAGGGCTTTGGGAAAAGTGCACTTTATATTTTAACCAACTAACAAATGAAAATTTTATTTAGAGACAGTGTGTGTCCTGTGTACATTTTCCATGCAGTTGTATTAAAAGGAGAATGATAAATGATGTCTGACACAGATTGGCTGCTTCTTGGGATCTGATTCTTAATGTGGGTTTCTTCCGTGACTTATTGGAGACATAATGTGCTCAGCCATTACAGTGCTTGTAAAGCAGGGCTAGGAATAACTGTTGCCACAATGCTCTTTTTTTTCTCCCCGCAGAACAAGACCTAGATTTTCTTATGCGTGTGCCAAATAGAGAATATGGAAGGAACATCTGAGAAGTAAATACTGTGCTTGGGGGTATGGCTGAGTGGTAGAGCATTTGCCTCTTCTGCACAAGGCCCTGGGTTCAATCTCCAGCACCCCAAAACAAACAAGACAGCAGCTGAGAACTACTGGCATATTTCCTTTCACTGTGCCCAGTCTCCTCATGCCCAGCATGGGTGTCTGTAATTATGCTGTTGTGGTTGACCCAATGTCCTGAATGGATTCAAAATGCTTACCTTTTATGGCCCTTTTTGACTTTGGGGAAGAACCAGCAGTTGCATGGTTCCAGATGCAGTGAATAAGGTGGATGAGGGCACACAGAAATGTTCTTATTTGACAGAATTCACCATACCAGAAGCCTGTGTGAAGAGGAGGTCTGTCATGGTGGAGGATGAAATAAGACTTCCAGAACTGCCTCAGAAAACGTCAAGAATGATAGGGTAAGTGTGTTCAAAGCTGCGGCAGTATTTTAAATGGGATTAACAGCAATGTGCCTACACCCTAGCCTTACGACCGTTTTGGTGGTATCAGATACCCTTCTGATGGTATCTGGTCTTATCAGATCTCATAAGCAAAGCAGAGCCACGCCTGGTTAGTCCTTGGATGGGAGAGCAGCTGGGAATACTAGGTACACAGGCTTGGGAGAAGGACCCCCAGCAACCCACTCCCAAAACAATGCACTACTGAAAACCCTGTGAATAGCAGACAAGCACTGATATCATACTGGGCATGGCACAGTGTTGAAGAGTGTTTCATTCTGTTGTACATAAGGTCACTATGAGTGAGACCTGACTCAATGCCATCTAACAACAACAAAAACAACAACAACAATGCATTTTTTACTGTAATAATTTTTTAATGTAAACATTGGCCATATTTTTTATCACACCTCATTCTTCCTACTTGGACATTGTTGAAGTTGCTGGATGTGTGAATCAGTATGTACATCATAGGCATTTGACAACTGTGCTTGAAAAGGGCCTCACCCAACTTAATTAGGTCAAGTGTCGTGAGTACTGTTCCTTGGAGGGCTTCTTTCCAACCTTTATCCTTAAAAAATGAAGGTACTGGGTCTCAGATGCTGGAGCCAAAGGTAACATATCAGCTGTGTGCAAGCCCAGCCCTTCAATAAAAGCCAGAAGAAGTTGAAGTATTGCAAGCCGTGTTTGTAATATCATTTGAGGGACAGCTGGGGTCAGTGCTAAACTTTAAGCTATCAGATGCAGAGAGGAAGCTCTTGCATAACAATAAGCACAGGCTGTCACATTGAGAGGAAAATAACCCATTTTCACCTTGGAAAATACATTCTAAATAGGACAGTAATTGTTTTTAGAAAGCTATTCAGTGACTTCCCCACCACCACCCCTCAAGAATTGCTCTGGAATAAGGTAAACTTCTTATCATAATTTATACAATGTGGTAATTTTTTGAATAGTTTAGAATTTCTATAGCCTGACAACAGATCTGCCAAATTGCACACAACCATCCTGCACTGGCAGGGAGACAGGTTTGGATGACCTGCTGGGTCTTTCTCATCTCTAATGTCTGTGAGTCTTTGAAATACATCCCAGAGCTTAATTACGACAGCAATCTTTATTATTCTGAGCTTCTAACAGCACACTTCATGGGAACAATGTCAAAAGAAGAGTTGATGCTTTTGCAGTAGTTTATGGAAAAAATTGGAACATGGAAGGGTTTCAGGGAGAGCCCCGCTTTTTAGGCAGATGGAATGTTGAATAAGGTAGAAGATGGGTTCGAAAGAAGAGGGTTGCTGGCAGGTAGTTCTCAAACAAATTCACAATTATTTGTTCACAATCCAGTATAACTCAATCATGGATGTACTTTTTGTAGAAACAAGAACCATGTTAATTTTGAACCTCTGCATTTACTTAGATAGCTAACATTTCATTACTCTTTCCCAACTATAGCCAATTCTGGCTCTAACTTCTCCCTGGGATACTTGTGTGGGGAACTAAAGACTCAAATGAAGCACTATTTCTTTTTTTCTTTTTTCTGTTTTTTGAAATAAATTTAGACTTATGGAATAGTTGCAAATATAGAACAGAGATCTCCACCCCCCCCCTCCTTATTTGCTTTCTCTGGTGTTGATATCTCATGAAACCTTGGTACCTCCTACCAAACTAAGAAATTCACCTTGGAAGAATATCACATTTAATACTAACTAAACTGTATACCTTAATCAAGTTTTACCACTGATTCCTCCAACATCCTATTCAGGACCACATTCAGGATTACATACTGGACCTAGTTGCAATATCTCATTAGCCTACTTTAATCTGTGACAATTCATCCATCTTCCTTGTCTTCCATGACCTTGATGCTTTTGAAGAGTACCAGTTGGGAATCTTGTCATGTGTGTTTCATTTTAGTTTGATTTGGTGTTTTGCTAGACTAGAGTTATGGATTTTGGAGGTGATGTTCCCTTCTCAATGAATGATACCAGAGGAACACAATGTCAGTATATTCCATATCAGTCGTAGTAATATTGATCTTCTAATTGAGGTGGGGTCTGATAAGTCAATGATATATAATTTATCCCATTTATTTGAATGAGGCCTGAGTCAGCCCAAGAATCTTATCATACCTAGTTTAGTAGACATGTAAGTTAAACATCAGGTAGTTACATTTAGCAAAGATTCAATACTTTGAATCATTGGCTGGACTTTTCATTTTTCAACTTCCCTGCTCTATTATTTGTGACCATCAAGATGTTTGTTGTATTGTTATTAGGTGCCATATGTAGTGACCCTACATACAACAGACAAAACTCTATTGTCAGTGCTTCTTTGCTAGTCATAGGCTTTTCAGTGGCTGATTGATTTTGGGGAGTGGGTTGCTGGGTCCTTCTCCCAAGCCTACAGCACCTGGTGTTCCCAGACAGTCTCCCATCCAAGTACTAACCAGGACCAGCCCTGTTTAGCTTCGGAGATCTGACGGGATTATACTCCATGGTACTATGCCTGCAGGCCCATCAAAATGTACATAGTTCTAAATGTATCTTTGGTAATACCGTGGCTGTGGACAGCAGTCAATGAGTCATCTCCTGGCCCTACTGTACCTTGGGTTTAAATCTAAGGCTGAAGAATTATCCACCAATGATCTTCATGTACCTCAGTGTTGGGGTTTTAGCTCTAGCCCGGCTAAAGTTAGGGCCAAACCCTCAACATAACAATGTGGCCGATGTCGGGAAAGAAGGACCTCGGGAGACCTTCTGGTGGTTAGAAGGATAGGTAAGGTTTATTGGCGTGCTCCCCTGATGGAGAGGAAGGAGCAAGCAGCCCCTATAGAGCAAGGCTCTATCCCTTTAAGTGCTGGCTCTAGGCCTGCAGCATGGAATGCCGCAGGCTAAGTGCTGGTACAGCTCAGCCTTAAAGGCACAGCCACAGCCGCTGGTGTTCAGTTGAGGGCCGATGGTCTTGACTCTCGCGGCTCGCCTTCTTTACCTCCCTTCTTCCCAAGGATGGGAGGAGTTGGGAGGCTCTTCGTGGCTTGCTAGATGCCTTCGGCTCTTCGGGGCCCCTGGGCTTGATCTCACCGGCTTGCTAGATGGTCTTGCTGGAGTAGGGAGCGCTGGTCCAGGTGATGAGGTTCAAGAAACGGTCAGAGAGGTCAGGATCGGTGGTGCTACAGGGATGAATATGGGGTCCAGGAGCCCTGCTTTTATAGGGTCCTGGAGGGGTCACATGGTGGGGTTGAGCCAATCAGGGCACACAGCTGGCAGGTACAGTGGGTAAACGGACATAACTGCCAGGTGGAGATAGTTATTACCTGCCAGTGGTGAGGGGAGCCAATCAAAATTAAGGTGGCTAGGGCTGGTCAGGCTGGCTGGGGGCCATCTTTGCTCACTCGATGGGAGGGTCTGTTTTGAGTGAGTGAGATGAGCCCTGGGGTCAACTAGGGGTCAGCCCCTCAGGCTGATGTGAGGGACCCTAGCTAAGAAATATTATTTTAAAAATCCCCAACACCTCAGTCCTCCTAAAGACAGGCATACTCATCCAGTTGTCATTGTAGGAGTTATGTGTTTTTATCTGCATATGCTACACTTATCTTCATTTGTTCTTAGCTACACTTGGGTTTCTTCACTATAAACAGAAATATAGAGGATAGGGAACTCTATGAAGTGAAGTGGAATATGGGAATGGCTTCTAGCTTCACAGCCTCCAACCCACTTCAAATACAGTCTCTTTTGAATAAACACACTGGTGCATTCCAGTGGGTTGGTGTTATGGCCTTGGTCTAAATGTACCCCAAAGGTCATGAGTTTGATCCGTGTTTCCCTAGCTGGTGACACTCTTTTGGAGACTATAGAACATTGGGAGGTGAGAATCCCTGGGGGCGGCCTTAGGAGATTATACCTAGATCTACCTTTCTCTGCTCTTTGCTTCAGATGGGAGGTTCTGTGCCACAGTCCCTGCCATGCCTGCCCTGCTACCATTCCTTCCTCCTGTATGGATCAAATCCGTCTAATAATAAGCACCTAATAAATCTCTCCCCCATAAGTTTGTTTTGGTCATTTTCTCTGTCACAGCAACATACCACCTGACTAGTACGGTGGGCAAGTCAGAGAGTATTGTCTCTATTGTACAGGTGGAAAAAAACAAAGCAAATGGAGCTAGGTGTGGTAATGCATCTTGTAGTCCCAGCTATTCTAGAGGCTGAAGCAGAAAGATCATTTGAGCCTGGGAGTTTGAGACCAGCCAGGTGAATACAGTGAGACTCTGTCTTAACAAACAAACAAACAAACAAACAGACAAAAAATAGACAACTGATTCTCAGAAAGGGTCAAGGACTTGTAGAGGTCCCATGGCTACAATGGTGCAGAGTTAGGGTCCAGAGGCCAGAATCCCTGATGCCTAGTCTACTGATCTGCCTCACCACTCAGTCCACATTAGAAAAACAAGGTCTGGGCTCTGGCAGGTCCAGAACACTCCAATATACAAGCAGGTGGCTCAGACTCTGAATTTATTACCAAGTTATTATAAAAGCCAAGGATTCTTAGTTAATCACTCTGGGTTATGCACTTGGTGGTTGTCATTTCAGGAATAAAATATTCCTAGGGTCTACCTCTAATTGAATGCCAAGATGCAAATTGTGCCTCACCTGTTTCACCTGAGGTGTTATTTATGCCCAAATAACACCTCCTAGATGAGGACCCATTCTGCCTGTTTCCTTCTTTGGAAATTAAGGATAATAATAGTAATCAGCTGCACACAAAGCAATTGTGGGTGGTCAGAGTAGGAAAGGCTCAATAATTGTAACAGCTCATAGAAAACACCAAAATCAGGGAAAAGCATTATGGAAATGCTAAATGCAGTGGTAAGAATTATGACATCTAGGCAATTTTGCCATCAGAGGCCAGGATGGCACAGATGCTTGGAAAATGTTAACTTCATTCAGCAAATACATATTGGTTACATATAACATCAGAATCCATAGCTAGAGGGGATTTTAGGCAGTAACCATGGCTCAGATTTTTTACGTAGTCATTATTTCTTTATATCAGTTTTAGGTTCATAATAATATTGAGTGTAAAGTACAGAAATTTCCTATATGTCCCCGTTCCACAAATCCATGGCCTCCCCCATTATCAACATGCCCCCAACCCTGGCTGAGCATTTGTTGAAACTGATAAACCTGCATTGGCACATCATTATCCAAAGTCCATAGTTCACATTAGGGTTCATTTCAGGTGTTGTAAATTTTATTTTATATGAGTTTATAATGATATCTATTCACTATTATAGTATCATATAAAATAGTTTTGCTCTCCTAAAAATCCTGTGTTCTGCCTGCTCATCTTTCCTTTCCTCCCCTCTAACCCCCAACAAGTGCTGCCTTTTTTTTTTTTTTTACTATCTTCTTGTCTTTTCTAAAATGTCACATATTTGGAATCATGCAGTATGTAGAACTTTGGGATCAGTTTCTATCACTTAGCAATATGCATTTAAGGCTTCTTGATTTCATTTAATGGCTTGAGAACTCATTTGATTTAAGCCCTGAATAATATTCTACTGCCTAGATGTACCACAGTTGTTTTTTCCATGTTCACTTACTGAAAGGCACCTTGATTATTTGCAAATTGTGGTAATTATGAATAAAGTTGCAATAAATATTCCTGTGCATGTACTGGGAAGACACAATTCCAGCTCCTCAAGGCAAACAAAAGGAGCATAATTGCTGGATAATATCATAGGATCACAGAGTAGGAATATGTATAGTTTTATAGGAAATGGCCAAATTGTCTTCCAAAGTGGCTGTATCATTTCACACTCCCATCAGCAATGAGCAAGAGTTCCCATTGCTTCATATTCTCACTAGCATTTGTTTTTTTCAATGTTCTTATTTTGATCCATTCAAATAGATATAGTTGTATCTCATTTTGTTAAAATTTTCTGAGTGCATAGCATGTACAAATACTGGGATAACCATTTTAAACAATGACTTTATTTAATCCTTATGAGAATCCTGTGAGGTGAATGCTACAATTTTGTCTTTCTACTGTTCAGGTAAGTAAATGGAAACTTAAAGAGGCCATATAACTTGCCCAAGATTTCATAGATAGAAACACAAAACTAAGGGTTCACATCTTAGAGTATAAAGCACTCCCTATTCTTGTGACAATACTGGTCTGCTTGTCTACTTTCTTCTTTCAGGGGTTGGACATTGATGTCAGATCTGCTAAATGACTATGTTAGTTGGCTGGTAAATCACTGCATCAGAGAAGTTGACCAAGAAAAATTTATGGGGGAAGAGATATTTATTGGGGGCTCACAGTTAGGGGGTCAGTCCATAATGGCAACGGCAATGGCAGCAGCAAAGCCTATTGTAGAAGACCTCACGGCATGGTGGATCAGGAAGCAGGGAGAGCTTACTGGAACCAAGGGTCTGGGTAAAAACCACCAAAGCCCCACCCCCAGTGACTCATTTCCACCAAGCTGTATCCCACCTCCCAACATTCCATAACCTCCCAGGACAGCGTCACCAGCTGAGGACTCAGTGTTCAAACACATGACATTTGGGGGATATTTAGATCTAAACCATAACAAGAACTCACTCAGAAGCACACAACTATTTAGGGAAAAGGCACAGGAAGAGATGGTGTCCCTCAGCATTGCCTTCTCCTTCACTTACAACTCCTGAGCCATCAATGATGTCAGGATTGGCCTCTCAGGAAGCAAGGGGTCCTTGGCTACCAGGAATCCTGATACTCAATGACTAGTCCAAGTTTCCCCAATTCTTTACTTAGTTTTGATGACATTCAATTTAATGCTCAGATTAGAGACAGAGTACCTCTCTTCAGTATAACACATAAAACTTAGTTTTGCCTCACAATGTAGTTGAAATATGTCAGCAACCCCATGCATAACTACCAGCAGCAGATGAGAGCTTGGCATTATTACAGTGCCTCCTTCTAACGTTAATTGTTTTTGTAGGTAGTTTCCATTCCAGTTCTCTGATACCCTGGGGTGTTTCTAATTTTTTCTTATGTCATAGAGAATTCTTAGAACATTAGTTCCAACCCAATTCAATTTTAAATACAAATGTAGAAGAAGGTGGAGTTGTTGAGGTTTTTATTTTCTCTAATTGTGGAGGCTGTGACTCCAAAAGTGTCAAGAATTTATGAAGTTGTTTATTAAGATAAGAAAAAAATATTTATTTTTAACTTGAACTGGAGAGGTGGAGATTGTGTTCTAGAAAATAAATATGAGATTTCTTAAAAAGGATGGCAGAGTTGAGTGTATAGGAGGCCAGAAGGGCCTGGTAGCATCGGTGTGTGAGTAATGATGCTATGGAGGGCTCTGTGGGATTCCAGGCTATTGTGGTACCATCTTGATGAGTCCACAGATCCTGCTCATGAAATGTGTATAGTAAGCTGATGGTGGAGATGGGAGCAGGAGATCTGTGATGAGCTACTGCAGGGCACTGGATGAGCTGCATACCCTGCTCCATAGCAGAGTAGGGGCTGGCGACTGTGGGCTGAGTGGACTTGGCTCTTGCTGCTGTCCCCTGCTTCCCTGAGACTCAGCAAGACAGGGTGGGTTTACTGTCCTTGCTGTGCATGGGGGACTTCCAGGGAAGCTGTCTGTTTAGGGAGGCACAGGTGGCTTCTGTGAGGTCCCCACAGTGAGGCTGCCTACATAATTTGTGGGTCCCAGTGCAAAATGAAAACACAAAGTCCCTTGTTGGAAGTTACTGAGAATTTCAAGACAGTGGCAGCAGAGAATGAAAGGAAGTTTGAGGCCCTTCTGAGCATGAGGTCCCATAGGATTGCAAGGTCAGGTGCACATGAACGCGCGCATGCACGCACACACACACACACACACACACACACACACACACACACACACCCCTGGCCCTGCCCAGTGTGAGTGTCTTTTCTTATCCTTGTACCAAACCTGCACCCAGAAGCAGACAGGCCTCTCTCTTAGCTAATGTATTAGCTTCAATGTATTAGAGTAAAATTAAGTAAAAATGAACAAGGCACATTGCTTCAGCTCCTTATGTTTCAGTAAGAAGAAAGTCATAGTAGAACTCTGCTCACGGGCTGACTACCCCTTCCTAATAAAATTGGTGCTACTAAGAAATACAAATTACTGGTTTGGGATGCCTACTTACAAGTATGAAGTTGTATTACCTTTTCATTGGTGAACTTAATTATCTAATGCCACTTTCATATGTTTCTTTTTCCTCAAGTCAGTGTAGCTTTCATAAATCTCAAATTTTATAGCCAGAAACTGTGGTGCTCCATCATCACTTTGGTTGGATAGCTATGGTTTAAATTTAGAATCTAACTTGGTTTATTCAAGGAAGTTGTAATTTTTGTTTTCATTTGTTCCAGTGCTTGGTGTGGCAGACTACAAACATGATTAGATATTGCTACTCTTCTCAAGAGCTCATATTCTATGAGTGTGTACAACATATAACTAAATCAGTGTTATGTGATGTGGTATGTATTGTCATGTATGTATAATATGTTAAGGGTATGCAGAGAAGAGAAAGCTTAATTCAACTGCATCTGGTCAGGACAGGCTCTTTGGAGGAATTCAGGATGGAAACATTTATTTACGGTTTCCATTCAACCACTCTGCACTTGGAAATTCACAGTAAACATTTACCGTTTCCACATATATATTCCTTCTCATTTGTCAGTAGGAACATCCCTAAGAATCAAAACCCTGAACACCCTTTGGCAGTTGTTACCATGATCACCAGGTCATTGGCCATTTTTAGGCAGGGATCAGATTGAAGATGTGTTTTAGAAAGACAATTTTGGAGCCCAATGGAGCACTGATGAAGGGTCTGGGGTAAAATGAAGGTGGGCAACATGGGTCCAGGAGAGTCTCATAGCCCTTCAGACCAAGAGACATCAAGACCTCTACTGAGGCATTGGCAGAGGAAGGGCAGCAAAAGAGTGAATTTGAGATACATTGTGCATGTGAAAAATGAGGAATATAGAATTCAAGGATGGCTAAAGAGCCACTGTCTTCTCCTAGGTAGTTCAAAGTCCTACATTAATCTGGATAAATAACATGCATCCATTTATTATTAATATCTCATACAGCATCAAGTCATTAAGAGTAATTGTGCTTGTGTTTTTGTGTCTCTGAAAAATGGGTTCCCAATTGCTTTTCATCTGTTTTAGCTCCCTTCTGCATTTGACCATGAGTTGTGGGTAACTAAGATTCTTCTTTTTTCCTTTGTAATCATGTATTTCCCGTGACATAAACAATGGATAACAAACAAATGCCATTTTCCTGACTTACTAGAACCTCAAGAAAGACATGAAAGCTGTTCAGGCAGCTCTTTGGATTTCCTATATGGATTGAAATGCTTGGGGGATAAGGAGATAGAGCAATTTGCAACTGCTGCTGTGCATAACTGGATTAGCCTCAACTTCTTTGCTTGCAGCGTCTTCACATCATACTCATTGTGAAGGTCTAAATTATCTTGGTCAGGCACAGTGACACATGCTTGTCATCCCAGCACTAGGGAGACAGAGGCAAGAGGATCTTGAGTTCAAGGTCAGCCTGATCTACATAGCGAGACCCTATCGCAAAAAACTGACCTTATTTTATTTTTAATTGGTAAATGATAATTACATATATTTATGTGGCACAATGTGATATTTTGAGATATGTACACATTGTAGAATGAGTAAATGGGGCTGCTAAAGAATAGATTTTAAAGATCTAAACTTTTACCACTTCTTAGCACCCTATCCTAAATTTTCAAAATTTATGTTTTCAAATTTTTTGGGAGGACTATATTAAATACTGGTATTATGTATGACCAACATGATGGATGACATGACTTTGGGTGAATATTAAAATACCATGAAACTCAAATGCAAGTTTCTAGTCAGACTGTGATCCTGTTCCCCTGGGAGGCAAGCAATCCTTGGGTCACATCCTTGTTTAGGGAGAAGTGTCTGTTAATCCACCTGTTAGATTGCCAGTGGCCCTATGACCCTCAGAGTGACACTTCTGAAGTCCAAAGCATGGCAACTGTACAACAGAGGAGCACAAGAGTTTGGAGGCTTGCAGATTAACTTCCTGACAGCCAACCTAGGAGAATGAGCAGCCCAGATTATAACAGGGAAAAGAAAAATTCACAGGGAGGCTGAAAGATGGGAAAATGTGTGGAATCTTTTTGAGGAAAAGCAGTTACAGGAATCGGATTAACATCACTTCATATTGAGAATTAGTTCTGCATGAGGTGGTGTTCTTAGGTGCTGTCTAGACAGGACTGACTCATAGCGTCCCTATGTATAAAAGAATGAAACACTCTTGGACACTGCCATGTCCAACACTATGTCAGGAATTCTGATTGTTTTGGGAGTGGGCTTCAGGGTCTTTCTCCCAAGTTTACAGACACTGCTTAGCTTGCGAGATCTGATGGGATGGGACACCAGGGTGGTAGGGCCATAGGCAAGAGTCCTTGGAGGAAAGCAACTGACCATCCTAAAAATCCAACGCAGGTTACAACTTTTAAAATTGCCACGAGAGGGCGCATTCCATCTACAAACAAATCTCTAAATTGCAAAAGCAGGAACATATTCCAAAAGGCTTTTGAGCCTGTCTCAAAGGGTGGTAGGATTTGAGGCTCAGGTAAGGGAATGGAGGGGGATGGGAAAGGGTGAGGTGACATGAGAGGGAGAGGTATACCATGAAAAAAGTTGACACCGAAGTGTGAAGTTACCAGGGCTTATTCATGTTATATTTCCCTGATTGCTGTAAAGTCAATACTTACAGCAGATATTCCAAGGGGAAATTAAAGACTAGTTATTTCCATGTAAGTCTCTTGTGTAGGGATCCAGACTTGGAGAATGCTGCCTTGTTCTCCAAAGCCCCCCCCCCATGTGAATGGGGGCCAAAACCCAAGTTAACACGAGGCATTTCTAGGTCAGGTAAATAATGATCAGGCACAGAGGGTGGGAAGGGACACTTGATTTAGTATCAGGGCATCTCAACATCACAGGCTCTGTTAAAAAAAATTGAAGGATAAAAGCAAAAATCATGGAAAGTGGTTAAAGAGCATTTGACAAAGAAGAGCTCCGCTTCCTTTCACAGAAAGCAAAATATTCCCAGACAGCTGAAAATTCCCAGGGATAGGGAGAGTTAGAATTTAAACAAGAATTCTGATTTTGGCCATTCTCTGTTAGTAATCCTTCAGATTTTATAACATTTTCTAGATCTGCCACTGCCTGAACTACGGAGCTGACAAATCTTCGATTCATATTATATTTAAGTGGTTCCCCATCACTCCTCACTGATAAAAATACATTACATAAATTACTATCCTGCCTGGTGAAATATGCAACAACTCTGCTGTCTGCTGTTAATTTCTAAAACATTTTGGTACTTTTTGCAGAAGTTGTCTTCTCAATTATGCTGGGGGACTTTCATTTTTTTAATCTCAATTTTACTTTGTTATTAAGTATAGGATCAAGGAGACCCATACAGAAACAAACAATGATGTCAAAATGGTGCATCAGAGAGAGAATTAACCCTGCAAGCAGAGAGAACAGAGAGCTAGAGAAGAAACATGGCCAAAGGACAATGCCAGGGTCCCCTTACTTTGAAGTCTTTCTGTTTGAGACCTGGATGGAAAGCCAGCCTAGTCTATAGGATCCAGCACCTGGGTATTAATTACATGAGCTCTCAGATGTCCACGTGATACACCAACAGGCAAGTGTGGAAGTTCAAGGGACAGCTAGTGCTGATGCTACTCACCCCATACACCAACCCCTATGCAGCCCTCTCTCCCACAGGGGACCTGGGCCTGAGCTGCCAGCAGGTGTCACTGTGGAATTATTAAAATCCTGGGGAGAAAAGGAATTGAGCCCAGACTGCACCTAGGCTATATGGCAATGATTTACATACACTTAAAAATTTACCTTCCCTGAAGCCAGTGCTGTGGATGTGCAATGTCTGTTGTCTTTGAACTGTTAAGGATCAAAGATTAACTTGATCTTTTAAGTTTTAGAAAGTAAAGTAGGAAATGAGAGAAAGGAACAATTACTCATATGGTAGGTAACCTACATTCTTTTTTTTTTTTCAGAATTAGGGGGTTGAATCCAGGGTTTCATGCATGCTAGGTAAGTGCTCTGCCACAGAGCTGCAACCCTAGCCTCTTTTTTATTTTTTATTTTGAAACCGAGTCTCGCTAAATATAATGGGCTGCCTCTGACCTCGAACTCATGATCTTCCTTCCTCAGCCTCCAGAGGAATCACTTTAATTACAGACATGTGCCAGTCAGCAGATGTCTGCATTACAAAGTGGCAACAACCAGGTAGATTTTGTAGTATTTGCTGACTGGACAGTTTATTATTATTTTGTTAGTATTATTATTATTATCGGAGTAGGTAAGGGGCTATCATGGCAGGGACTCAGGAATTGAAAAATCTAAGTTCAGATTATTCCTACGTATATGTTTCTTTGGAAAATTTACATAATTTTGAACTTTGAGGCTCAGTTCCAAGACAGGGTAATTGTGAAGGTTAAATAAAATAGCATTCATGAAAGTATCTGGGATGGTTAGTTAAATATCAATCCAGATGCATCACTGAAGTACTGTTTAGATTTCATTAAGCTTTCAATATTTTAGTTCTTTTTGAATAAATTCTATTCATTCTGGATTACCTTCATGTCCAGTGTGGTGATGACCTCTGAGAGATGAGTTGTTGGTCTCCACGGGGCTTGGGCTTATCGTCCCCAGATGGTCTCCTGATCATCTCTGCTCAGCTGTCCCATGAAGACTCAAGTGCTAGGGCTCAGTCATTGCCAGTCTGCTTCCACAGCCACTCTGCTTTATTCCATTTGATGATGCAGCCTCTCTTCCCCGAGCCTGGAATTAGCATTGTCTCGGCTTCTTCCTCTCTGTCACCCATATCCAATTGATCCCCAAACTGGCAGAGCCATCTCGAGTGTTCTGGGTCTACCTGATGCTCTACTGAGCTTGTTGTCAGGATGGCTCATCCAGTTCATGACCCCAGTGGCTCTAAGAATCCTGGGGAGCTTTCCCCAAACTCCAATCCCAAAGATCTGCCTAGATCCACAGCCTCAGAATTGCAGGGGGTCCTAGGATGGTTTGGCTTTAACATGCACTTGGATTTGGCTGGGAATCACCTTTATACACATCTCTGACCTCAAGTCAAAACTACCTTGAAATCTGAAGTGCCCTTCCCTGCCAGAATGCTCTCAGGAAAGCCTAGCTTTCCTTTTGTTCCTTCCCTGCTGCATTTCCTTGTGATTTCCTATCTCTTAGAGAACAGGCTTGGCTTGGTAGGCAGGTGATGGTATTTAATTCTAGGTCCCATGGAGCAGTGATGGGGGCATCTGGCCCAAAATAAAGCAAAGTGCCTGACACATAGCAGGTATTTACTTACCTCTTGGGTGCTGCCTGATTGTGATTATTTCCCTTTCTCCTGGGATTTTTGTGACATATAGGAGGTTCTGATGCAACCCCTTGGTCACAGCTGCTGACATGGGGTGCAGGCTTTTGAGCCAACATATATAAACAGATGCTGTTTCCAAAGAACAGGAACTCTGCAGCGGAGAGCTGCTGAGATCGGACGTCCTGGGCACTGAGTCAGAAGAGGGGTAAGTCAAGGTGGCTGAGTTCTTGTTGCTGGAACATTGCTAGACACATCCCAGGGGTGGCCCATCCTGAGCTCAGGTGCACAGATATACCTTATCATAAGGTACTGTGACACTGCCAATAAATAGTTTCTTTTTTCTTCTTTTTATTCATGTCACCAAGAATCAGTCTTTCTCACTAGTGGATGTTATGGCAGAATTCAATACTCTGTTGGGGATTTAGCCTGTTCATAGTAGAGTTCTGATTTACCTAATTCACATTATTTCTCACAATTCTCTCCTAATTTCTTCTCTAAAACCATGTGACTTTTTTCTCAGTAAGTCTTGTTCTTTTCTACATGGAGTTTCTTCTCCTCTCCTCTACCCAAATCTCTCGAAATCCTTGTGGCCCAGCCATGTCCTGAAACTTCTTTGACCTTCAATGAAGTCTCATTTCTTCCAAGGTCTTACACCACTTCTGGGAGGAAACATTCACCCCACATTTATCATATATGGCCTTACATTCCACTTACTCTCCACTTACATATAATGCCTCTTCCCAGTTGAAAGCCACTTAGGAGCAGACAGCAAGTTTTGCATTTTTAAAATGCTTTCCTCTTAATTGCTTAATGCTGAAATATTTGTGTGTACTACCTTATTCCTAAATGCTTATTATTTAAACATTTCTCTTCTACTATACATGCCTTATAAATATTTATCAAGGGAATGGATGAAATATCTACCTGCTTATATTTCTAATTAAAGGGAATTGGGTATTATAGTATTAGTTTTTCCAAAAATGCTCCCAATTATCCTTTCCCTCATCAGTTCCCATGTAGCAGGGAAATGCAACATTCCCTTTCCAGAACATTTGCTTTGTAATTGCTCCTGTCAGGGTGATTAATGGATAGTGGTTTGTGACCAGGACCCTTTATGGTGACCTAGTGGTCAGCTGAGGCCACCTTGTCTCAGATATTTCTATCCCTGCATGAAATTTACAGAAAAAAAAAAAAAAAGAAAAAGAAAAAGAAAAGAAAAGAAAAGATGCCTTTGGAAAGGACCTAAGGTTGCGCTCTGGATATATTTGCCTGCAGATTCCTTGAGCCGGTTGGTAGCTAATTGCATCCAGGCGGGAGGCCCAATTTGCCTGCCAGCTCCTGCTGCCTGGGAGATGGGGTGGTCCCTCTAGGCTGCAGCCAGGTCAGTGCCCGGGGCCACATGTGTTCTGTTCCCCGTGGCTGTCTGCCTTCTGCTTGGGCTTGCTGTGCCCTCAGCAGACATCCCAGGTTGAAAGCCTCTTGGCTCTGGCCTCAGGGGGTCAGCAGTGGGGAATAGGAGCTTCCCACTTTTCCTGCATGGACTCTGCTCCAGCTGCTGTAGGTTAAAGGGGCTGCCTTCTGCCCTAACCATTATGTTCTCCACACTCCTATTGGGAGTGTCCACGTTCCTCTTCCACAGAGACTCAGAAGTTAACTCTGGCTACAATGGCTCAGTTTCTTCGGGGGGAAAACAGCAGTGGCTGGAGCCAAGAATGGGGAGGAAGCTCTCATACTGAGAGCAGAGGCCATGTGACTTTGAGCTGTGCCATTCCAGGATGGTGTTCCGTGGGAGAGCCAGATGGCTGTTTTGGTCCATGCTCCCGGTCTGATGATCCAGGCAGTGTCTGCTCCTTGGCAGTGATGGTGAACAAGAACTGCCACCCCAGTGCTAGTGAACCGCTGCTAAAGCACTACCACACCTACGTGAGTGAGGACCACACGGGGTTATGCATATTCAATAAACTTCCTCACTTAACCCTCACCACAGACAAAAGAGGTACATCTATTGATCCCATTGTGCAGAGTAAGAAACTGGAACAGAGAAGTTAAATAACTTTTCTAAGGGCACATAACTTCTATTGCTCTAAGTGCCCTTATATGAATAAATGAATAGTCCTATAAACACTCTTAGTAATTAACTATTTCCAGTAATAATATAAATCTTGCAGTTATACTTAGGAGCCAGTTGAGAAGAATGTTAAGTAAAACCCTTCTAGTAGCTCATTCAACAATTTTTTATTGAGCACTTATTAACATGTAGCCCAATTCTGCATGCTAAAAGAACTGTCCTAAAAAGTAAGTGCTTACAACCTAATTTAGGAAAAGATCTATCTCTCTGTGTGTGCTTCTTTCTCTATTGATCTCCCTGAGTGTGGGTGCATCAGCTATTGTAGATACAGGGGTGAGTGGAGGCACTGTCAGGGGTATGGACTGAGGGCACAGCATGGCAGTTGAAACAGTCCCCAGGCTCCCCAAGTTCGTCCATCACTCACAGGGAGTGTGACCTTGACATTCATTTAGTGTCCCTTAATTTCAATTGTCTCATCTGTAAAGTGGGAATAATTAAAATTTCAAGTTCTTCAGGGCTGTTGTAAGTACTAGAAGAATGAATACCTGAGAACAGATTAGACTTCTCTGAGCACATTGTAATAATCAGTGGACTGTGGCTATTAGTGCCCTGAACTTTTTATCTTTTTACATCTCTTTGCACTTTTTCAACTGTCAGCTAATTTGGAAAAAGTCACTTGCTACTGGAGGACTCCTCCAACACCTGTACCCTTCCAGCACCTCTGCTACTGAAGGCTGGCTGTTTCTTGGGTCAGATTCTGTAAAACTGGGCGTGCTGTGCTGTGTGTGGTGGTGCACACCTCTGATCCCAGCACTTGGGAGGCAGGGGCAGGAGCATCATGAGTTCAAGGCCAGCCTGGGCTACATAGTGAGACCCTGTCTCAAACACTCGAAGGGAAAGGGGAAAAAAAAACAAGAAAGTATAAGTTCTCTAAAGAACATACATTGCTATCACACATTTATTCAGGACCTCCTGTGTGCCAAGCATATAGGTATAACAATAAGATGATAGGCACCACCCGCCTCACAGAGCCCAGTGGAAGTTAGGGATGTTTAGTTATCAAACAACTGTTCTCACTCACCAATAAGTACTGAAAACCCAGGAGTTATAAGAGACACTTAGACGGACTTGACCTTCTTAGAAGCATGGTTAGTGTGGATAAAAAAGGCTTTCTAAGCAGCTGACAGTGAAATTGAGATTGGAAGGATATGCTGGAGTTGGGAGGGTGAGCCCTATGGGAACTGTTCTAGGTAGACAGAAGTTGTGGAGGACCAGAATGGGAATGCATGGGCAGGCAGGAGTTAGGAGTGTGGCATCTGCCTGCATTTCTTCTTCTGGGTCTGATCTGGGTGCCACCTACCCTGTGACTGAAAATGGCCACAGGGCACAGGGCATGGGCTGAGTGGGGTGTCACTTGAAGATTGGCTTTAGTTGCTGCTCTCATCTTGTTATTTCCCCTTTGAGGAAATAGAATAACCTGGATATGCACAAACACTGGTGTGATTTATGACTATTTTAAAATCAAGGAAACATGTTGTCGTTGTTCTTATTGTTAGGTGCCGTCGAGTCAGTGTCCATTCATAGTGATCCTATACACAACAGGTGAAACACTATTGTCAATGCTTCTCTGCTATTCATAGGGTTTTCAATGGCAGATTGATTTCTGGGCGTGGGCTACTGGGTCTGTCTCCCAAGCCTACAGTACTTGGTGTTCCCAGATGGACTCCCATCCAAGTACTATAAGTTGCTTTGGCCACCAACTTAGCAGATGACTGATCTGGGATTTCTACTTAGGCTGTAAGCAGAGTCTCCACCCACAGATGTTAATAGATCAGTTGCAGACTTAAAACAGGAGGCCAATGAAACTTTTAGGAATGTCTCTTTCTCTGATCATATATGGACACTTTCCTGAACGTTGTGAAGTAAAACCGCTTCTCCTCTCTTGGGTGGACAGAAATCGCAATTGCAAGTCATTGAAAAGTATTCAATGATTTTTCAGCACTTTTGAATCTCACAAAATGATTGTACTTCAGAAACACAATATGTGATTAACAAGGAGGATTACCATATTTAGTATATTTACTTCTATCCTCCACACCCTCATTTAAACAAAATAGAACACAAAACCTAAGAAATATTTTTGAACATAAATTTTAAGCTATTTTTAGAATTCAGTAAAAACATCTTTATTATCTTTTCCTGTTTGGACATTTTCCCTTATGTGAAAGGACACTAATGCTAACACCATGAACAAAGTCTTTATTCTTACAAAATAAGACCAAAAAATCAAAGTAGACTGATGCCCCATTTCATGGCAAGGTTCTAATTTGTTTTATGTCCTCGATCCATAAAAAAAGCTGTTATTGTATGCATGCTACTTTTTTTTGGAATTTGAATACAAAAGGTCACTTTGACATTCAGGGTTAGGATACTACATTATATGATTATCAAAGATAGTTACCATTTTTTGTTCTCCCAAGGATTAGAGAGATTATTAGGATGTAACCATGGAATTGTATTTTAAAAGAGAAATAGATATCTCATATGCTTGTTTTCTATCTTTCCATGTCATAGAAATAAATGAAGAGGGTGTCAACTGAGAATAAAATCAATAGTCCAGAACAAAGAAGATTACACTGGAGGGCTAACTGGAACCACAGTTTGAGAAAACAGACATCTAGGCAGTCTTGAAAATATGTTCCAAGGTTTTACAAAATGGCGGCTATATTTATAGATTAAAGGCAAGGGGGTCCATAAATTTACCACTTGTTAGACAATATGATTGGCACTGGCAAGAGTTAAGCTGTTTTGTAAGAAAGGGATTGGGTGTGGTCTCAGTCTCTGGGTAGTTTAGAGAAAGAGTCCCTTGTACAGAGGGTCAGCGAGGTCAGCAATGCTTCAGAAATCTGTGATTTGGCTCAGTGCAAAGGTCAACACTCATGAAGAGGAGTGGTGTCTGTAGCCTAGTGCCACAAGACTGAGACCAGATTCCTGACACCATTGTAAGTGCTCCAAACCAATGCTTCTCCATGTTGATTTTCTTCTTGGTTAAAAAAAAGCCTTTAATCAAGAGAAGATAAAATGGATTCCTAGGATCGCTAAACTTTAAAAGTGGAGTTGTGGATGCTTTGGTTAATAAAGTCACTGCTTCAAATGCTACCTGTCTTCTGTGGGACCTGATGTACCATATACACAGCACCACCTGTAATATGAGTAGCAGCAATGAACATGGTAAGTATATGTGTCTCCATATGAGAAATGTGATGAGCTAAAAAAAATTACCATAAGATGGATGAAAATATTTTAAAAATAGTATTTTGTCTTAGAATCAATAATTTTCCCCATAAATTAGCTGACTTTAAAATTTTTATTTAGAGATATCCTCAATATACAAATCTAAAAATAGTATAATAGGTAGGCATGGTGGCATGTACCTGTAACCCAAGCCTGTAACCCCAGTGACTCTGGAGGCTGAGGCAGGAGAATCACACGTTCGAGGCCAGAGGCAGCCTGCACAACTTAGCAAAGCCTTGTCTCAAAGTAAAAAATAAAAATGGGGTCTAGGGTGCAGCTTAGTGGTAGAGCACATGTCTAGTATGAAAAAGGCTGTGGATTCAACCTCTCCAATACTGCTAAATAAATAAATAACAATATAATAAATTTCCATGTAACCATTCATCAGACTCAACAGATAACATTCTTCCAATCTCTTTTTATCTATTCCCATTCCCACTCTTCTCTAGAATATTTTAAAGCATTGTTTGATAATATATCTTTCTTCCAATAGATGCTATTTACTTAATGGACAAAATACCTCTCCTTTAAAAATAAACCCAGATACCATTAGTAGCAAAATTAATAATTCCTTAATATCATCTGATATTCAAGGCTCCATCCAATTGTCCAAAATTTTTGACTCAAAAATATTTTTATGGTTAGTTTGCTTGAATCAGGATGCAAATATCATATTTGTGCATTTTATTGATGTATCTGGTAGGTGTCTTTTGAAATAAAGAATTTCCCTTCGCCTTGCTTCTTGCTATTTCTCTTTCATTCTTTTTTTGTTTCTTCTTACCACTATTTTGCTGAAGACAGGGGGCTATTTACCCTGAAGATTTGCACATTCTGGGCTTGGCCACTTGACTTCTCCAGTGTCATTTAGCAGTAAAGGATGATAGATCCAACACTTGATTAGATTCTGATCCTTAGCAAGAAAACCTCCCAGGAGGTTTTTGGTTTTAATAGGTCTCTCTCTGGAATGACCACCTGGTGGCACTGTTGGGCCCAGCATTTCCTTCTTGACCCTGCATGTTAGGAATGACTTGGCCCTCCTCTACCTGGAATCCCCTGCATTTTCCCAGCGCTGGCCAGCCACAGCAGTACTACACATGTGAAATGAACAGTTCCTAACCAGCTGGCAGCTCATGGTGTCCACGGCTCCTCCCTCTGGGGTCTACTCTGTGTGTTGGGGTGCAGAGCTCAGGACCCAGAGAGAGGGTGGTTGACTCGCTCTGATCAGCCTGCTTTGCCTTGCTTGCTCTAGGAGTCACCAGCTCACTTTTAGATTAGTTGCTTTAAAAGTACTGGAGAGTTTTTTAAGACTGAGGTTTTTCAATTTGAGTTAAACTAATAAGATTTTCAGAATGTTTAGACAGCAGCTAATTTGATAAAAATGATGGCACCAGAAGAGGTTTATTTCAGGCCTTTTTCCTACTTTCCCTACAGAAGATAACCATTGACTCTGTGATTTGACTTTCAATTACTAAAACAGGCTCAAAGCAATAAGAAATGCTCATTTTTTCAAGTATCTACCAGGCAAGTCCTGGACCCACGAGCTACATCTTTCCAAAATAGCTTCATCAGAGTCCCAGAAGAGTGACCAGCATAGCACAGGAATAACGTCAGCTTGGAAGCAGGGGTCTACATGGAGGCTCTGGCACCAAATTACCAAATCATACTCAACCTCATTCTTCAGTTTACTCACCTGTATGATGCAAGCAACAGTCTCTAAATAACACAGTAAAGATCAAATGTGTTAATCAGAGGTCCTGTTGCATAGTTGTACAAGCAGTGTTCACCTGAAAGCAAGTGAACTCGACTCACTTTGCCTGGGTCTGCCGAAGTGGGATTTGGTGAATTTCAAGCCATTTTAAAATTTGAATTATCGCACTGAATGAGAGGCTTGATATTAGAATAATGGAGTAGAGTAGTGTTTGTAATATTGTAAAATTAATAAATGGGGAGGAATTAATTCACTTACATATGATAAGTACAAACTCAAATTCCAAACTGGAGATATGCAATTTATTTCTTAGTTAAAATTAGGTATGAGCTATTTTACTTGGACTATTCCTTTCCTTAGGCCTACAGCCATAGCACCTTGGCATCTGATCTCATCAGATCTCAGGAGCTAAGCAGAGTCGGGTCTGGATAGTACTTGAATGGGAGAACTCCTGGGAACACCAGGGCTGTGGGCTTGGGAGAAGGACCCAGCAACCCACTCCCAAAAACAATCTGCCATTGAAAACCCTATGAATAGCAGAGACACAGTAGCAATACTGTTTCATCTGTTGTACGTTGAGTCAGACACTGACTCGATGGCACCTAACAACAACAGACCCTTCCTTGTAACTTAAAATTAAACCTTCAGCCCAGGCAAATAACTTTAACTTGAATGAATTTCAAACTCTACTTTTGTGATTCTAATTCCTTTCTGTGTCTTTCTAGCTGTGTAGCCATCCAGGACCACAGCATCTTTGCTGATAGGATCAGTTCACTAAAGCTGATTTCTTTTTCCTTCCTTAACAATTTTGAACATATTATTTAGTATAATATATTTAATATAATATAGTCAAATTTGAGTATAATATCTAGACCATTTAAACTGCTTTTAGGGAAATTACTGACAAGCATATTTAAATTCAAAGCTAGGTCATTGTAAAGAAGAAAAAGAGGAAGAAGTGAAACACCCTTGTTCAACATCCAAAAACTGTAATGATGGTCACAAATAGTCATGTGCTCCTCTGATAAGTTATTGGATGACAAGCCAATATAAGTTGTACAAAATCGTTCAAAACATTTCCTGAAGAAAAAAATTGAAAAAAAAAAACCCATCATATGTTTCTTTCTGTCACATTTTGGGTTTGAACTAATTTATTTGATGACACACCAATGATGATACGAAAACAGGAATATTTAAGAAATTAATGATATGGTGCCATGGGTCTCCTGCCAACCACATAAAAAAAGAAGCCAAAATATTAACGGTATAAAATATGTTTCTATACATTCAGAATTTTAATGAGGATCTTTTGATATGCTGTAAGTTAAATGCCAAATTAATCTGCACTTCCGTAGATCACACAGGTAGCGAGGAGAATTTGGGCAGCATGTTTGAAAGCGGATTTAAGAGTTCATTCGCAGTGAATTTTAGTAAAAACCCATCCCTTGGAGGAACAGGTAAAATCCTTAGAGATTATTCCATTTGTGTTCAGTGAAATGCAAAAAGGAAAAGTTTTTATGGTTAGCTGAGAAAAATGGTGGTATTTTTTTCCCACAGGACCCCCACCCCACCCCCCAATTTAGACTCTTGCTGGGTGATTCTCATTTCTACACTGTGATTTCCAGCTTATCCTAAATATAGACTCTGGATTCCAGCCATCCTAATTAAACTGTGAAGTTCTTTTGTAGCAAGCTCTGAAGCTTCAGAAATCAATTACAAGGTTTACACAGCGCTGTTTGTCACTTTCTTGCTTTTCTTTCCTGTTATCAATTTATTTGGAAATGGTAAACTTCAGATAATATTTTAGAGGTACATTTGTACTGTTTCTTTTGTCCAGGCTGGGCTTAAAAAAAAATAAAACATATAATTGGAAACTCCCTTCTGTTTTGAGAAGATTTAATTTGTTTTCTTCAAAAGTTTCACACCCTGAAGTACCTATCCCCCTTCCTGTGGGAAGTTAAGTCTTTATATTCTAAATGAAGAATGTGAGATAAAATGGTTTTGCCTAAGGCTACCTGGAGAAACAAGTATCTGATCCTTTTGTTGTTGCACAAAATTCATGTCTTTTCTTGACACACAGCTGTTAGAGATAATGGGATTTTCACTAAGGGAATAGAAGGTGAGAATCAAACACAGACATTCCAGAACAAGCCAACCCACAGGATAAGGCTGGAAGCTGGGCTGCAGAGTCTTGGGTGTTGGCTTAGCAGCACGTGTGTCTTCATTGCCTTCCTCCCAGCTGGCTCAGGCCCGCTGAGACAGCATCCAGGTGCTGAGTGTAGCCTGATAGTTCATGTTCCGTGCTAGCATCAGACTCCCTACCCTTGCTATCTACTTTGGAGAGCACCAGGTTTCAGACCATGAGTTTGGGATATTGGAGACCCAAGTTGACTCTGCACTGGGGTTTAGCTTAGTTAGTAGAGTACTGCTCCGCACTTTCTGAGGACTCAGGTTAGATACTCAGTAGTACAAAAACAGGAGAAGGAGGTGGTAGTCTACCCCTGAAACAATCAGTCATTGAAAACCCTTTGAGGGCCAATGAGTTGGACACAACTCGAGGGCACTCAAAAACAAGTTTGCTCTGACTATAGTTTAGAGTTGCCTGCAGCCATACCACTGTGGTATCCGAGCCCATGAGATCTTGGAAGCTAAGCAGGACCGGGCCTGGTTAGTACTTGGATGGGAGACTGCCTGGGAACACCAGGTGCTGTAGGCTTGGGCGAAGGGCCTGGCAACCCACTCCCAAAAAACAATTAGCCAACGAAAACCCTATGAATAGCAGAGAATCACGGACAATAATGTTTCACCTGTTGTACCTAGGGTTGCTATGAGTCAGACACCGACTCAATGGCACCTAACAACAAAAACAGCAACATAGTTTAGAGTAAGGAATAAGAGGGGGGATAAAACTTCTATTAGAAAGTTGCAAATCATTTTTACCCTAACCTAAAGTCTTATATCTGTTGGAGGTGCAGTTTGAGAGTAATTTTAAATAGACTCTGATTTGTCCTTTGACTTCAACTTCTGGAATGTAATTTTACTCAAGCTCTTCATGATTGTTGTGAGATGGTGGTCATTGTAGCTGTCTTTTTAAATTGCCTTTGAAAGGCAGAAACATCAGAAGCATTCAATGTGCTTGGCCCAGGGCTTATGAGGTCAAGGAAGAGAAATCAAGAACATTATGAACTGGAGGTAGACTCAAAATGTTTCTCATCTCTGGGTATGCTTTAGAATATCCTTGCAGGATTTTTGAAATAGATACCACTTGGGTACCTCCCCCAGACCAACTAATCCAACTTCTTCAAACTGGGGCCAAATGCAGGGCTAGGATTAAATACTCCCTATGAGATGCTAACTTGCAGCCCGAATGATAGATCAGAGCACTCATCATAAACCCTGACGGTATCAACCCCCCAGGGGAGATCTGTGGATCTCCGCGAGTGTTGCAGACGTCTAAAATTTAGTTTTAACTAATGACAAGGATAACAAAATAGTTATCATTTAAGATAGCAATCTTGGAGAGCAGAACAACATGAGAGGTAAAATAAATCAAACATTCAGAGAAGGGTTGTCTCGTTCTAAAGAGACAAGAGAATTTATTTAAAGGGTTGAGTTACCTTTGTGTTAGTATAAGTTAAGAAAAAAATTAATATAACAGAATGTGATATACAATATTTCTTTTTTCCAGGTACTATGATGGACATGTTACATTTCAGCTATCATATTGTCAAGTTAACATTATGGGTATTGTCTAAGAAATGGGCCATTCTTGAGCTACAATTTAGCATTACTACTGTGCTTGAAGAAAAAGGCAATTTTTCCAGTTTTCATGGTCAGTGTGAGTCAGTGGTTCACAAGCTTCCTGCAACAGAAAGACTCATCTGGAGCTTGTTAGAACCCAGATTGTTGGATCCCACCCTCAGGGCTTTTGATTGGGTGGCTGGCGATGATTTGCATTTCTGACAATTTGCAAATGATGCCCTAACTACTGGTATGACGGGCCCCTTGGAGAAGCACTGATCTAAAGCATGAGAAGAGTTGTTCCTCACCTCTATATGTCCTGGCTCATCCTAAGGCCAAAGCATCCATGTAAAGCCTTCATTGAAGTGTGTAGCCCTTGGAAAGCTGGTGTGAGGGAAACAAAACATGAAGCACAGGGGGAAGAAGGATGGATTGGAGGGAGTGTTATGGAGCCACGGAGCTGGACTTCACACTGTTCATGCTCAGTCTAGTCTCTGCAAAAAGGCAAAAAGCACTTGTCTGTCAGCTCTCTCACCAGTCTGTCATCTCTAACTCATTAATGTTGCCCCAAGGCATATCTCCCCATCGCGTTAGTGTCATCAGAGAAGACAGCCTTGTGGATGTCATCTTGCCAGAGGGCAAGTGTTATGGTTGTAGTAGCTGGCACCATGCACAAGCTAGACAGCACAGGGACTCTCCAGGATTCTGCAGAGAACTAGTTACTGCTACTGACTCTAGCCAAAAATTAAAGCAAGGGTCCCATTCTAGAGTGGCATGTGAATTGACCATAGTACATGATCATTGCTTCCCAAGTTATTTGCTGAGAATAACAGGTATTAAAATGTGCTATGAGAATAACAGGTATTAAAATATGCTATGGCTCCTGGATCCCTCTCATACTATATCTTGTTGTGCCTGACTAGCGTGCAGCATGTTGCACCTGTGCCTCCATACATGAACACAACACCCAGATCACCAGCTGTACACTTAGATGCAGTGTCAAAGGGCCACAGAGG
The DNA here is from genome assembly GCA_007922755.1 of Pedetes capensis. Lineage (NCBI taxonomy): Eukaryota > Metazoa > Chordata > Mammalia > Rodentia > Pedetidae > Pedetes > Pedetes capensis. Next base: position 106,190 of record VMDO01001543.1, on the reverse strand, counting down.
TTTCTAAATGTGATGGTTGCTCTCAACATTTTCTCTGCCCTTTTTTCACAAACCACTAATGACTAGAAGGTCATAGTGTATTCAGACCACTCTTTGAATAGCACATGTGTAGGTTATTTTGACTAGCTTTTACAGTGATGACTTTGTCTCTTCCTTTATTATAAATATTGAATGTTATAAGAAGCAGAAATATCAGTTTGCCAGTGACTTTGCAAATCCAGAAGGATATGTAATGTACAACTATGAAAGAAATGATTTCTAAAGTTGGAAACTCTAGGACAAGTAAGTAGTACATATCCCAACAGGGTGAGTGATTACTGTGTTATTTGCTTATAGCATGTTAAAATATTTCTCCTTCCTAACTTTAATGGAAGGAAGGCTAATGAGAGATTAGAGTACAGTGGGACCTCAGGGCTCGACCTGCTCTCTGCTTAAACATTTTGGTTCTCAGCCAATCTTTTCAAGAGAATGTGGTTCAGTGCTCATCTATTGTGCTAAAACTTGTATGAGATGTCACACTTACCCTTGATGCTTCTAGGTGAAGCAAAAGGGAAAGCATCACTTTGCTCATTAATTTCAAGAAGTAAAGACATGCTCTGGTGTTGTATTCATGATCTCATTTTTCAAAATGTATACATACACATATATACAACATATGGTCCTCAATGCACCCAAGAAACTTTCTAGCATTATCAAGTGAAGGAAAAAGGAAAACAATTAGAAAAACAATTGAATTTTTAAAAAAGAACTTATTGTGTGTGGCATATGTGTGTCTGAATCATCCATTCATTTTGGTCCTGGAACTAACTTACATTTACATTACATTTGTCTTACTTCTTATGGGAAAAGTGCTTGTCTCTCAGAACTGATCAGCACTTGACCAGCCTTCCAGAATTGATGGTGGTCGAGTGCTGAGGGACCACTGGGTAGGAGAAACGGTCTATAGTCAGATACACTTAGGGTACAAATTCTGCTTCTGCCATTTGCTAGCTATAATCCTGGGCAAGTCATTCGTTACTCTGAATCTCAAGTTTTTCATCTATAGATAAAAGAATGAAAACTGTTTTATAAATTCCTTTTTAAAAGAAGTGATTTTAAATAAGATGCCCTGTAGTAAATATGCAGCACCTAGTAGGTAGTTGCTCATAAATGTTAGGTTCTGTCCTGTTGCCTCCTGTATGATCTGTATGAATCTCCTATTAATGTTTCAGTGATAAGATAATCACGTATAATGTGGCCTTGATTAAAAGGAAGACAGAGCTTCAAAAAAAAAATGACATTGGCTGCTAGATTTGAATTTGAAGTGTTCCCCCAACACCCACATGCAGAAGGCTTTGTCTTCAGTCTGTGGCACAATTGGGAGGTGGTGGAACCTATAGATGGTAGAAGGGAGTTATGTCCCTGGGTGTGTGTCCTTGGAGGGGATACTGGGATCTGGTGCCTTTCTCTGTCTGTCCACTTCACGGGCCCAAAGAGGTGAGCAGCTTTGCTCTACCAAATGCTTCCACCATGTTGGTCTGACCAAGCCCACAGTAACAAGGCCAAGTGAGCACGGACTGAAACCTTGGGAGCTGTGAGACATAATAAATCTTTCTTCCTTATAAGTTGGTTATCTCTGGTATTTTGCTCCAGTAATTAAGAGCTGGCTAACATATTGACTTTTGACTATCTTTTTCTCCAAAAGACAAATAGTGAAGCATAAGGGAGAGACTGTGCATTGCTTTTGAAAAGCTCAAGAGACTATGACAACATGGATTGGTACTGAGGATCTGTTAGAAAGAACGAGTGCTCTGTGAGCCACCTTAGCTTTAGTTTGGGAACTTTTAGGGCTACCAATGGAGAGAAATACCTTTGCTAGGCTGATGCTTCAATGACTGGAATTGTATTGAATCTCAGGGCCTGAGAGTCTCCAGAAACTTGGAGAAAGTAAGTAGTACACATCTACAATGACCTAGACTTATTTCTAAATGCAATTTGGCAAATATAAGACCTAAAAACAATAACAATATGATTAATGATTAATTTATCTGATTGAGAAATTCTGATATGGGACATTCTGAATGTAAAATAACAAAAAAGTAGACTCTTTTAGGGCTTCTAGAGATTAACATTTCAGTGACAGGTAGAACTTATAATAAATGAAATTGAAAACTTAGTGGATAACAATCTGTTCTTAAACAGATTAGATTCACTTAGAGAAAGGATGAATTGAGTGATAGTTCATAAGAAGTCTTGCAGATCAAAGCATGGAAAGAGGAAAGGTTTGAAAAACTAGAAAAGAGGGTTAGAGGTACTTTACACTGTGAAGTTTTTCTTTCTTTGTTTTTTATGGTATAGAGGGGTTGAGTGGGGCTGGGATTTAGCTCAGTTGGTAGAGCGCTGCGCTGCAGTCTCTGAGGTCCCAAGTTCAATTCCCAGCACCACAAAAACGGGAGAAGGGCCTGGCAATCCGCTCCCAAGGCAATCCCGAAACAGTCAGCTATTGAAAACCCTATGAGGGTCGCTATGAGTTGGATACTGACTCGACCGCACCTAACAACAACAACAACAGAGGGGTCGAACCCAGGGCCTCAGGCACACTTTGCAAGAGGTTTACCACTGAGCTGCACTCCCAGCCCATTTTTTACTTTTTTATTTTGAGGCAAGTTCTTGATAAAGTACATAGGCTGCTTCTGGCTTTGAACTTGTGCGATTCTTCTGCCTCTACCTCCAGAGTCGCTAGGAATACAGGTGTGCACCACTGCGCCTGGTTTACACTGTGAAGTTTTAATACATGTTTAACTGGAACTCTACAAGAAAGGGAGGAAAAGAATTGGACTGAAAAAACATTGAAGTGTTAATATCTGATACTTTTCTACATATTCAAAAACCATTCAATAACAGTAGAATATGTGGATTTTTTTAAAGCACACATGTAACATTTCCAAAAATTACTATATTTAGGCCTTAAAGAATATTATTACTGAATTTGGGTGAAACTAGGTTTATTAGTTTTGTAACAAAGTACTGCAAGATTTAATGGCTTACAATGTAGCATTCTCACTTACCCATGAGGAATATGTTCCCTGACTCTCAGAGGATGCTGAAACCATATGTAGTACTGTCTTGTCACTATACGGTTGTCTCTTAAACACACATACATATGACAAATTTTAACTTACAAATTAGGCATAAGAATAGATTTAAAAAACAATTATACAGTCTAACAGTTTTAACATGTAATAAGTTATGCAAATGTGGTCTCGCTCCATCTCTCCCAAAGTATCCTATTGCACCAACTCATCCTTCTTCTTGTGATGTGAGTTGGTATTTAAAGGAAGCACTTTATGGCATCTCTTTGGAGTATCTGAATTGCCAACCTCATTGCACTTGGGCTTTAGGGCCACTATTAAGTAAAACAAGGGTGAAATGAACAAAGGGGCTGCTGTACTATAATTGTTGTTGTTAGGTGCTGTGGAGTCAGTGTTCGGCTCACAGCGACCCTATGTACAACAGGAGAAACACTCTTATGCTTCTCTGCTATTCAAAGAGTTTTTAATGGCTGCTTGTGTTTTGGGAGTGGGTTGTTGGGTCCTTCTCCCAAGCCTACAGCACCTGGTGTTCCGGGTGGTCTCCCATCCAAGTACTAACCAGGTCCAACTCTGCTTAGCTTCTGAATCTAATGGGATCAGATGCCACAGTGGTATGCTGCTGGCTAATACTATAATAGTCAATCTTAATCAGGGGGCTACTAAGTGACTAATAGGCAGATGAAATATACAGCGTGGACATACTAGACAAAGTGATGGCTCACATGCTGATCAGAATGGTACAAGATTTCATCATGCTATGTAGGACAGTGCACAGTTTTCACCTTATGAGTTATTTATTTCTGGAATTCTCCATTTGGTCTATTTGAACTGCCATTGACCATGGGTAGCTGAAACCATAGAATGTAAAACCATATACAAGGTAGGGGTTATTATACTGATGTTTGTTATCTCACAGTTTCTGTGGATCAGAAATAAGGGAATGTTTGATTCCCAGCACTGAAGTAAAAAAAAACAGAAAAAGAAAAAAGAGAATAAGGTAATGGCTTGTGGGTTGGCTTGAGATCTTGCTAAAGGTTGCAACCAAGGTATGGCAAGGGCTGAAGTCATCTGGAGGTTTGATTAAGGGAGGATCAAGTCCCAGGATCACTCCCACAGCTGTTGGTAGCCTCAGGTCCTCCTGTGGCTTTTGGCCACACACACAAGTTCCTTGTCACGTGAGCCTATCCACAGAGCACCTCACAACATGGTTTCCTCAAAGCAAGCAGCCAAGAGCATGAGAGAGGGTGTCTGAGATGGAAGGCATTATCTTTTTGGAAATATGCTTTTAAAAGCAGCATCTTATGAACTCTGTGGCATTCAATGCAAGAAACAAGTCACTAAATCCAGCCCACACTCAGGGGGAAGGAATCACACATAAATGTGACTACCAGGAGCAGGAGGTATCTGGACGCCATCTTACAAGCTGCTGAACACAATGTGCCCTCTGGCCCTGATGGTTCTTGTCCCTTTTAGATGAAAAATGCATCCATACCTTCTCATTCTGTTATGACCTCAAGTTAAAGTTCAGAATACCATTCTCTGAATCAGATCCAGGTGTGGATGAGGTGCCTCAGGTGTATTTCTTTAACTACAACTCCTCATATTAGGCTCCTCTTCAAGTATAAATGTGTGAAGCTAGGCTCTGCATGTACCCTATGGTAGGGCTAATATAGGAAAATTACTATAGATAATCTTGTTTGAAAAAAGGAAAAATTGGGGCCATAAAGAAGTCACTGGTCTATAGTAATTTTTAAATCTAATTGGGGCAAGCATTGGAAGTTCTTTGATTAGGTCTTGAGGCCTGGAAGTAATTCTCGTAGCTCTTGATTCACTCACGTCATCAAGCTTCTTTTCCATGAAACACAGCACTTGTTTGCAGCTGAGTTTTCTCAGTCTGCTTTTTACCATTACACTTTTGGGATACAAATTCTTCTTTTCATCTTGTACTATCTCTGACTCTTTTAGTCCACATTGATCATATTTCTCTAACAATGTTCTCAAGGACACTGTGAGTCTTGCTAGAATTTCCTTGTGGTTCACTATTTCTCTTTCTCCCTTTTCATTTTACTGCAAGTGGCACAAAGAAACTACATCATGCCTCGATATCTGCATGGACATCTCCTTAGTTCATTTCACATATACATGACTTTTCATGTTGCTGCAGGTAGGAATGCTGCAAAGCTTTTATGCTATAGAAACAAGGATCCCCCTTTAATTTCTGATAGTATTTGCCTTTTACTTATAAACCACCACTGACTGTGCCTTCAAGATCCAGAGTGCTGCTAAAACTGAGGGGGAACCTATAAAAACCTTTTGGCTTCACTTGTTTTTGGGTGCTTGCTTTTAGTTGTCATTAAAAATTACTGATTTTGGGAGTCACATAGCTGAGCAATATATTATTAGTATCCTATTAGCTTTGTTGTAGGTAGAAATTTTGACATGTGGGTTATGATAGCAGTTGTCTAGGTTACTTTTCAAGGACTTGATGGACTTTTGTTGAAACAACTGACTTTTCACTATGTAAGTGTCCAATGTGGGATCTTTGAACATTGTTGTTGTTGTTAGGTGCCGTCGAGTCGGTATCCGACTCATAGCGACCCTCTGTACAACAGGGGAAACACTATTGTCAGTGCTTCTCTGCTCCTCATAGGGTTTTCAATGGCAGATTGATTTTTGGGAGGGGGTTGCCAGGTCCTTCTCCCATGCCAGGACTCGACTTGACGGCACCTAACAACAACAACACAATCCTCTTTGAACATTAGGAGGCAAAAATTCCACCCTGAGATCATGCTAAGGCCACTACTTTCTGAACATGCATCCTATGAAGAGTCACAAAGATTGATTGATATGCATAGGGCACTCATGACTTCACTTCCAGTCACCATTCTCCATACCTTAAATCACCCTGCTTCTTTATTCCATATGTATGCCTAAACTCTAACCTTCCGGAGGTGGATTTGAGAATTGGTTCTCCCCTTCCATGCTTGGCCAACCTGAGAAGCAACTCTCTCTGTTTTGCAAAACTCATTTTTATGTTGGCATATGATGTGGTGGACAAAGCCAGCCTGATTGGGTGACACTGCTAATAATCTGCTTGAGGGAATTTATGCTTCTCTAACATGTTGCAACTTTTATCCCCTGTCTGGTTCCAAAGTTACTTTCCCATTTTAAGGTATGGGCTACCACAGTTGCACCTTGTTTCCTGGTACTAAAATATGTGCTTTTAGCTTTGTTGAGTAATAAATTACTACCATATCTAGTGTCTTTAACTAACACATTTTTTTATTTCATAGTTTTGATGAAGTTGGAGTTTCGAAGTGGATAAAGAAGAATGGGTATGGGTTGGAGAATCTCAGGAGGCCATAGCCAAGATATTATCTAGGGCTCAATCATGCCAAAGGGTCTCTTGGGGCTGAAGAGTCTACTGCCCAGCTAATTCACATGGTGGCTCAGGAGATGCACTACCATGCCCCTGGTTGGTAGTAGGCCTCAGTCCCCCACCCTATTGCTTGTATCCTCAATGTACCCCAAAGGAGCATGTGTTAAAGGCTTACCCCCTAGTGTGGTACTATTGGGACATAATTGAACCTTTAGGAAGTGGGGCCTAGTGAGAAGCCTTCAGGTCACTGAGAGTGTGCCCGTCAAGGGAACAGTAGTGCCCTGGTTCCCTCCTCCTCTTCCTCTCTTTCGCTCCCTGGCTTGGTTTGCTCTGCCACACATTCCTACAACGATGTGCTTTCCCATCACAGGCCCACAGCACTGGCACCAACTGATTATGGGCTAGAACTTCTAAAACTGTAAGACCAAATAAAATTTCCTCTTTTTAAAGTTGATTATCACAGGTATTTTGTTATTGTAACAGAAAGGTGGTTAACATATCTACCATGTAAGTCTCTGTATAAGTTGCCTGATTCCTCTCATGGTATGGCAATTTGGAGAGAGATAGATAAGTGAGAGGAAGACAGACACACACACACAGAGAGAGAGAGAGAGAGAGAGAGAGAGAGAGAGAGAGAGAGAGAGAGAGAAACACGAGAAGTAGATGGTGGTAGAATGTGACCAAGATGGAAATGGAAATCACAGACTTTCTGAAACCTGATTTCAGAAAGGAGAGTCCATGACCTTTGCTGTATTCTAGTTGCAGAAGATAAGTTACTAAATTCTCAAAGTGAGACCATAAAAGGACATGAATGTCAGGAGTTAGAGGTCATACAGGATTGTCCTATCTTCTGCCTACTACCACTACATTAACCTCCAGTCACAAATGAGTCTGAATGTCATTAAGACGGCCTCTGACTTTTCTGCATGTTGTCTTCATCCCATTATTCAGACTGACATAGCTGCCTCCATTTGGGGCATGGGCAAAAACACCTATTTTTTGTTACACTGTATTTGTTTGCTATTGTTGTTGCTTTGGAAAAAACAGGTTATATTACTTAAGACTGGCATCAGTGGTCCAGGAAGGATAATTCTATGGCAGAGAGGAGCATCAGGTGTAAGGGGCAGGACATGTTTTGAACAATAATGCAATCTTCCACAGAAGCCTCAGGGATTTCAAGATGTAAATCTTGCAGCGTTTTTTTTTTTAAATCACAAGGCAATTAAGCTAGAAAGCAGTAACAAAAATATAATGCAAAGTCCCCATATGTTTGGAACTTTGTAATACTGAAATTTAAAAGATATAGTTCTAGAGAATCTATATATCAAAGAAAAAGAACTGTAAAATTAGAAAATGAGTAACAGAATTACTATATATATCAACACTTGTGGAATAGAACTGAAGCCACACTTAAAAATTTGTAACATTAAGCTCTTACAGAAGAAGTTTCAAAAATCTACACACTAAATATTTAAGCCAAACATTTGAAAAAGGATAACAAGTTGAATGCAAGTGAATTTTGGAAAAGAAAGGAACAAAGAGATGAACATATTTTTAAAAAATTAAAAATGAATAACTCATAATTGATATAAATAGTAACAACTTGTAATAAATGTTATTGAAAAAGACTTGTAGCTATAATAACACCTGTTGAAATGTATCTAGGAAAAAAAGAAGGCACAGAGAGCAATAACAGGAATGTCAAAGGAAACATCTGTGAAAATCTACGGTCATTAAAAATAACATGATGATAGAATTAGAGAATTTATTTCAATAAATTTGAACTTTTTGTGAAATAGTTGAATTTGCATGAAAATACAAGTTATAAAAATGACTAAAGTAGAAACATAAAACCTTGATAATCCTTTGCCTTAAAAATAAATTGAACAGTAAATATAAACCTTTCCACAAACAAAAGTCTAGATCCAGATGGCTCACCAATAGGTTTTACCAAGCATTTAAAAATAAATATGGGTTTGGACGTAGCTCAGTGGTGGAGCATTTGCATAAGACCCCGGGTTCAATCTCTAGCACAGCAAAATAACTAACTAACTAACTAACTACATAAATAAATGTTACGAATATTTCACAACTTTTTGTGAATAATGGGAAGAAGAAAAGGAAATATTCCAGAACTAGTCTTAAGATATCAGTGTAACCTAGATTTGAAAACATGGTAATGGCACTCTAAGGAAGGAAAATTACAGGTCATTCTTAGTTATAAATATAATTCTGAAACTTCCTCCCAAATATCATCAAATCCAATCCTACAAATTACAAAAAGAGAATCCATCATGACAGGTTGGGTGTTTTCCAGGAAAGTAAGGTTGATTTAACATTTGAAAATTGTGCAGTGTAACTCATCATATTAATGGAATAAAAGAGAAAAACATAAGATCATCTGCATAGATGCAGACATTTTAAAATGAAATCCAACATTCATTTATAATTTTAGAACAACGCCACAAACTGGGAATAGAAAAAAATTTCTAAACTTGAAAAGGATCTATAAAAAGCCTGCAGAAAACATCATATTTAGGAGTGAAGTAGAAAAGCTTTCCCTTTGAGATCAGAAAATGACAAGAATTTTACTGTATCCATTTCTTTCTTTTTCTTTTTTCTTTTATTTTTTCTTTCTTGTCCTTTACCTCTTTTCTTTTCTATTCTTTTCTTTTTCTTCTTCCCTTTTCTTTTCAGTATTAGTAGGTTGAATCCAAGGCCTTGCAATTGTTAGGGTAAGTACTTTATCACTAAACCTCACCCCCAGCCTCATTTTTATTTATTTATTCTTTATTTTGAGACAAGTTCTTTCTAAATTGCTCAGGCTGTCTCTGGTCTCAAACTCATGATTCTCCTGTCTCTGCCTTCCAAATTCCTGGGATTAAAGGTGTGTGTCACAGTGCCTGGCCTACTGTCTCCATTTCCATTCAATATTATGCCTGATGTATTTGCATAGTACTGTAGGGTAAGAAGAATTTAATATAAAAGAAGTATAGTAATTTAAAAAGGATAAACAAAAGCCACTATGATATGATATGATTACACATGAAGATAATTTAGAAGAATCTGTAGATAAATTAGTATAATAAATAAGTAAGCTCAGCAAGAGAACTGGGCAGCATATGCCTTAGTTTTGGCTGCTGTAATAGAATGCCATAGCTGAGGTGGCTTAAACAGTAGTCATTTATTTCTGATGGTTATGGAGGCTGAAAGTCCAAGATCAAAATGCTGGTAGATGTGGTTCTTGGTGAGTGCCTGCTTCCTGATTTGTAAATAGCTACCTTTTGACTGTACACTCACATGGTTCTCCTTTGGTCATTTCTTCTTTCTTTTCTTCTAAGGACACTAATATAATCATGAGGAACCCACCTTCATGATCTCATCTAAACCTATTTACCTCCCAAAGACTCTGCCTCCAAGTGCAATGGCACTGGGGATTAGGGTTTCACCATAGAAATTTTGAGTCCTTCAGTCCATAACAACGTGCAAATATGTAAATATGCAAAGTATGCATACAGTATGTACTATATAAAGAAATTGCATTTTACTACCAACAATCAATAGAAAATTAAAATAAGAAAAATACCATTTATAATGACACAGTAATACCTAAAACAAGAAAGTTTTATCTAAAGAAAGAAATACTTAACAAGAAAGTTCCAAAACCTCCAACAGAAAACTATAAAACTTTGCGGAGAAAAATTAAAGAAGATCTACATGAGTGTAGATATATAACAATTTTGTGGATTGGAAGGCTCAATTTCCTAGATATATCAATGATTTCCATTCTTAATTTTCTCTTCCTTCCTGGTCACCTCAGGTTGGCGAAGGTTTGAACCTGGGTCTGCCAGTTTGCCAAGCAGTGCACTCTGCCACACCCTCACACTCTGAATATGTCAATTGCTTCCAAACAGAGCTAGAGTTTTACTTGTCAAACCTCAGAACAGGGAGCCAAATTTGTATTCTTTGTTCTTGAAACCCATTAGGAAGGAAGCTGGTGGAATTATCAGTATCAAAAACTGGATGTAACCTTGGAGTCACATCACACTGTCATTATTGTGGATGCTTGAGGTTTTCCACAACTGGGGTTGCTGCACCATTATCCCACCACGATCTTCATTGCCAAATGTATTATTTTCTAAATAGCCTATGAACATGGAAGAACTGACATTCCCTGGTATTTCACCCTAATTTAGAGCATAGTTTGGAAATAAAAAATGAATATTTATCATTCGGCAATGTAATAATAATATGTGGCTAGAAACTATAGTCTTCAAAATCCAGACTGATAATTTCACATAACATTTTAAGATTTGAATGCCTAATTTAAAAATTCTTAATTTAGGATTTTCATATACCATGGAGACTCTGAGTGAGACTATTACTATATACAATAAACAAATGTGTGCTTTTTTGTTGTTGTTAGGTGCCATCCAGTCCAGTCTGACTAATAGCTACCCTATGTAAAGCAGATCAAAACACTTCCCAATTCTGTGCAACGGGCATGATCTTATTTATGTTTAAGCCTAGTGTTACAGGCACTGTGTCAATCCATCTGATGGAGGGTTTTCCTTTTTTTCACTCACCTGCAATTCTCCCGAACATGATGTCTTTCACCAGGGATTGGTCACTCCTGATTACATGTCCGAAATATGTAAGACGCAGTCTAGCCATTCTTACTTCCAAGGAGCACCCTGGTTGCACTTCTATGAGGACGGATCTGTTGATTCTTTTAACAGTCCATGGTATATTCAATAGTTGTTTCTAGCACCATAACTCAAAAGCATCAATTCTTTTCTTGTCTGCCTTGTTCAATGTCCAGCTTTCACAACCACATGATGCAACTGAATATACCATGGCATGAGTTAGGCAAACGTGTGTCTTCAATGTGACATCTTTACTTTTCAATACTCTAAAGAGATCTTTTGCCACAGCTTTTCACAAAGTAATGTGTCTTTTGATTTCTTGACTGCTGTTTCCATGGGCATTCAGTATAGAACCAAGTAAAGCAAAATCATGGACAACCTCAACCTTTTCTCCATTTATTTTGAAGTTGCATACTGAAGTTGTAAGGATTTTTGTTTTATTGATCTTTAGTCATGATCCATACTGAAGGCTATGTTCTTTGATCTTCATAAGTAAATGTTTTAAGTCCTCTTCACTTTCAGCAAGCAGAGTTGTTTCATCTGCATAATGCAGGTTGTTAATGAGTCTTCCTCCAATCTTGATGTCATGTTCTTCCTCATAAAGTCCAGCTTCTCTGGTTATTTGCTCAGCATATAAATTAAGCCTGCAGCTGTAGACTGTGGCATCTGAGCCCATCAGATCTCAGAAGCTAAGCAGGGTAGGGCCTGGGTAGTGCTTGGATGGGAGACCACCTGGGAACATCAGATACTGTGGGCTTGGGAGAAGGAACCGGCAACCCACTCCCAAAAATCAATCTGCCATTGAAAACCCTATGAATAGCAGAGAAGCACTGATGATAGTGTTTTACCTGTTGTATGTAAGGTCACTATGAGTTGGATACCAACTCGGTGGCACCTAACAACAACAACAACAATATAAATTGCAGAGATATATGGTGAAAATATACAGCCCTGATGCACACCTTTCTCAACGTTAAACCAGGTAGTATTTCCTTGTTCTGTTCGAACAACTGCCTCCTGGTTCATGTACAGATTCCTCATGAGTACAATTGGGTGCTCTGGTATTCCCATTTTTGAAGTGTTATCCATAATTTATTATGATGCACACAGTCAAATGCCTTTGCATAGTCAATAAAACATAGGTAGACAACTTTCTGATATTCTCTACTTTTGGCTAATATCCACCTGACATCAGCAATGATGTCCCTGGTTCCCCGCCCTCTTCTGAATCCTCTTGATTTTCCAGTAATTCCCTATCTATATACTGCTGCAGTTGCTTCTGAATGATCTTTAGTAGAATTTTGCTTGTGTGTGATATTAATGATATTGTCTGATAGTTTGCACATTCAGTTGGATCTCCTTTTTTTGGGAATAGGCACAAATATGGATCTCTTCCAGTCAGTTGGCCAGGTAGCTGTTTTCCAAATCTGTTGGCATAAACATGTTAACACTTCCAGTGCTCCATCAGTTTCTTGAAACATCTTTCTTGGTATTCCATCAATTCCTGAAGCCTCCTGTTTCATCAGTTCTTTCAAGGCAGCTTCCACTTCTCCTTCAATAGCATTGGTTCCTCTTCATATGTGGCCTCTTGAAATAGTTGGTCATCTACCAGTTCTTTTTGTATAATGACTCTGTGTATTTCTTCCAACTTCTCTTGATGTTTCCTGCATTGTTTAATATTTTCCCTGTAGAATCTTTCACTGTTGCTACTCAAGGCTTGAATTTTTTCTTTACTTCTTTAAGCTTGAAAAACACAGAGCCTGCTCTTCCCTTTTGGTTTTCTGCCTCTAGCTCTTTGCACATGTCATTATATTTGTTTTGTCTTCTCAAGCTGCCTTTTGAAATCTTTTGTTTAGTTCCTTAACTTCACCATATCTTCCTTTTACTTTAGCTGCTCAATGTTCAAGGGCAAGTTCCAGCATCTATTTTGACATGTAATTTGGTGTTGTCTTTTTTTCCTGTCTTTTTAATAACCTTTTGCTTTCCTCATGAATGATATCTTTGATGTTATGCCACAACGCACCTGGTCTCCTATCATTTGTGTCTAATACATTAAACCTGTTTTTGAGGTGGTCTCTGAACTCAGGTGAGATGTAGTCAAGTCATATCTCGGCTCTTGTACACTTGTTCTAATTTTCTTCAGCTTAAGTTTGAACTTGCATATGAGAAGTTTATGGTCTGATCCACACTCAGCACCTGGTCTTGTTCTGACATTTGACATAGAGATTTTCCATCATCTCTCTCCACATATGTAGTCAATTTGGTTCCTATATGTTCCATCTGATGAAGTCCATGTGTATAATCACCATTTATGTAAGTGAAAAAATGTATTTATAATGAAAAGGTCACTGGTCTGATGAAATTCTATCATGTGATCTCCAGCATCATTTCTTTCAATAAGGCCATATTTTCTAAATCCTGAGCCTTTTTCTTTGTTTCCAACCTTTGAATTCCAGTCACCAGTAATCATCACTATGCCCTGATTGCATGTTTAATCTATTTCAGGGTGCAGAAGCAAGTAGAAATCTTCCCTTTCTTCTTTTGTGGCCTTAGTGGTGGATGCACACATCTGAATAATAGTCATATTAACTGGCTGTCCTTGTACCTGTATGGATATTATTCTATCACTGACAGCATTGTCTTTCAGGACCGATCTTGAGATGTCTTTTTGATGATGAATACAATCCCAGTTCTCTTTAGTTTGTCATTCCCAGCATAGTAGACCATATGATTATCTGACTCAAAATGGCCTATGCCAGTCCATTTTAGCTCACTGATGCCTGGAATGTCAATGTTTATGCACTCCCTTTCTCTTTTAACGATTTCTAATTTTCCTACATTCATACTTGTACATTCCATGTTCCAATTATTAATGGATATTACAGTTGTTTCTCCTCATTTTGACTTGTGCCACATCAGCAAATGGAGGTCCCTGAGGCTTTACTCCATTTCCATCATCAAGGTAGACTCTACTTTGAGGAGGCAACTCTTCCCCAGTAGTCTTTTGAGTTCCTTCCAACATGGGGGGCTCATTATCCGGCACTCTAATTGGCAGTTTTCTTTGCTATTCATAGGTTTTTCAATGGCTAGTTGTTTTGGGAGGGGTTCGTCCATGCCTACTCCCTAGTCTATCTTAGTCTGGAAGCTCAGCTGAAAATTCTTCATCATGGGTGACCCTGCTGGTATCTGAGATACCAGTGACATAGCTTTCAGCCTCATCACAACACACAAGCCCTCACTGTGCAGCACACTGTCAGACATGTGGGGTATGTGTGCTTTAGAGATGATTAAATTGTTTTCTCCCACTGAATAACAGTTACACTGACTGGTCTACTCATCTGTTAAAAAAAAGACTATACTAAATCATGAGGCAATAAACACTGTGTCCTTGGGCCATAGAAAGCCTGACATTGATGCTCTAGTGAATGGAAAGCAATGATCACTCTTGCTCTTCCAAGGAGTCTGCAGTCTAGTTAAGGAAATGACAAATAAAATGTGGCTAGGTTGCAGAGTAGACTAAGATATACTTAAAGCCCTATTTGAAAAAGTGTATCTGTGTTCACCTATGTAAATGGAAATGCTGAGTAATCAATCTTGGAGAAGGTGGCTGGAGAGATCAGTGTGGGAAGTGAGGAGGTAGCAAGCCCTTCAAGTAGAGAAACATTGTGGCCTAGTCTCTATTGTGTGGCTTGTTTTTATGGTATTTAACATTTTGAGCTCTTTGTATATACTAGGTATTAATCCCCTGTTTGAGGTATAGCTGGCACAGATGTTCTCATACCTGTGTAGGGAGGAATACCTTCACTGTGTTTTCTCCTTTGCTGTGCAGAAGCTTTTTAATTTCATACAATCCCATTTGTCATTTTTAGCTATTGTTTCCTGGGCTATCGGAGTCCTTTTCAGAAGTTCTTGCCTATGCCTATATCTTGGAGTGTTTTACCTATGTTTTCCTCTAGCAGTTTCAAAGTTTCAGGTTTTACATTAAGGTATTTGATTCACTTTGAATCGTTTTTGTCCAGGGTGAGAGATAGGAATCTAGTTTCCATCTTCTGCATGTGGATATTCAGTTTTCCAAGTATCAGTTGTTGAAGAGGCTGCCTTTTCTCCAATGTATGTTTTTCGCACCTTTGTTTAACACTGGGTGGCTACATGAGTTTATTTTTGGTCTACATGTCTGTTTTTTGTTTCCATATCATGCTGTTTTCATTACTATGGCTCTGTAGTATAATTTGAAGTCAGGTATTGTGATGCACCTGCCTTACTCTTTGTGCTCAGGATTTCTTTGGCATTTCAGAATCTTTTTGCCTCCATATGAATTTTAGGAATGTTTTTTCTATTTCTGTGAAGAATATCATTGGAATTTTAATGGGGAGTACAACTGAATCTGAAGATCACTTTTGGTAATATAGTGACTTGGTCTTTAATGTTAGAATTTTTAAATTCCAATGACTCTGTTAGGGGATATAGTCTTTAGTGATAGCCTGCATGCCATGCTTTATTTACATAGTGAAAATAAATGAACTTAGTCTTCAGTGACGAGTCACTGCCACTAATACCACTTGAAACTGCTTTAATCTAATATTTCAAACCATTACTTGCAATACCCTGGCAGGTGCTGTCATGTTCTCACACCTTTTTTGTTGCTGTTATGACACTGTAACAGACTAAAATGATATCACATTAATGTGATTCAAGATGACGGAGAGTTGAGAATGTAATGCACTGGTCCATTAATCTGTGTGATAAAAATGAGTACTGATAGGAGCTGCTGACAGACATGCAGCCTCCCCAGGACCCCACATCCAGAGGGGAGGTTTAGGCAGTCTGGCATGGAGATGCCTTCAGTTCTCACCCTGGAATTCAAATGCAAGGCTGGGCATTTGCAGAAGGAAAGGTCCAGGCCCACAGGGGAGCTACAGGAATGCCAGGAGAATGGTCCACTCAGGGGTATGTCTTCCCCGCATTAATTCAAATGAGATGATTCAAACAATGGAGAGAGGCCTGACTTGGGAATTGGTACCTCTAAATAACAGTATTTACTTCTGTGCAATTTCTGGAGCCTCTGCCTTTTCTTCTGTTCAATAAGTCTGGATTCAAATCAGTCAGTCATTGTTATTTCCAATGTGTGAGAAGACAGGCAAGTAATGAGTTGTGTAAACCATCGTGGTGTAAAAGAGCCCAAGGCAAACAGGAGCCATGCATGTCCCAAGTAAAAGAGCTAAACTTTGTTTTTAGCTCTATGCTGGTTATAGCAAATGGACATCTTGTTTGTAAACCCTTAGTTTAAATAAGTGTCTTCCCAAGTGATCATTAAATTCAAAATTTCCCCAAGCCATTTGATAACTACATGATTTTTCTATCTCACTCTAGCTATGGCAATCTGGTATATTAATTGGGTTTACATTTGGATGCAATTAGAAGGAATACCTCAATAGCCCTGACTTAAATAAGATGGAATATCACTTCTTACTCTCATAAAAATTAAGATATTGAGATTCCAGGTCTGATAGCTCTGCTCCATGATGGCTTGGGGAACTGAGATATTTTCTTCATAGTATAGAGTGGGTCCCTGGTAACCATGGTCTTTGTCTCAGATGGTGGAAGGGATGAAGAAGCAGGATTAAAGGGATGTTTCTTGATGGTTCCCAGAAACTGTCTCATACCATTTTCTTTTCCATCTCATTAATGATGACTTAGTGGCCTAGCTTCAAAGGAGGCTGGAAAATGTGGTCTTCATACTCAGCCACCATACATTCTCATGGACTGATTTGTGCCCCTCCCCCACAAACTTATAGTTGAAGCCCTACCCCCTAATATGATAAAATTTGGAGAGAAAGCCCTTGGGCAGGCCACTAGGATTAGATAAAGCCACAAAAGTGTAGTCCTAATCTAACAGGATTTTTGTTGTTTGGTGCCATCCAGTCGTGTCTGACTCATAGCGACCCTCATAGGGTTTTCAATGTCAGATTGTTTCTGGATTGCCTTGGGAGTGGGTTGCCACGTCCTTCTCCCATTTTTGCAGTGCTGGGAATTGAACTTAGGACCTCAGAGACTGCAGAACGGCACTCTACCAACTGAACTAAATCCTAGCCCCCAACAGGATTAGAGTCCTTTTAATAAGAGGAATATGGGAGAAGGAGGTGGCAATCCACTTCTGAAGCAATCCCAAAACAATCAGCAATTGAAAACCCTATGAGGGTTGCTATGAGTCTGACCTGACTTGATGGCACTAACAACAACAACAACAATAATAATAATAATAAGGGAGACCACAGAAGAAAGGCCATGTGGGGACACAATGAGAAGGTGGTTGTTGTCTGGAAACTAATGTTAGACAGCTTTTGGGGCTGTGACAAAATATCTGAGCAAATCAACTTAAAAGAAGGATGATTTATTTTAGCTCACAGTCTCCAAGGATTCAGTCCTAGTTCAGCTGGATCCATTGCCTTGGGTCTGAGATGTGGCAGACTATCATGGCAGCGGAAGTGTGTAGCTGAAAAGGCTGTTTACCTCATGGTGGACAGAAAGAAGAAAGATAGGAAGAAGAAGGGGCCCAGGATAAGATAAAGTTCTCAAGGGCACACCCCAAGTGGCCTGCTTCCTCCAACTACGCTCCTAATTTCCTCTGAAAGCTTCTATCATACCAATAATTCCATCAATTATGAACCCATGGATGAGTTAACCCACTGATAGAGTCAGAGCCCTTATGGTACAATGACCTCCCCCAAGCCCCACCTCTGAACATTGCTGCATTTGGACCTGACCTTTCCACACATAAGCCTTTTTGGTTGACATTCACATCCAAACCATCACATCCAGGAAGAGAGTCTTCACAAGAAGCTGGATTTGCCAGCTCCTGGGTCAAGATGTCCAACCTCCAGAACTGTGAGAAAATAAATGGTGATTGTTTGAACCATCCAGACTGTGGGATTTAGTTATGGCTGCCCAAGCAATAATGCATGTACCTAATGGAGTTGTTAAGTTGGAAAAAAGGAAGAGCAGCTATAAGTGGATAATGATAGGTCACTGATACAATTGGCCTTAGGTTGCATTTTCATGCTGCACCTTAGAATTACTCACAAATGATGTTACTAAACCCTGGAAATACATAATGATGATAAATATATGTGATGCATATTCTAGCATCAGGGGTTTTGATTCTCTCTCTGCCGAGAAGAGGTCACTGAGAGAAAGCCCTGTGAGTCATCACAGGAATGGATTCTGATTGACATTCACCATTGAAAATCTAGAAATTTCACATGAGAGATTTATTAGGTGGTTTTATAGCAGATTTAAAAATCTACATTTATATGGCTGGTGTTGACTAAGAAAGCCCTGTGGATTCCTGGCCTCATACCCTTGAGTAATTTCCTCTCCTTTTATGTCTGTTGGCCTGCAGTCATACGACTATGGCGTCCCATCCTGTCAGATCTAGGAAGACAAGCAGGGGCAGGCCTGGTTAGTACTTGGATGGGAGACTGTCTGGGAATACCAGGTGCTGTAGGCTTTGGAGAAGGACCCGGCAACCCACTCCCCAAAATCAATCAGCCATTGAAAAACCTATGAAGAGCAGAAAAGCACTAACAATACTGTTTTGCCTGTTGTACATAGGAACTCTATGAGTCAAGACACTAACTCCACAGCATCTAACAACAACAATAACATATGTCTGTTGAGTTTAATAGTGTCAACTGGACTTAAAAGACTTTCACCATGGATATAGAAGTGGTAGGAGGCTATTTCTGAGACTATGTCATCAAAACATGGTGGCCTCTGTCTTGGATTCCCTCTCTCTTCCTTTCTCTCTCAATCCTATCACTTGCTCAGCAGGGTCAGGTGCCCTGTCAAGGTAGAGCCCTGTGGGGAGAGCCTTGTGCATGATCTTGGAAGCCACTCCTGGAATTCTGATTCACCAAAAATATACCACAATACATATGCATTCTTTCCAGCCTCTGTGTTTTGTGGTAATTTATTCTGCAGCAATAGTTAACTAATATAATCTGTTTCAATTTGTCTGTGTTCAACACAAACAGCTGTATGAATTTCAAGAAGACATAGACTTGTTTTTCTCAATGTGGGTAGAAAGGTTGCATTCACTTGAGTAC
Source organism: Pedetes capensis (assembly GCA_007922755.1). NCBI lineage: Eukaryota > Metazoa > Chordata > Mammalia > Rodentia > Pedetidae > Pedetes > Pedetes capensis. The sequence goes on along the minus strand of VMDO01001543.1, from coordinate 86,989 downwards.
TTACTATGCTCACAGAATTACTGTGTTACTGTAGAGGTACTAAAAAGTGATATATGACTCTTGCCTTCAAGAAACTTATAGTTTAGCCAGGTGTGGTGGTGAATGCCTATTATCCCAGAGACTTCAGAGTCAGAGGCAGGAGGATTTCAGGTTTGAGACCAGAGGCAGCCTGTGTAACTTAATGAGACCCTGTCTCAAGATAAAAAATAAAAAATGGTAGAGCACAGTGGTAGAATCCTTGCAAAGTATGTGTGAGGCCCTAGGTTCAACCCTCAAGTACCACAAAAATGAATTATAATTTAGACAGAGAAACCAAAAATAATAGCATTTATTTTTCTCATTTTGAGGATTACATTGCATTGTAGGAAATCAAGACCCTCACGACTTAAGGAAACACTTCCATTTTTTACAAGTAAACAAGTGGCCTATGGATAGGTGGATAGGGCTGGTGGGGAGACTCTGAAAGGCACTGGGGACACAAGTGACTCTCGGTTTCCTAGTCTCCTGCCTGTGGCTCAGAGCCCCCTTCCTCATGGTTAGCACTAGCATCTCTGTCTCTGCCCATTTACCCTGGTGCCAGGCAGAAAAAGGGAAAAGATAGATCAAAGACACATGTCTGTTGCAACAGACTTTCTAGATTCTAACCAAGAAATTTCCTCCCTCATCTTATTAGTCAGAACTAGGTCTTATGGCCATTTTAGTTGTAAATAGATGCTGGGAAATGACATTTTAAGAGCAGGAAACACCATAATGAAACAAACTAGTTATTTTTTAAAGGAACTCTATACGAAAGAAAAATAGAATGAGTATTGGATATGCATTATGTAAATCTGCCATAATCACCATGAACTAAGAATGTATAGTCTTTCCATCAGTTCTGCAAAGAAAATTTTATTGTCCCCATTTTATAGAAATATTGAGCAGCAGAGGCTAAGTAGCATTTTAGAGAAGTAACAACTAGAAATTGACCCAGATGAAGGATGGAGTCCTAATTTGGAGGGACATGTTTCTGAAGTTTTGTTTTTTTCCATCCTTCTACTTTAGAAACCATTAGAAAGTACAATTCCACATGCATCACATTTAAAGACAAGTAATACAGAGAGAAAGTGTTGTCTGAGTTCAGAGAAGGAATGCTTGATATGAACCGGAAGTACCGATATTAATATAAATGTCAAATGTGAGATCATGAGTAGATGTCATACCTAGTGATACCGGGGATGTTCAGCAAGATGTGTCTCTAAATTATGTTCTGTTCCAACACCTCAAGAGCTTTCCTCACTGACATATATTGAAGATGAACACTGGCTCTCTTTCAGTTTACTTTAGCCAACCATGACGTTGGGTGGTATCACCTGCTTCATAGGGAGACATTCAGCATAATAATTTGAGAAGTTTTATGGATATCAGAAATGGCTACCTTGAAAATGAAGGTTGTAGTAGCCTCTTCAGTGGTCAAATGCCAGTCTTCATAGGAATATGAAATGGGTTTATGCCATTGCCCTCACTGTGACATTAGTGTTTTATGAAGAACTGATGTGTAAATTTTGAAGTAGTATAGATATTAGATGGGAGAAAGACCTGGCAATCCATTCCCAAAGCATTCCCAAATCCTGAAAATAATCAGCCATTGAAAACCCTATGAATAGCAGAGAAGCACTGACATAGTGCAGGGCATGGCACAGTGTCAGGAAGTGTTTCTTTCTGTTATACACAGGGTCACTATGAGTTGGACTTGACCTGATGGCACCTGACAACAACAACATAGATATTAAAAACAAAAACAAACAAAAATCTCAGTATCATCTCTGTTTCATCCACCTAATGGAATTACCTAAAATGCTGTTTGCCACAAAAGCGTTCTTTAAGAATGTTTGTTGAATCAAAGGAGAGAGAAAGTTGTGAGTGTTAACAACTATCATACTTGTGCCACCACAAATTTAGAGGGTAAAATGATACTTGGAATGTGAATATGAAGCTTAGAGATTATTAGATTTAAGAGTTCTATAAAAATGGTACTTATTCTAAGATATCATGTGTCTGCACATGAGAACCTTTTGTTTTCTCATTAATAATGCTTTAAAGGAAAAATATAAATTGTCTCTATTCAACCAAATTCTATTCTTTTAATTGAGAAAGTTCAAATTGACAGTATTACTGAAATACAGTTGTTAGGTGATGTCAAGTTGGTGTCCATCTCATAGTAACCTTATGAACAATAGGCAAAACAGGATTGTTAGTGCTTCTCTGCTTTTCACAGGGTTTTCAATGGCTGATTCTGTTTTGGGAATTGGTTGCCGGGTCCTTCTCCCAAGCCTACAGCACCTGTTGCCAGCTAGTCTCCCATCCAAGTACTAATCAGACTTGACCCTGCTTAGCTTCTGAGATCTGATGGGATCTGCTGCCACAGTGATACAGCTGCAGGCACTGAAATACAGGGGAAGCTCTAAATTAAAAAATAGGAGATGATAATAAATTTATGATATACAAAATGCTAAAACATTTTGGTCGGAAAAGACTTTTACCTTTGAGAAATTTATGCAAATTTACCCAAACTAAAAGTCAATTTGTACATTTCTGGTGGAAAAAAAAAGGAATGTATAGTAAGGTTAACCATCTCATTTAACATATTCTTCTTCTTATAGTCTGTTGCATGTTTCAGAGAAAAATGGAAAGGTAATTGAGAGACACTGTTCAGTTTTTGATGCAAAAAAAAAGTGTGCCATGAAGGGATCTTTCTGGATGGTTGCCCATGATGTGATTTCCCTTACATGTACTTCTCCACTTTGTAGTTGAAAAATAATTTTATTTATGTTAGCTCCTTTGGACTTATTTACTCATGGCAATGAATATTTTTCTTTTAAAATCATTATTACCAAATGTTTAATTTTGGGTATTTAGAATATTGAGAGTGTTTTATATCTTCAATTAAATTTATAATCTAATTGATCTTTTTAGAAGTCATAACCTTAAGTTTGTCTTCTGTATCTCCAAAAGATTTAGTATCAGGTGAAGGAGGAAAAAAGCAGAATATCCATTGAGCCTCTTTTTATTAAGACAAACAGTAGGGTTTTATCTCTCCAAAGTTATGTGTCTGCTGAATTTCCTGAAAGGAAAACTTTGACTGCATTCAAAGGCTAATCTTGAATATTTCCCACTTTAGAATAAATAGACACTTTACAATCTGACCTAGAACAGATACAGAGGTTGCTTTTTTCCCCAAAATCACTGGAATTGAGTGATTTTATCAATAAACATATTAGTCATTTGATGCCTTGTAGACAACCTAACCACTGAATGATTTTTTTCTTTTCATCTTAAATTGGTACCGTTCTGGCCCAGCATCAAGCCTAGTATTATTGGAATTTCCATTCCCAGCAGTGACATCTGCATCCTCACCCCAGAGGAGGCTCTGATACTAATCTCGAGGAGCTTCTTGCATTGATAAAGCCAGAGTGTGGGGCCTGGCAATAATGGGGGAATTGAGAGTGGTCTAGGGCAAATCCATGATCCAACTCATGGGGGCAGATTTCTTCACTTCAGAGAGCTTCCACTTTTTTCTGCAGTAAGAAACACTGTAGGTTGATGAAATAAGCAAAATATAAGTGGATGTGACTTAGAATAATAATGACAGCAACAATTAGGTTATTTATTGAACACTTATGTGCCACACACAGACCTACTCCAATACTTCAACTTCTTTGTCCAGAGAAGACACCTGTAGAAAGACAGCAGTTTGGGTGACCGATCTGCAGAGAGGCAGACACTATTTGTTCCTGACAGCCACATGCCTAGACATGTCCTCTCCACTTTACTCCCATTTTTTTAAAATAAGAAAGCTAGGATCAAATTTCTTTCCCTTACAAATGAACCCTATTATATACGTTAAACATCCCTAATCTGAAAATTCTGAAATCCAAATACTCTAAAATCTAAAACTTTTTCAACATGATAACATACATGATTTCTCAAGCACAAAATTCCTCACCTGAACTCATGCAATGTGTCATAGTCAAAATGCAAGTGCTCCAAAAATATTGTATAAAATTACCTTCAGGCTATGTGTCTAAGGTGTATACAAAATATAAATGAACTTCATATTTAAACTTGGATCCCATCTGCAAGATACTTTGTTATGTACATGAAAATATTTCAAAATCTAACACTGGGCATGATGGTGCATGCCTGTAATCCCAGTGTCTCAGGAGGCAGAGGCAGGAGGATTGCAAGTTCGAGACCAGAGGCAGTCTGCGTAATTTAGCGAGACCCTGTCTCAAAAAGAAAAAAAAAAAAAAAAAAAAAAAAAAAAAAAAGGGCTGGGGGTGCAGCTCAGTGGCCCAGCACTTGCAGAGCATGCAAGCATGAGGCCCTGGGTTCAACCCCAGTACCGGAAAAAAAAAAAAAAAAAAGTTCCAAAATATTTCAAAATCTGACAGAATGCAAAATCTGAAACATTTCTGGTTCCAAGCACTTCAGATGATGTCTCTCTACCTATATATTTGGGATAAGGACATGGCAACCCACTCCCAAAAGACAATCAGCTGTTGAAAACCCTATGAATAGCAGAGAAGCACAATAGTGTTTCACCTGTTGTATGTAGGGTCACTATGAATCGGACACCAACTCAACAAAAACAACAACCTATATATTTGCATCTAATTTACTGCATTTAAATATCACCATTTTAAAGATGAAGGAGCTGAGGCTTAGAGAAGTTCTGTAACTTGTCAAAAGCTAACTGATAGGGCAGGGATTCAAACAGGTTTTGGCCTTCCAAAGCCTGGTGCTCAGCTCCTTCACACACTTGCCTTGTGTGATATTATTTCCTGATAGGCTGCATTTCCAAGGGAGGGAGGGGCATTATGTTGGGTTAGACAGGATCTACTTCCTGAGTGTGGCCACCCTGGGTGTGAATCCAGGTGGGAAACAAAGGCCTTAAGGCCATGGAACAGCTCATGAAGTAGTTTTCAGTGCTATGAACCTAGTAAAGAGCTGGGTTAATAGGAAGTTGGAGTAGCTTTCTCTGTGAGAATTTTCTGCAGAATATGGAAAGAAAAGAATCAAGGGTCCAAGCTCTGGGACCCATGGAGAGGAGATCTGCTTGCCCATTTCAGAGCTTTTTTATCCCTCGTCCTTTCTGGGAGCCATGGTTTGTCTAAGCCTCCAATCATTCTTTTCTACTGCCTCTGTACTTTCCATACAATTATCCAAATTATCAGATGTTGTCTTGTTTCTCTGGATCTTGATGGTGATGAAGGTCCCCGACCTTAAGTATTACTGATCATGGTGTCCTGACTTTAGTCTTGTCTCAGCATAACTCCAAGACCTTACCAGTCTTTTCTTCATTGACCTATAAGGACATAGCAAGTTAGGTCATGAGTAAAACTGCTTGCTGACCTAGAATCCTGTGAGTCTTCTGGTGAAAAGAACCATCATCACTTAGAGTGAGTAAATGAACTCTTGATATATCATTTCTGGAAGGTTGCTGACCTCTAGTGTTGGCACAGGCCTAGAAGGAAAATCCAAACCTCTGTATTAATTTTACATTTTTCGTTGTGGAGGAGAAGAACATGCAAAATACTTCAAATCAAAGTTCTATTAACTAAAGCCTCATTTACAGAATAAATATTTCTGCTGACATTTGACTGATTATATCAACTTTGAAGTTCAAATTTTAATTAGGTATTTCCAAGCCCCAAAATAAACAAGCTAATCAGGCCCGGTTTCCTATTTCCTTCTTTGTATTAAATGATAAGTGAACTTAAAGCTACTCTTTGTCTTATTAATATCTACTAAATATGGATGAATTACTGAATATATATTTATTCTTAAACTCATTTGGAGGCAAATATTTACAAGGCTTTTCTCTTATAATCTGAATTTAATATCTCAACTGAAACTGATTTATAACACATGACTTCAGAGGTGGTATTAGTTAAAGAGGCCAAGAATTAATGAGCTGATCCTATCAAGGGTTTCTTGAAACTGATTTTGAAAGAGGAAAAATATTTCTACTTTTTAATCAAATTTTAATTGTAGGAATTTTCATGGCAAATATCAGCATCTCACATAAACAAATCCTTAATAATTTTGCATGTGCATATATTTGTTTTTACTGTATTACTAACTGAGTTAGGTACTCACTTGAATATTCTGTACATCAAGTGAACATCGTTTCTGGTTTGCAAGTGGATTTCTTCGTTTATTCTGGAATTAGTTACTAAGGAAGTTAGTAAAACATGTATCCTAGAAATCTTTAAAACTTCCTGGGTATGAGACAAGAAGCAGGGTATATTGGTAAAAGTTGACTAACCTCTCCTACCAACTAAAGAATGTCATAATTTACCTATTTAGTATTTTTAGAGCATTCATCTTGTTGGAGGTATTGGAGAGTATACAAAGGTCTGCATGTCACTGAGCTGTAGATATGCTGTAGAGATGACAAAATGATGTCATTGTAATGTAGCAAGATATAGGATTACTTGATAAACTGTGGTCACTGAAAAAGTGTTCAGTGATATGCTGGGCAGTGCACAAATCCTGGGCATATCAGTAGAGATCTCCTGGAGCTTTGCATCAATTGATTGTGAAGTATGTCTTATATAACATGGGAGCAAGTTAACATCAGTGCATACACACACATACACACACGCACACACACATGCATAAAGATTGTTTAAAGACTAACACATATATTTTTGGAAGAAGAAAAGTATTCTGGATACTGGATCATTTATGCCAGAACCTCCACTCCCTCTTTATTAGTCAGAGCTATGCAGAGAAACAGAACTGGTGTGTGTGTGTGTGTGTGTGTGTGTGTGTGTGTGTGTGTGTGTGTGTAGAAAGAGAAAAGCAGACTGATTTTATGGAATTGGCTCATGCAGTTGTGAGGACTGGTAATTCCAAAATGTGCAACACAAGCCAGCAGTTAGGAAATTCTAGCAGGACAAGTCTGAAGCTTATCTGGAGGCAGAAATCCCTCTTCCTCTGGGAACCTCAGTCTTTTCTCCAAAGACCTTCAACTGGATGAGGCCCACCCGTACTATGGAGGGTGAACAGCTTTACTCAGAGTCTATTCACTTAAATGTTAATCACATCTAAAAAATACATTGATAGCAAAATCTAGACTAGTGTTTGACCTAACAGCTGGGCACCACAGCTCGAGTCATTACATACTCTGCCCAACTATACATTGTTGTTGTCATTGTTGTTAGTTGCTATTGAGTCTTTGTCCGACTCATAACAACCCTACATACAACAGGTGAAACATTATTGTCGCGCTTCTCTGCTTTTCATAGGGTTTTTAATGGCTGATTGATTTGGGGGAGTGGGGGTCCTTCTTCCAAGCTGACAGCACCTGGTGTTCCCAGGTGGTCTCCCATCCAAGTACTAAGCAGGTCTGACTCTGCTTAGCTTCTGAGATCTGATGGGGTCTGATGCCATAGTGGTATGGCTGCAGACACAATTGTACATGGGCTTGATTTAGTAGTTCATATAAAAATCTTTTTTCATTTAATTATTTATTAGACTGAATTTGAGAAAGGTTGAAATGCTAAAATAATTTTAATAATCAATAAAACAATTTAAGTAATAAATCAAGGCAAAATAGCTATTGTCATATAGTTGAAGTAATACAAATATAACTGAGTGAAAAATTCCAAATGGTAACTTGTCAAAAAGAAAGAGGGGGCAGAGTGATCGGAGAAGACAGACAGTAAAACACAGAGAAAAAAATTACTCATGGCAAATTGGCTTCTAAAGGAGTATTTAACAAATTGTTGAAGATAAACATTTGACAAATGTACCCAAGAAGATTATTCTATGTTTAAAACAAATGCAAGCTTAAGAAATATCCAAATTGGTCTTAATAAAACAAAGCAATTTTCCATGATGAATAAACAGTTCCTACTGGGCTCACAAATGACCTGATTGTCAAATATACTGTCACACCAGAGGAAAAACTGAGAAGAGCAAATATAATGTAGTCAAAGAAAGTCTATTGCTAGGCACAGGGTTCATGCATGTAATCTCAGCTACTCAGCAGGCTGAGGCAAGAGGATCTCAGGTTCAAGGCCAGGGGCAGCCTGCAGAATTTAGTGAGACCCTGTCTCAAAAACAAAAAATAAAAAAGAGGCTAGGAGTGCTGTTCAGTGGAGGAGCACTTGCCTGGCATGCACAAGGTCCTGGATTTAACCCGTGATGTGCAAAAGGAAAAATAGAAAAAAGAAAGTCCATTAAAAAATTATAATAATTTTGCGACATGTTATACAAAGGTGAACATAGCATAGATTAATTCTATGGGAGTTTTACTATTATTAACTTCCTTATTTATTGATGTATAATTTTTTAAAATTTTGAAATATTGAACCCCACAGAAAAGTTGAGAAGATAATACAATAGACTCTTTTATGTCCCTAAACTAGATTCCCCAACTCTTAGCATCTTGTCACACTTACTTTCTCCCTCACTCTTTCTTTTCTACCTTTTGGTCAACTCATTGACTAAAGTATCTAGCAGATATGGCAAGAAATCATCCTGAAACATCAGAATTTCTCTATGTAACCACTTCTTCATGACTACACCCTGGAAAATCTTCCATGTAAAAACACCATTTAACACATAATCAATCCACCCTCAAATTTCCAGATTCTCCTCAGATGTCTTCTTTTAATAAGGTGGTATTGACACACAAGAAGATTTACATATTTAATATATATAGCTTGCTGAATTTGGAGATAAGCATACACATGTGAAACTGTCCCCTCTCTCTATGCCATAAGCAAATCTACCACCTTTAAAATTTTCCTTCTGCCTTCTTTATTATCATTATTTTTTAGTAATAAGAACACTTAACATGAGATCTATGCTCTTAAAAAATTAAGAATATAATAGAGTATTGTTATCTACAGGTACTATGCTGTAATGTAGACCTCTGGCAAGTGCAACCAGAGTGCTCCTTGCAAGCAAGGATGGCTAGACTGCATCGGATGTATTTTGGATATGTTGTCAGGAGGGACCAATCTGTGGAGAAGGACATCATGTCTGAGCGAGTGGCAGGTCAATGAAAAAAAGGAAGACCTTATACTAAATGGATCGACACAGGGTCTGCAACAATGGGCTTAAACATAAAAATGGCTGTGTGCCTGGCACAGTATCAGGGAGAGTTTTGTTCTGTTGTACATAGGGTCGCTATGAGTCAGACCAAACTCAGTGATACCTAACAACAAAAATAGCACTTACCCATCTTGAGTAATTGAAACTCTACCCTTTGACCACTGCCTCCTCATTCCCTCCTTCCTCCAGACTTTGGTGATATTTCTGCTTCTATAAATTTAGCTATTTTAGATTCCTCATGTGAGTAGGGTTCCGTAGGATTTGTCATATTTGTCTTTTTGGAACTGGATTGTTTTGCTTAGCATATTGTCTTCTGGATTCAGCTATGTGGTCACAAATGGCAGGAGTTCCTTCTATTTATGGTTGATCAAATGCCTTTATAATTCTTTGATTTGTATTGCTAATTGTTCAGTACCTGAGATTCATTTTGTACCTGCAACTTCTGGATTTTTCTTTTATTCTTCCATAATCTAAGGCATACCCCTACCCATACACCTATCCTATGCTCTTCAAGATGTGGGGGCATCAAAATGTCCAGCAGGATGTACTACATTCTGGATCCACTTACTCTTTCCTCATTATCAGGCATAGGCCATTCATTTCTGAAGAGAGTGCCACTCATGTGCTTTTGGGAGTGCTCACTCCATGGCATCTGGAGGTTTATGATGCCATACTGATTCACGATTGGATCACAAGTGTCCTGCCCAGCTGGACCTCTTGCCCCGGGGTGAGTACCAGATGTCTCCATCATAGAGACACAGGTCCTACTTTCTAATTAAAAACTAATCAGAGGGGTGATATTAATTCACTAATTCAAAGCTCTTCTGAGTTATTCTCAGAGGGTTAGGTGTAGGGGAGGTTCTTCTAATAAAACTCTGGCTTAACCTTACCAATTATAGAAGTGCCTCTTTCTGCATGCAGGGATAGATAATGAGGAGTTCTATTTTACTCTGGGAACACTGTGGCTCAATTTCATTCTGTTTTAATAGAAGAGGGGCTTAAGCCATCATAGTGAAATAGTAAGAACTATTTTCCAGATCTCCTGACTTCTGTCCAGTTTTCTGGTTATCATTTTCAAGACATAATTGCTTGGTATTGCAAGAACAAACAGCAAAATCTTGGCCAATCCAAAGAAGAAATGAGAGCAAGTTAGAAGAGGACAGATTATGCTATTCTTGTGGATGTGTATTGAGGACTGTAACACTAGCATGTGAAAGCTCTATAATAAACAAAATGTTATGGAAGCCACAGATGTGAGCCACATATGTAATTTAATTTTTTTTAGTAATCTTTTTTTAAAAGGAAAATAGATTAAATTAAAATTAATTAAAATATATTTAATTCATATCTCATATATTATTTCAACATGTAATCCATATTATAAAAATTACATGTAAGATATTTTATGTTACTTTTAAAAATATGTGTATATTTTGTATTTAAAGCAAATCTTAATTTAGATTAGCCACATTTAAAGGGTATAAAGTAGCCTCATTTGGCTAGTGGCTGCTGTGTTGACTAGCATTGCTCTATAATCTGGAACTATGAAACAGAGGTTCCCACCAAAGGAATATAGTATAGTGCCTAAAATAAATGTAGCTCTATGTTAATAGTATTCATGTTAATAATTTTATTTTCCTTAACTAGATCCTAACAACTTTATGTTCCCTGAAATCAAATAATAATCAAATATCAACTATTTCCAATATTTCAAAAGCCTTTGACTTTTTTATTTTGTTAAGAAAATCAGATGGAACTCTGAAATGTGTGCCTCTGTTGACAATAAAATGATAGTTTCTTGCCACCCCCGGCATCCTGCCTCCCAAGCTGCCAGCTTTCCATTTCACCCAGAGACTGGGATGTAGCATAGAGAGGGGAAAGTACATAGGTGCACATGCATTGACTTGTCCACACTCACCTGGCAGGCATCACTGTGCCAAAGGGATCACCGCATTGGTAATTATAAAAAATATCATAGCAGCTCAAGAAAGAGTGTAAGAAAAGAAAAGCCTTGTTTCTATGTTTGAACTGAGTCTCTGCATTTTCAGTTTGTATAGGACCCTACAAATTATATACCTAGCCTTGTGTTCAGGGTCACAGTAGTTGCTTTCATTCTGATTTGCGTTGCTATAACTATTTCATAACAATTGCAAATTGCTGCCCTTTTGAAAAATAAAATTGGGAAAACATTTATTTCTTAATCAAGGCAGTTTGGTAGACAATTTTGTCAAAAAGATGTAATACATGGATAATGCATTAAATTGGAAACATTTTGTCACATGAGTAATGCAAGAAGTTGGGTCTTTGTTGTAGAAAATGTTGGGCACCCCTGACACTGACTCAGGTTGTATTCTAAACCAACTACATTAGACAAGTTAACAAAAACTCAAATCACAGTGTGAGTATTAGGGGAAGAAGGCTGATTTTATTTTAATGATTGGTTTTACCTCAAGGCTGAGATTTAGCTCAGTGGGTAGAGCACTGCGCTGCGGTCTCTGAGGACCTGAGTTCAATTCCCAGCACCGCAAAAATGGGAGAAGTACCTGGCAATCCACTCCCAAGGCAATCCCGAAGCAGTCAGCCATTGAAAACCCTATGAGGGTCGACATGAGTTGGATACCGACTCGACAGCACCTAACAACAACAACAACACAATTAATGTACTGAATTTTGCACTATTTTGGATCTTGATATTATATCCTATAAACATGGTCTGACTAAATAAAAAATTCTATTTGGCAATATTTGGCATTTTATATATGCAGGGATCTAATAACCAGACATATGGGCCAATATTTTAAATTGTGATTGGCAGGAAAAAAGTAAAACTAGAATGATAAGATATGCTTAATAATATAGTCTGTTGACTCAAGAGGGTTAGAAATACATTTCAAAATCCTTGGGCAAAAAGTGACAAGACCCTGATGTGGACAATTCCAGGAAGATACAACCAGAGTGCACTTCTAGGAGGTGTGCAGTGCCCTGGCAACACCAACAGTGTGTGAATACGGACTGATACATTGTAGCTTGGCTTTGTCACTGGCTAAGCAGAGTTTGAAAGGGCTGCTCCCCCAGTAACCCTTATGAGCCCTTTCAATTTTAAGCTTCTATTATCCCCAAGTCTGCAGCCATACCACCATGGCATCCCATTCTACCTGATCTTGGAACCTAAGCAGGGTTGGACCTGGTTAGTCCTTGGATGGGAGACCACGTAGGAATACTGGGCATTGCCGGCTTGGGAGAAGGACCTGGCAGCCCATTCCCAATACAATCAGCCATTGAAAATATTGTGAATAGCACAGAAGCACTGACATAGTGCTGGGCATGGCACAGTGTTGGGGAATGTTTCGTTCTTTCGTGTGTAGGGTCTGGTCTGCATGAGTCGGATCTGACTCAATGGTACCTAACAACAATGATTCCCAAAGAGGATAAATACAAACGTACTGTGAATTTGGATCATTTTCCCAGTACATAAGGACCTGTTGCTACTCTACTAACATCTCTTTCTCTGACTTGAAGAAAGAGATGCCACACTTAAGAAAGTATCCTGTGAGTTTCATATCTATCCAATATCTCATAAAAGGGAGTCCTCGGTGTTTATCCAATCCCCCCATTCCCCACCTTTGGTGACTACTAAAGCCTGAGTAGGTACAGACTCCTAGAGGCCTGAGAGGTCCTGGATTGCCTGTGCTTCCTCAGCCTGCAGACCTGCTTTGACAGAAGCTGTGTATATTCTTTGTTCTTTGGTGTGATCTACTTTCACCATGACAGTTTTTACTACATACACTGGGAATCTAAGTAGCTAAATGAATCTGGCCATGAAAAGCTTCCTTCCCAGAGAAAGCTGACATCTGCAGGAGATAGCTTTGAGGGGATGTTGCCACCAGTTTTTATAACCTTTATCTTCTTTGTCTCAGCTGTCTTCTCAAATATTTCTATCATTTGAAATTATTCCAAAAGCAAGTTTAGAAATTGAAGACTAGCTCTTGTTTAGATCGTTGGAAAGGAACAGGTGATGACTGGCTTATCTTGGGATCTTCACTGAGACCTTCCTAGTCTGCCAGGTCTGAATGTTCCAGCCATCTGTCACCAAGCATGGGTGCTGCAGCCCCATCCTCTGGGGGTTCTGATAGACACAACCCATTTCTAATGCCTATGTCAGGTATCCCCGCTGCCCTCTAACCATTCTTAATAATAAGACAAAAGTGATATTTTAGGGTAACAGTTAATAAATAATGTGACTTATCCAATCATACCTTTCACTAAAATATTATTATCTTTTGGCAGATTCATTACTGTAGAGACATCAGGATCTGATGAAACAGTCTCTAATTCTACCACTAGTACATTTTCCAGAGTTGTCTTTCTTTTAATTTAATTCCCCCACTCTGAAAGCATACTGTCCATTGCAATTATCAACTGAGCATTTAATCTCGCAAACTAAGGCATTTTAATCTTTTCTTACGGAAAGGCGATTCAAAGTTCCTAATATTGCAATGATACCTATATGTTTCATCCCAACCCAGTGAATCAAAGTTTCTTTTGCTCTTGTGAGTGTAAAGTAAGGCAAACCAAGTCCCCAGGATTTCAACTGTAACGGTTAAGCCACCTTACCACAAGGTTTGATAAATGTTTTGAAACAATTTACTGAATAGAAAGGTGTCTAGATGTTCCTTGAGCAGAGGTGAACCTAAAGGGACAGAATCTTAAGAGATGTTTATAATAGTGGTCATAACAGTCATGGTAGCTTAATTTATAATCTCTCATATTTATCTCAAAGCTATAAATCTTGGCACTTTTAAAAGCCTGTGTCACTGAGAAAGACATTGAATCACTCTGAAAGTACAAAGGGAGAAGGACCCGGCAACCCACTCCCAAAAATGAATCTGCCATTGAAAACTCTATGAGCAGCAGAGAAGTACTGGCAATAGTGTTTTGCCTGTTGTACACAGGGTCACTATGAGTCAGGTATTGACTTGAGGGGACTCAAAAACAACAAAAGTACAAAGGTTGATCTTGTTACATTATAATACCACTACATTGATCATTTCAGTTAAAATAGTATTACATTAGTATAAAATAAAAGAAAACATATGAATTTTTAAACTTTTTCAGGAAACTGTACCTCTCCCTGATTTTTTCCTTCTTGTCACCATTGTGTTTCCCTGGAGGCTAGCATGTCATGTAAAAAGGATTGTATACCCTGAATGTTTACAACATATGTAAACCTTAGTCTATTATCAATGCCAGTGAAAAAACATAAATATAAATTTGCAGTGTGTTGTTTCTCTAAGAAGATAATTTCCCCAGAACTATATTGCCCAGCCTTGGACCACTGACACAGGTATGTTTATTTTAAGTGTGCTGGTCACCGGTCTATTCAAAAGGATTTCACTCTGTGTTGTGCATTTGCATAGTATCTTGGGCTTGGTTGAGATGTGTCACATTCCTTCTCTTCCATCTCTGGTTTTCAGCCACATTCATTCATGACCTAATTTTCCTTTTCAGAATTGTGGTGATGTAAACAGGCCACAAGTTAGCAAGTTTGTATTTGGGAAACAAGGCAAGTGTGATGTGTCTATTATTATGCATTTGATTCTCAGGGATCATTTTAAATTTATTGCAAGTTAATAAAAGAACAGTTCCTCCCAGACTGCTAGTGATCTGTTAATCAATGGGAAATATATTTGCAAAACAAATAGAGGTTTACCCATTTCTTCAGCAAAAACATTCAGAGGGCTGAAATAGCCATTTTAATGGTTATATTTGAAGTTTTTAAAGATATACTTTTAGAAAACACATTTTCTTTGATTCTTTTGTGTGTATTGCTTTGTCACATGTTATTATGAAGACACTTTAAAGATTACATAAAAGGGTTATTAGACAAATCTTTGGATAATGGCATAAACTAGCACAGGAACTATACATAGGTATTTTACTTTTTTTTAGGCAATGATGATAGCATCAGAAATTCACAGAAAGAATATCTAAGGACTTCTAACCATACATAAATTCGTAAGGATATAGAATGTATTTTGTTTGCATATTGTTTATTAGCCAGGATCTACTTTGATTATTTGGACTGAGGTGTTCACAGCCAAATGGGTAGTCCTTGATTACATAGGTAAAGGAATATACATTAAGCTGAATAGAGAGCTGATAGCATTGTAGGCTAAGTGCATTTAATTAGCTACTTATTCAAACACTCTATTCATTATTTCTCTCTATATAAACGAGATCACTCTGTGTGTGTGTGTGTGTGTGTGTGTGTGTGTGTGTGTGTGTGTGTGTGTGTAGTAGTAGTAGTAGGGGTATGATGATAATCGCATAATTTTTTGGAGGAGTCCTGGGGAAGAAAAGAGATAAAAACTCCATATACAAAGATGTAAATAGCCTACCATTTACAAAAGGACTACAGCCATTGAATTTATTCATTCTATCCCATTCTTTGCCTGCAGCTGTGTCCCTGTGGCATCTGATCCCCTCAGATCTTGGAAGCTAATCAGGGTCAGGCCTGGTTAATACTTGGATGGGACACTGCCTGGGAACACCAGGTGCTGTAGGCTTGGGAGAAAGACTCAGCAACCCACTCCCCCCAAAAAAATCAGCCATTGAAAACCCTATGAATGCAGAGAAGCACTAACAATAGTGTTTCCCCTGTTTTATATAGGGTTGCTATGAGTCGGATATTGACTCGACGATACCTAACAACAACAACATGACATTCTTTACTGATAATTTTAATTTTCTTTATATTGCTTTATTTATTTTTTGTTATTGGGGGTTGAACCTAGGGCCTTGTGCATGCATGCTTTGCAAGTGCTGTGCAATTGAGCTGCACCCCCAGCCCATTTTTCTACTTTTTGAGACAAAGTTTTGTTAAATTATGCAAACTGCTTCTGGTCTTGAACTTGCCATCCTCCTGCTTCTGTCTGCCCAGTTGCCGGGGATTACAGGCATGTGCCACTACACCCAGCAATAATTTAAATTTTCTATTTGAAAAATTTCTAGTGAGTACTAAACTAGCTTAAGTGAGGAAGCCACCATGATTTCAATATGTTCTTACAAAGCTCTGGTGGTTTTCCAAGAGTTTTGCTTGAATGAAAATGGGGATGGCCAACCTAAATATAGAAGATTCCACTTATGGTTAAACAGAGGTGGGGCTGGAAATACTCACTTGAGGTTTCTAATTGTGGCTTTTGGTACATATCTTCTTGTCTCGTGAACTTCTTGATAAAATTTAAGAAAATGACAACCTAATATGTATTTGGTATAACATTTTTTTTTAAATTGTCTTTTGGCTGAACCAGCTTGTAGGGGTGGAAATGCAAATCTGATTGTTATCTGAATCAACACACCATAAAAATACAATTTAATTGCAACATAACACAATAATTAAGATAAAGAAATGTGGAGTCAAGACAACTTGAATTCAAGTCTCAACTTTGATTGTTTTGTTTATTTGTTTTTATTTTTATTTTTAGATAGGGTCTCCCTATGTAGCCCAGGCTGGTCTTGAACTCACAATTGTCCTGCCTCAAGTGTGTGCCACAGTGCCTGGATCAAAGTATCTATTTCTTTATTTCTTTTTATTTCTTTGTTTTGCTTGTTGCTGTTGTTGTTTTGAGATAGAATCTCGCTATGTACCCCAGACTAGCCTCCCAAACTCATGATCCTCCTGCCTTACTCTCCCTAGTGCTGAAATTACAGGTGCACATCTCTGTGTCTGGTTATTCAGCTTTGTATTCTAATAGTTACCTGACTTCAGCAAACATTTTGAAATTTTCTGACTTTAATTGTGCAAAACTGGAATGGTAATGAAGTGTCTGCTTTATAAGTTTATTGTGGAACCTGTTTTTGTTGTTGTTAGGTGCTGTGGAGTCGACTCACAGTGACCCTATGTACAGCAAATCAAAACACTTCTCGATTCTATGCCAGGCACACAATCTTTATTTATGTTTAAGCCCATTGTTGCAGACACTATATCAATCCATCTGGTAGAGGGATTCCCCCCCACATCTGTCAGTTTGCCGCACTGTGGGGGCTTGTGTGTTGCGATGAGGCTGAAAGCTATGCCACCGGTATCTCAGATACCAGCAGGGTCACCCATGGCGGACAGGTTTCAGCTGAGCTTCCAGACTAAGACAGACCAGGGAGTAGGCACTGGAGAACCATTCCCCAAACAACTAGCCATTGAAAACCCTATGGATTGTGGAAACTAAAGAACACATACGTGAAGTTCTTAGCAGAGTACCTGGCATGCAATAATAATTCAAAACATCCAGCTTTGAAATAGGATAAAAAAAGGTTTAGAAAAAACAAACTATTTATTTGCCACTTGCTATCCCTTTCTACTAGGCTGTTGATTTTTCCCTCATAGCTACAAAGCTATTTCTCTCTCATGCGTTAGAAAAAAAAACCACCCAAAAAACATTTTACAAGTAAATGACCTGTTAAGAGTACAAAAAAAACCCAAGCCCTGACCTTGAAACAGAGTTTAGGAATTCGGAAAGGGTGAAGGAAAACATAATAATTAACTCTAAACCTGCCCATCCAAACAGTTACTGTGGAAGTCCTGGTCCATATGTTTTTATAACAACTTCGCAGGTTTCAATAGGCTCTGCTGTATTTAGCAAGTTGCCCCATAGCCTTCAGGGAAAGATGGCCTTGTGTAAGTTGAAGTCAACCATGGATAGTATTTCTCCTTCTTATACTCAGGGTATCAGAGTGTTTTTAAGAAGAGGAAGTTCAATTGAGCTAAACTGTTTGCTTCCCTCTAAAGTAGAAGTCATAAAGGCTGATGGTGCAGGAATGCCTCCTTCAACCCATGCTTTTGGCTGCAGGCTCTGAAGCATTTTGTGATTAAAGTCATGCCAATACCAAATCACATAAAGACTGGACCAGCACAACTTTGATTGAATTGCTATGTATTTCTGTTAACATAATGAAACTTGCTTTGCCTGATACTATAATTTTGCTTACATACACATAGTCCAACTAGGAAACGTTGAAAAGAAATTTCCCTGACTCCACCCTGTTACCCATGCACGTCTGTCAGCTTGTCATGCTGCTGGGGGCTTGCGCGTTGCTGTGATGCTGGAAACTATGCCACCAGTATCTCAGATGCCAGCAGGGCCACCCATGGTGGACAGGTTTCACCTGAGCTTCCAGCCAAAGACAGACTCCTAACAAACAAACAAACAAGCAAATAAACAGACAAAACACCCTGTTTAAATAGGCAGCTCCCATAATTCCCTTCATGTTTACTAACTCACATTGTACCTTAAACTCCTCTTATAAATACAGGGGCCAAATGTCCTTCTGAGAGATTGCTCTTTCACTGCTTTTGACTTGTATTGAACTAACTTAAGTTTTATCAACTTCCCTTTAAAGCCCACTACACTATTCTATGGATCTTCTTGATATGGGTGCAGGAAAATTTGGGAACAATTTTTCTTCCGTTCTCAATTCCGCAGGAAGAATCTGTTGAGATTCGTCTGCGATGATCACTTTAGAAAGTTTATTGATGCCACTTTGAGATACAGCTTTTAGGTTTTTGGTTTATTTAAATTTATAAACAAAATGTGTCTCTACTATTGATCTAAAGATTTTATCTTTGATTTTAAATGCCTAGGGAAAGAACATAACAGTCTTTTGAGTCAGAATAGGGATATACTGATTTTTAGCAATATTTATTTAGAAGATCTTGTATTTTGATTTGAGAGTGTCTTTTTTCTTATGGGATACAAGTGGTAGAGAAACTATTTTCGAGGAAAATATATTAGCATATAAAAGAGAAGGGGTCATTCTGACTTCAGAGGATTCTTGTTCTCTCTTTCATGTAGATGGTAATTAAAACTTCTTGGTAAGTTTAGTTAACATTGGACAACTATAACTAATTTGTGGTTGTAGGATAACATCTCTTATTTACATAGCTTTTAAATATCAGAATCTGATTTAGAAGACATGAAATGCTGAGGTAAATGTAAAATCTTTCATGGAGAAGAGGACAAAATTTTAATTTTATTCAGCACTCTGCATTAACAACTCATTACTGTCCAAATCTGTCCAACATTAGAACTGAGTTCATGGGACTATATTGATGCAAACTGCTCTTATTTTTATTTATTTATTTATTTTTTTCAGAAGCAGGTGGTTGGAGTTGGCACTCACTTGGTGAATTTAGCCTGGGTTCAGGTTTACGTGCCCGGAGCAGTGCCCAGCTCCACCTATGCAGGCTACCCAGGCTCTCTATCTGAGGACATTCTGCTTCATGACTGCCCCTGGCAGTGCAAACATTCCTTCTGGGCTTTTTGGTCCTCCCCAGAAGCCGTAGTGCTCTATGCCACTGCAGGCTGAATGCTGGAAACCAGGGAGGACCTGGATGCCGAGTTCCCACACCTCCTTAATTTCATTCTCCTTCCCTCCCTCCTTGATTTGGCCTCAGCTTCTTCGTCTGCTTTCTCCATTAGGAAAGAGAGAAGCCAAAATGCAATTAAAATGGCTTTTTCTGACCCCCTGGCCTATAAGGGTTCTTTTTAAGGAAGCTGAAATTCAAGCCGCTTTTAAGAAGAGTTTTTTCTCTTTATAAACACCATCGGCCTGGCTACAGGTGTTCCAGGAGAGAACAAGTACTCAAAATACTTGGAAAATAATCTAGAAAGGATTGAACAGTAACCACCAGCATACTGGAGATTTCCGGGGGATTAATGAGTAGCTGGGAGGAATTGGTAGCTTTCAACTATAATCTGGGCAGTTAACCTCAGCCAGTCGGTACCTCCTAAGAAACGCCTGCACTGTGGCGGTGATTGCTATTGTAGGACGTAACCATGTAAAAACACTTTTACTGTGATTATATTTCAATGTGCCCTTTGCTTCTGAAAGCCTGTGCAGCATCGCGCAGAGCATTTGGTGGCTAATAACACAGCACTTGTTACCCTACAGTATATGCCTCATCCTATTAACTAGGCTGATTGGAATAATGTTTAGGGGAAAAGTTAATATTTTATTGTAGTAAAAAAAAATCTTTTAAAATATTAAACACACAGGCAAGATTTATCACGATTGGAGCAAACCAGGTCTGATTTCATCACATGACCAATTATCACATTTCTCTTAAGAGTGAGGATGTTTTTATCATAAGATCACCTCAAAAACTTAAAAAAAAAATCCTTCTGTTCCTTTCTTGCTAACTCTTATACAAGGAAGATGTGTCCTTAGTTAAAAGTTTCGTGATCCAAATTTCCTTGGTTTTTAATGACCAGGCAGACATGGACTAGGGGTTGAGCCAGGGCTTTGCCCAGGCCAGACAAGAGTTCCACCACTGAGTGGTGCTCCCACCCACCTTTTTATTTTTATTTTGAGACAGGGGAAGATATTTTTAATCAGACATACTTTTTCCCACTTCTCATTGGGATTCTCATTCACTTCATTTTTAGAGCACTTATCCCAATAGGTTGAAAATGACTTTGCCATTATGTTGTTAGCATCTCAGATGAACCAAGCTGGAGGTCAATGGTTGACAAAAGCCAAGAGAACCTCCCAGTGGATGGAGGCTGCTCGTACCTGCACATCTAATGTCAGCAACTCCATTCAGAACACATCTTTCTTGTCTAAGAGTTAGCAAGAAAGGAACAGAACCACTAGAGAGTTCACAGACCTGTAGGCCAGGTCCTGGCCCATGGGTGGTCACCTCCTTCACAAGCTTCCTGCTGCTATCTCAAGCCTAGGACATCACCATTCAGGATGGAACATCCATGGATTGAACGGATATTCTTTAGTTCTGTTTTTTGATCAAATACAATTTCCAAGTAACCAGTCCTGGAAAGAAAGTGTAGATCAACAAAGAAGACAGTGAAGGAATCTGTATTTCTAGATCCTCTCACCCCTCCCAGAAGGGCAGCTGCTAGGAGCAGCTAGGCTGGAAGGATAGGAAGCAGGAGAAAGTGTGGGCTGATTGCTGGGTGAGAAGAGATGGAAGAGAGGTTAGGCACAGAGCCTGGTGTCCTGCACCTAGCTTGCACATGCTTTGGGTCCGGTCTGTGATTGGGGTGGTGACTGGATGTTAGAGACAAGACAGTGACCTTCCTCTGCCTATAAAGAAGGTGAATCCTCTAGTCTCGCAGCACACAGAAATGGAACAGAGCTTTGCCAGAGCAAAGGTGTTTGTTCATTTTCTGATTCCATCGTGTGTAACTCATACTAACTGGGAGTGGAACAAGCTGGCTGCCGAGGTAATGGATTTTCATGAAGCTAAAGCTAGAAGTCCAAGCTTGCTCATTCAACAGATTAATGTGTAAGTAAGGAGAAAGAGAACAAGTATCACTGCATTATTAAAAGAATTCAAATGGCTTAGGTTAAGATCGGGAGAAATCCAGGCCGCAGTTTTAAACAGATCATGTTGTAAACTGCCATATGCTGTGTAGTCCACACTGCATTCCACAATGGTTCCTAATAGCTGGGGCTCACTGTGAGTGATGCTTTCACACAGGCAAGGATGGAGTAGAGAGTCGTAACAGTTACGTCCGTGGCTCTTGAGTCAGAATCTCTATCTTAATACCCACCAGCCGGCTGCTGGCCTGTGTCCAGAGCAGGTCTTCCTCTCTTTATGCCACAATACCCTGGCTGCCTCTAGGCCTTGATGCCTGCTTTTCAGCCTAGTTGTTGATTAATTAAATACTAGGAAGAGTATGAGTTTCAGTTTGCTCTTTGGTTTTGTCAGTAGAATCTGGGCCTTGGTGTTATTATCTAGAAAATGGGGACGAAGAACTTTGTTGGGTAGCTGTGAAAAGTAACTAGTGGCACCTCCAATGACCTGAAGACCTCTCAGGAGGCCCCACCTCTTAAAGTGTCCACCATATCCTAGCAGTGCCACAGGTTGGGGACTGTTAACACATTACCACATGGGGCTTTGAGGACACTCCAGATCCAAAGGACAGCAGGGGCACACTGCAGTGCATCACAAAGAGCAAGGGAGAACAGTATGAGAGCAACCTTCTCCAGACTACGTGGTGTCTGCAGTAAGACCAGAGGGGCTGCCTCCACCTGCACTATGAAGCTCAGTGCTTTGGCATATAATTAATGCCCAAAACTCTAAGTTAGGTAACTGAACTCCTGTTGAAATCTCCTTCCCTTCAACCTGAGAATTCTGATCCCTTGAAACACCATTAAAACCAGCAGCTTCAGCAACAACAAATGCCCCCATTGCCACTGATCTTTGTCTGTATTTTTTAGCAACAAAGAGGTACACAGTTCTAGAGAATTCTTATAATAAAGTGGTTAAATCCGAGAGGATTGCTTATTTCTTTACCATCAATCTACCCAAGACCAAATTCAGTTGCCATTCTCTCTGTTTTCCTGAAAAGAAAGAGATGACTTGAAAGTAACCCACTGCTTTGACATCTAGTGCAAAGTTACAGGACTGTCTTGATACTCCATGTTTTGTAGCTCTTCCTGGTGCTAGGAAGACACTTAATTCAGAGGAGAAGGAAGGGATAGTTTGGAGAAACAGGTGAATGAGAAATTTGTGGCTCAGCACTCCCAGGAAGAGTGAAGAAGTGAAGGTGGAATGCTGCTTTCTGTTGCTGATAATTTCTTCCTGCAAGTTCTTGTTAAGATTTATCTCTTGCTAGTTTGATGTTTGCTATTTATTTTTATTCCTGTTCAACATTATTCTTTTTACTTTTGATGCCATTACTTTTGTATATAAATTAAGCTTTTCAAAAATTTCACCCTTTGGGGACAGTGCACATTAATAAAAAGTCTGTTGTTCGCTGCCATCAAATCGGGTCAGACTCACAGAGACCCAACAGATGAAACACTCCCCAACAGTGTGCCATGCCTGGCACTATGTTGGTACTTCTCTGCTATTTATAGGGTTTCCAATGGCCAATTGTTTGGGGAGTGGGCTGCCAGGTCCTTCTCCCAAGTCTGCAGCACCTAGTATTTCTAGGCAGTCTCCCATCCAAGGACTAGCCAGGCCCAACCCTGCTTCACTTCCAAGATTTGATGGGATCAGATGCCAGGGTGGTATGGCTGCAGGCAATGAAAAACCTAGAGGATAATTAGTCCAATTTAGTCATTTGTGCAACAGGCAGTGATAAGCAGGGCTTTAGGGAACTCAGAGTTCCGTTTTTCACTGAAAAGCTATAAACAGAATGAATGTTAATGGTGATTTTTGAATTTTAAATAGTTTTAGTATTCTGAGGAGATATTCCTTAATTGTGATCACTCAGCACAATGATAAATGTCATTGTTGGATATATTACTTTTACGAAGATATTGCATCTTTCTACAATATGCTCTAATTTTATAGACATTGTAAGACATAGGCCATGAAAACCCGCCAGCTCATGTAATTCCTTTTTTGTCGTTCTTTCCAGTTCACAAGCATGAAGTTGATGATGACACAATAAACCTGAGTTTTTTAAAAAGTTCCCAAGCTAGAGCATTGATTGTGCCACCCTTTCTTGAATCTCTTTAGCAGGAGCCTCACTGTTGGTACAAAATTGCTGGGATTACAGGAATACACTGTGAAGTCCAACTCTGACCATTCTTTTAAAAAAGATTTTGGTCTAATAAAATCTTGGTTAAAATGAGAATCTAAATAGCATATGTTTTCCTTGAATTGTGTCCATACCAAACCAAATTTCACTAGTTAATGATTTTGATCCAATTACCCACACACATTTCTTAAACAAAAATGACAGGCTGTACCCATGAATAACTTTCTATAGTGTTAGAAACCACAGACATCTGTAATGAATGACTGCTTCTCTTCCTCCCAACCGTTGGTCATTTGGCCAGCAAGAAAGCCCCACAATTTCCCCTTTCTTTTAACACTAAAGGTGCCTACTTTGGGCTATCACCGTCACTCATCTGAATTGTTGCTCTCTGGGTGATTCCCAGCTTCCACATTCCTACACTTTGAAGTCACACATACACAGTTTGCCTTTCTAAAATACACGTGTGACATGTTTATTTCTTATGTTACATATTCAATGCCTTTTGATTTCCTAGAGGAGCAAAATAAGTACTCCTTCATGTGGCATCAAAAGAAACAACAAAACAAAGAACAGCACCATCTTATGATCTAACACTAATCAACTTTTTTCTAAGGCTTCTTTCATGGGACTGTTCTGATCACATTAAAATACTTGCTGCACCTCAAAATTGGCAGATCTTAACTTTTTTTCAGATTAACATCTCTCCCTGAGAAACTTTATCCTTTTTTTCTTATTATTGCAAACACCTCAAGATGCAGACTACATGGTACTTCTTCTGAGATCCCTCCATGCCCTTTCCCTTCTCTGCTCTCTCCCTCACAGTAAGCAACTCATCCTTTGTCTTCCTATGACTCTTCATGCAGATGTCTCTTATCATATTTATCATATTGATTCCATCTCATACATCCTTCTCCCCTAGATCATCTGAAGATTATGTAATATACCATATTAATTTGTGAAGATTTAATGTTTAAAGATGTTTAGCCCCTTTTAGAGACTCAGTATGTATTAATCAAATGAAAATACTAATTAACATTAAAATCAAATTAAATGATTATGGTGAAACAAAAAAAGAAAAGAGGCTGTGACTCTAAATGCAGGGAGTTAAAATCTTGCTCTCCATTCAAGATCTTATTGACTTACGCAAGATTCCTCACCTACAGTCAGCATAGTGCCCTCGTTCATTTGTAGAAGACAAATGGGTAGGAGCGTGTCTAGTGAATCCACAGCAGATACTGCTAAGTGCTTACTCTTTCACATAGGAGTGAAGCCTGGGGTTTAGCTCAGTTGGTAGAGCGCTGCTCCACACTCTCTGAGGACCCAGGTTCAATTCCCAGCACCCCAAAACTGGGAGAAGGATGTGGCAATCCACTCCTGAGGCAATCCTGAAACAATCAGCCACTGAAAACCCTATGAGGGTCACTATAAGTTTGACCTGACTTGATGGCACCTAGCAACAAGAGTAAAGCATATCTGCACCCCATGTATTCCATTCTCTGCTCTCTGAGACATTCTGGGGAAAATATTAGGAATAATACTAATAAAAATAACACCAGCAATAAAGACACCCATGATAATAATCACATGAGCTTCTGTCTCCGTACAGAGTTCCAGGAGCCAGGTGGTATTTCTGAGGGGTTCTGTCTTCACTTGTCACCAGGATTTCACCAGGGAGCAACGATTAGCCACACTCAAGTGAGAATAGACCCAAATGAGTTAAGAAACTTTATCAATATCACACCTTTGTGCCAGGAAGTGGCAGTCAGAATTTGCTTCACAGGATGTCTCCAGTAGATACTAATGAAGCCCTTTGGATACATAAACTTATAAATGGTGGTTCATTTCCATTTCTAACTGAAAAAAAAATAACTGAGTGGAAATAGAAAGAAGAAACTTCTAATTCATACAACTAACTAAGTAAGAGTTTCCTGTTATTTCTGGTCACTTGATTGATAATTTTCAAGTAAAGCACGGAGCTGGACAAAAAATTGTCTATTCAATTCTCATCGTTTTTCCTTTAAAATCATATGCTTTCTGCCCCCAGCCTGAAGGACAAGTAATAAAACATTTCTAGGGCAAAACCAAACAAACACAAGGAAGCAAGCAAACAAACAGAAATATTTCAAGTCTGTGATTCTTCAGATTCTAGTATAATGTATACTATATAAGCACTTACAGTTTCAACTTCACAAGTTTGAAAAATATTATTACATACCTACATGATTACAGACATCTATTCTAGATATATGCGTAAACTAAATTCCTTTAAAATATTCCACCCAGAGCTGTATTTAGTCATTTTTGGTTTGTGGTTTGTGTGTCTTGATAGCTCAATATTATTGAACATGTGCCCATGGGACTTGCTCAGTTAGATAGGGTTAAAAATACAGTCCTCTTGTTTGAATAATGGATTTCTACTATAGAGATAACTATTCTTAAAAAAGGTATTGCATGTATTTTAAAAAGGGAGTTGCTATAATTAAATGAAAGTAGCACAACATCTTTATCCTTTTGGTAATAATTTAAAAGTAATGCAAAGAGGATTTTGGAAACATTGTAGACAAAGCACAGAGTATTTAAAGCAGCGTGGGCTGGGATTTAGCTCAATTGGTAGAATGCTGCTCTGCAGTCTTTGAGGTCCCTAGTTCGATTCCCAGCACAGCAAACATGGGAGAAGAATATGGCAATCCATTCCCGAGGCAATCCTGAAACAATCAGCCATTGAAAACCCTATAGGGGATGGGTGTGGTGGCACATGCCTGTAATCCCGGAGACTGGGGAGGAGGAGGCAGGAGGATTGCAAGTTCGAGACCAGAGGCAGTCAGTGTAATTTAGCAAGACCCCCTCTCAAAAAAAAATAAAAAATTGGGCTGAGGGTGCAGCTCAGGGGTACAGCATTTGCAGAGCATGTAAGCGTGAGGCTCTGGGTTCAAACTCTAGTGCCTCAAAACAAAACAAAACAAAACCCAAACAACAACAACAAAACCCTATGAGGGTCACTGTAAATTGGAGACAACTCAATGGTACCTAACAACAACAATATTTAAAGCAGGGTATATTCCTGCTTTGCATCATCCTCATTTCTGGAAGACCTCAATGTATTATGGGGAGGCTGTTATGATATCTGAATTTGGTAGTTTTTGACTGAATATAGACATGGTAAAATGGACATGTGGAGTACCTGAAGGACCTGTCCTGCTGTGGCACGTGGATATTGAACTTGATCCTGTTCTTCCTAGAGCCTGGGGGAAGGCTGAGACTCACTGGCACAGGCAACTAGAGGGATCGAATTCTATGTATTTATATGCATGGAAATTCCCTTTCTGTTAGCCACATCCCAAAGTTTGATAAGGCCAATATTTCCCTTTAGTGAGATATGTATTCTGAGAATGGGTCATCATCAGGTTGAGAGCTAACCTCAGGATATATATATTGTATCATTCACTCTACTTGGCAGTAACAAACATCTCCCAACTCTCAGTGGCTTATAAAAATCCACATTAATTTTTGGGTCTTGCTACTTGTCCATTACAGGTCAGCTAAATTTCTGTGACTCAGCATAAAGGATTAGCTCCTCTCCGGAACACTGCCAGTTTCATGTGAGAGGGTAAAGTGAAGAGGTTCATGCCACATGTGAGTTTTCAAAGCTTTTGTCCATTGGTGTCGTGTGCCACTTCCTTTTATATTCCTTTTATATTTCCTTGGCCAAACGAAGTCATATGGCCATAACTGTCAGTGGGGCAGAGATGTATAATCCCTTTATAGGGTAGGGCTCTCTAATTCACATGGCTAAACTTAAAGTCAATAGTTTGAAGATGTATAATCTTCCCACAGGGAAAGGTAACAAACATTTTGAACAGTAATACAACATACCACAGTTAGCTAAGAAGCAATTAGTAATGTAGTTTTGCCTATAACATAGCCAATATCTTAGCCTGTAGTAGATAAATAAGCCAAAGGAACAAAGAACTCTTTTAGTCTCTGTTTAATTAGCTAACAGCCCTTTAGGCTAGGGACAAGGCATTTAACTTTGGGGAAGGCAGAAGATCGATGACTTCTTCCCTTGTGGAATGCCTCAGATGAAAATTTGTTCTACTCGGCAGCTAAACATGAAGTGGGAGAAATAGTTTTGCATGAAGTGATATTAGTGACTGGACACTCATTAAGCATTAGTTCTTCTGGGATAATCTGGAAGCCATTGGTAGGCACATATGTATGTTGTGGATTTGAGATAAGGTGCACAGAATTTGGCAGAACGAATGACCAGTAAGTTGGGGCCACTGCTCCAGATGTCGCAGGAGAAGCATGTGGGAAAGAATAGTCTGGCAGGGGCTGAAGAGATACTCCTGACCAGCTCTGTTCAGGGGCCAGGATTCCAGTGGAGCATTTGCTAGAGAATTGTGGAGGAACAACCCACTCACTGTTCGGTCTGTCCCAGAGCATTGTCTTTGCTGATCTTTGCCACTTTCCTTTGGACTCCACATGGTCCATCTGTTTAAAGTGGAGATTTGAAAATGAAGTATGATCTATTCAGAAGGCTTTCCTCTAGCTAGGTCAAGGTCCAGACAAAGGACTTCCATCTGGCCCACCTCCTCTGTCTCCTACAATTCAAATACAGCTTTCGGACAGTGAATAATTCTGGCACATCAGAGGTGACAGTGTGGCTTTCCATGTGGCCACCTGGTCAATGTCCTTCGGGACTCAGATAAAACCTTCCCTCTGAGATACTTCCATTGCTGTTGTTTTACCTCTTTCTGCCTGACACAGTCCCACATGGCTTAGTTGTTCACTATTTATGACATTAAGTAGTCTTTCCCCCATGTGTCTGTCAGCTTGTCGTGCTGTAGGGGCTTGCATCTTGCTGTGATACTGAAAGCTATGCCACTGGTATTTCAGATACCAGCAGGGCCACCCATCGTGGACAGTTTCAGCTGAGCTTCCCTACTAAGACAGATGAGGGAAAGGGACCCAACTGACAGCCCACACCTGAAACAATTAGCCATTGAAAACCCTATGAGCTGCAGAGAAGCACTGTCAAATATAGTGCCAGAAAATAAGTCCCCCAGGCAGGAAGTCATTGAAGAAATGACTGGGGAAGAATTTCCTCCTTAAAATAGAGATGACCCTAATGATAGAAATAGAGTAAAGCCCCTGGGACCTCCTTTTGCTGGTGTAATATGATTCAAAATGAGAAAAAACCCAGTGGCTGCAACCTTAGGCTCAAACAAAAAGATTGTGTGCATGGCACAGTTTAGGCAATGTTTTGTTCTGTTGTACGTAGGATCCCTGTGAGTCAGATACAACTTTGTTGTTGTTGTTGTTAGGGCCGTCGAGTCAGTATCCGACTCATAGCGACCCTCATAGGGTTTTCAATGGCTGACTGTTTTGGTATTGCCTTGGGAGTGGATTGCCAGGTCCTTCTCCCATTTTTGCGGTGCTGGGAATTGAACTTGGGACCTCAGAGACTGCAGCGCAGCACTCTACCCACTGAGCTAAATCCCAGCCCACAGATACAACTAGAGGGCACTAAACAAGTACTTTCTACACTTCTATATGATACCCGTCATAGTGCGTTGTTTGTTTACATATATGGTTCTCCTAAAGAACTAACCACACATTCTGTTTACTTCTTCAGAATAAATTAGGTATATCTATGTCCTGAGCTATAGTCAGTATCTTCTCAACCTTATAATCCTAGCACTTAGATGCTCAATAAAAGTGTATAGAATGAATTAATTTCCAATTTTCTTGAATTTCAATAGCAGCACTAAAGCCTCTACATAGATCCCCAAACAGAGAATTGTATGTGTTAATAACTGTCATATCTTGAGTACTCAACCTACACTGTGCTCAATCCTACACTGTGCTATAGTTTATGCAAAAATATTTCTCCCACTTCACATTAATGGTCCTATTGTATTGATTAAAATACAATTGAGGATGAGAGGAATCTAGGTGTTACTTAGGGAATTCACAAGTCTGCAAACATTGCTCTTTCTGAGGATCTTTGAAAAGTAAATGAAATTAGACTGTAGTAATTTAAGAGGGCATAAGTTCTACAGTTCCCTTCTTGAAAACACCCTAACACTTCCAAATGCTAGATATATTCCAAACAATATTTTTCAAGAGACTCTTCCTTAGTTGTGTTGCTAGGTGCCATAGAGTTGTGCCTGACTCATAGCGACCCTCATAGGGTTTTTAATGGCTACTTGTTTCGGGATTGCCTTGGGAGTAGAATGCCATGTCCTTCTTCCATTTTTGCAGTGCTGCAAATAGAACCTGGGACTTCAGAGACTGCAGAGAGGCACTCTACCAACTGAGCTAAATCCCACCCCATTCTTCCTAGTGTTGAGTAAAAAATATGGCATATAAAATAGTTACATAAAAGTATATGAAGTATTTAGTGGGGAAATATGCTGAAGCTTCTCTCTCAGAAGTACACAAGTGTTCTGGAACCTTGGTTTGCGGAGGTCTGTGCCATGAAATAAGCACATGATACTGCAAATACAGGATTGAATATCTTTCTGTGCCTTTTCCTATTTCCACATATCATAAAGGAAATCAAATATAACTGGTTTATCAAATGGGTTGGGCTTGATAGGCAAACAGAAATCTTCTTTATTTCTTCCCACAACTTCAAATTAGGTCTGATGAACAACCTTTCCTGGCCCAGGGTAACAGCACAGGCAAAACTCATATCTCCTCTGGTCTCTTTGCCACTGTAGCAACTGGTTCTCTGACACAAAGCACATCCAGCTTCAAAACTTGAACACACCGTCCAAGGGGGAAGCTCTTCTGCCCCCAGTCCAAGATCCATCCACACTTGAAACTGCAGTGAGAAGGGAAGGGAGCTCATTTTGCTTTGCTTCTTTAAGCTTCTGGACTTATATTGTTCCTTCCAGCTCTTCTCAAGTTGCGAAGGAGGTTATGGGGAAGATTCTTTCTTGCCTTGAACATTTGAAATTGGATTTCGGTATATCCTGTGTGGTAGATGCCAAATGTTGCCATTTTCTCTTTTATAGGTCTTTGATAGACCGAGTGAGAGGGCTGCCTGCTTTCCATGTTTACTAGTTCTCCTGAGTTTTTCTTCTCACCCTCACGAGGCCCTTAGCTTGTCCCCTGGCCTATAATTTCTGCTGCAGAACTTTTCTTTGCAGACTTCAGAGAATCCTCCATGATCTACCTTACATTAGGAGCACAAGCATCTCGCAAGAAAGCCTTTCTTCGGGGTGCTCTTGCCTTCAGATTTCCAGGGCATGTTGTGCCTCTCAAATTCTAGGGACACAGGTCAGTTTCCCCAAGAGATCTTCATCACTTTCTGGGCCACAGGTGCTCTTCATTTGACCTGCGGTGGGAATAACCATGCCCTTGGAGTTACACCCCTTCCTACATGGCTTCATATAAGCCTCTCCAGCTTCAGTCAGCTTCGACTCTTCCAGTATTTGGCTGGAGGATTGTAATTGGCAAAATAGTCACAGAATTGGGATTGGACTTGGGTGGTGTGGTGCGGTCAGTGAAGGCCCCCAAAGTTGCCATGCTCTAATCCCTGCAGCCTGTGAATATGTTACGGCTTATGAACAACCAGGCCATGGGAAGTACAATTAAAGTAACAGACCTTAACATAGGGACATAATCCTCAACTGTTCCAGTGTGCCTGATCGAATTCCATGAACCTGCGAAAGGTCACCTCACAGGGCATACTTATTCCCACTGTGACTCAAGTGAAAAGGATATGTGGCTCAAAGAATGATGAGGATCTTGGGGGAAACTGAGAGGCAAGAGAAAGGAGGCAGAAGTTGAGGTGAGAGAGATGGAGAGTTGAAGACAAAGGGAGCCACCAGCCTGAGGATAGAGGTGGCCTCTGGAAGCTGAGAATGACTCCTAGCTGGCAGCCAGCAAAGAAATGGGGGCTTTAGTCCTACAACCAACATCCAGAATTCTGCCAATATGCTGGATGGGCTGGAAGCAGATGCCCCCTGAGAGCCCCCAGATGAGAGCCCAGGCTGGCTCCCACCTTCAACTTTGCTTCATGAGAGCATAAACAGAGAACTCACCAAGCTTGCCTGGCCTTCTGACCAACAGAGCCATGTATGAGATAATAAATTGTTGTTATATGCTGTTGAGTCCGTGTATGACTCAAGGATTTTGCGTACAACAGGCAAAAGAGTATTGTTAGTGCTTCTCTGCTATTCATAGGGTTTTCGATGGTTGATTGTTTTTTGGGAGTGGGTTGCCAGGTCCTTCTCCCATAATAAATTGGGGTTGTCATAAACTGACAACTTGGTGGTGATCTGTTATAGGAATCGAAAATTAACAGATGGTTTGGCTATACTCTGAGAATAAAGGAGGTGTTGTCTCATAATGTTCTTTCCTTTGGGGTTTCAGCATGGATCACAAGAAATGTCCATTTAATATCATGCTGCATATTTTCTTTTCCCAAGTCAGTGCTTGGCCACCTGCTGCTTCTCTGGAGCCTCATAGAAACTAACAAATTCATCATGGCCAACACCTGGGGAAATTTTGGGCATGAGGCATGGAAAGGGCAGGTAGTCGATTAATATTTCATATGTTTCTCTGAAAGAAAGCAAAATGTTAACTCTAATACATAATTTCCTTCTATTTTATTGAGCTATATAGAAAATGGAGTTGAAGGCTTACATTTTATGTTCAGAAATTATGTTCCTAAAGCCAGTGGATTTTAAATCCAACCTGCTCAGCTTCACACAAAATCTCAGCTGCGTATATATTTCTTTTCTGCTTTCATTTCCCCACATTTCTACAATAAAGTATAAGAAGGGAAGAAGGCAGCACACATGATTAACTTCATTATAATTATTTGGTTACTATTTCATCTAGAAATAAGTTATCAACTGATAATTTATGTACTATTTGTGGGTAAAGCTGGCTTCTCTGCCACAATATTGATGTGTCATGGGTGGAGGGATGAGGTGGGATTCAGGAACACAAAACAGGCATAGTAATGCAAGACATAAAATGAGCTTTCTCAACTAGCATTTTGAGGGCTACAGTGTCTATGGTCCAAGTGTTAATCTATCACCTTGCACAATTGCTACTGTGAAGAAATAAATACCACCAGTACTAAAATCATCAAAAGTTAGATTTCCTTTGTGTTGACTTTGGGCTTTAAGAGTATGTGATACTTCCCAGCTGAGTCAGTCAGGATGGGGCAGAGTGTGCTATGGCAACAAATTTGTTGTTGTTAGGTACTGTTGAGGTGGGTCTGACTCATAGTGACTCTACGTACAACATAACAAAACACTGCACAACACTGTGCCATGCCCGGAGCTATGTCAGTACTTCTTTGATATCCACAGAGTTTTCAGTGGCTGATTGGTTTTTTCGGGTGTGAGACGCCAAGTCCTTCTCCCAAGCTTATAGCACCTGATATTCCCTGATGGTCTCCCATCTAAGTACTATCCAGTCCTGACCCTGTTTAGCTCCCAAGATCCGATGAGATTGGACACCAGGGTAGTATGGCTGAACCTTTCACATTTTTGTAACTTAACCCATCAAAAGATTACCACATATTCTCAAATCTATTCTCCACCCTTGCAACAGTTTTATTTTTATTTATTTATTTATTAATCTATTTATCAGTACTGGGGGGCTGAACCCAGGGTCTTGTGCATACTTTGCAATTGTTCAACCTCTAATTTATATCCTCAGTCCCTTTTTTACTTTTAAAATTGAGACAAGGTCTCACTAAGTTATGCAGTCTGCCTCTGGCCTTGAACTAGTGACATTTCTGCCTCTGCCTCCCCAGTCACTGGGATTACAGGTATGTGCCATCATGCCTAGCCCTTTCAACAGTTTTAGAGGGCTACAAAATCAGATGCAGGTTAGAATCGAATGTGAGTTGGAGTAACAATTGAAAGAGTGCTTGGGAATACATGGTTTATCTTCCTGAAATTGCATGTTGAATGTGAGTTGGCTAGGGGGCTCAGCCCGTTGCAGCCAGGGAGGAACCCAGATGTCTTGTCTATATTACTCCCAAGACCATTGCAGCAAACTGATGGGAAGATGTTGAGTCACACATGGGCTCTAAGAGCTTCAGCCTGGAAGTAATATTCTTGGTTACATTTCATTGACCAAAGCCAGTCATATGGTCACTGCTGTCACTGCTTACTCCTTAGGAGGTCGCTGTTGTTAGGTATCATCCAGTCGGGTCTGACTCATAAGGACCCTTATGGGGTTTTCAATGGCTGATTGTTTTGGGGAGAGGAGTGCCACAACCTTCTCCGATTTTTGCAGTGCTGGGGATCAAACCCCAGTCCTCAGAAAGTATGGAAGAAATCTCTATCAACTGAGTGAACCCCTACCCCTCGTAGTAGGTAGGAAGTGAAATCTTACTGTGTGCCTGGAAGCATAGCTGGGCAGTATTTAATCAATAGCATTAATTACTGCCAGAATAGCTTAGGAGGATCCTAAAACTGCACTAGGGTATAGAGCGGGTTTGGGTTAAAGGAACTGATTTGTTTTCAGGCACATAAGAGAACTCATATGGTAGCTCAACTTTCTTTTCTTTCTTTTTTCTTTTTTCTTTTCTTTTTTTCTAATGCTTATGGTGACTTTTATTTTGTAACTGCAAAGAAAATACTAAAAATATGAATTGCATTGAAAACGTTGTGAAGAAGTGAGGTTTATTATTTGTCTCAATTTTCAAGGAATGAAAGGATGGGGAGCAGTAAATCATATCTTGAACTTTATTTTATGTTTTTAGAAGAGATTAGGTTGGATCCACCCTATTAATGTGCCTCGAGGTCGAAAGTCTCATGTACTTCTTAAATGTGTTGGGTTGCTAGTCAGCTGCATGCCCCTAGGAAGAGCCTAGCAGGTGACTGGGTCTCTATGACTGCCCATGTCTCTGTGGCCACTAGCACTTCACCTTTAGCTTAGTGTCCTCTGTGCTTCCCTCCCATGGTGTCCATGAAATGCCCCATCTGCATAATCTTCATCCTAAACCAGCCTGTGCACCCCAATATGCTATCAAATCCTTATTTGACATTGAGTTCTCACCTAGAAGAGTGATTTCCAGACTTTTGCAGTAGGAGCCTTATTTTTGGCAGGGACTAGACAAGAAGCTGATTGTTGGCAAGTGTGATTTGTTGAACTCCCTTGGAACCCCCAGCCTCCTGCTAACCTTCGTCACATGAATACCCCCTCTGTCCCCACCATCCTTTTCCAGCTATTGTCTTTAATGAGGCATGAGGTTTGCAGGAGGATGCTGTGAAGGGAAAGTCTACTTGTTTTGTAATAAGCTCCACTATAATCCTCTGTGGAATAAGAACTAATATGTCTGATTGCTCTTCTTCTTTATCATCTATTGTATTTCTCAAAGCAGCACAAGCTCCATGAACAAGGAGATTTTCGTTGGTTTTATACACCCCTGAGTCTGACATGCTGGAAAACATCCAATAAATGTTTGTTGAATGAATTCAGATCGCCTTCATACATGCAAAAATCCCAAGAAAATGGGCCACAGGACATATAACGTAATGGTTAACATCATGAGCTTTAGGGAAAACTAGTCCTACGTTTGAATATCAATATTTTCCCTTGTACCTGTGTGTCCCTAGGTATGTCTTTAAACTCCAAATTTTATAAAACACATATAGTAGTAGTGACTCACCCTTGGGAGAATTGTGATACTATCTATAAAATAATAAATGCAGTGCCTGGAACACAGCAAGTGCTCAATAATCTGTAAATATTTTTATTAATACTAAGAGAAGAATAAGGAAGAGTCCTGCAATTTAAATCTGGGGGATGGCCCCAACTAATGGGAAGCACTGTCCTGGAGCAGAGGGGAAGCAAGGGAGACCCAAAACTTCCCCACTGCATCCCAGGTGGCTCCCTGAAATTTGTTTGTATAAAGGGATGAGATATAGGGCTTCCACAGACATAGTCTAAAAGGCATTCAGATATATGTATCAAATGAATATTTACAATTACACCAATATATATGGGGCTATATGCAAAAAAGTGAATTAAATCCATTTACATTTGAAAATAAAAACATTTTAAGACCTCAAAAAGCTTGAAATCCTGTGG
The DNA here is from genome assembly GCA_007922755.1 of Pedetes capensis. Lineage (NCBI taxonomy): Eukaryota > Metazoa > Chordata > Mammalia > Rodentia > Pedetidae > Pedetes > Pedetes capensis. The sequence goes on along the minus strand of VMDO01001543.1, from coordinate 51,302 downwards.
GAGGATGTGGAATGGGAGGGTGAAGGAGGAAAAGCCCAGAATGCCACAAAATAGAGACAGGAGCCTCGGTGCTCTACTGTCACATCTCAGAATTTCAAGAATATCTCCATTTGCATGCCACCAAATGCATTGAGCATGGTGTCTCCTGCTACATTTGCTGTGTGTTGGCCTCATGGCTAGGTCTTTGATCTGAGCAAGTAAACTTACTATCCAGATGCAAAATGGAAAAACATGTGGTATTGGGTGCAATGACAGAGCTCGGTGAACAGGATCGGCTATTTCAGCCACATGGCACCATCTGTGGGAGAGGAGAGCTGAATGTCTGTGCTTTAGCCATTACACTTTTCTTGTTTCCTAAATATCTTAAGACAAACTGGCCTTAATGAACGAGATTATGTTCCCTTGTTTTCACTAGTGTAGAGTAGTCTCTGCTTATCCATGGGGGGTAGGTTCCAATAGTCCCAATGGATGCCTGAAACTGCAAATAGTACTATACATACTATGCATTTTCCCTATACCTACATACTTACAATAAAGCTTAGTTTATAAATTAGGCACAGCAAGCGATTAACAACAAATTTATTAATAAAATAAGACAATTATAACAATACACTGTAATAAAAGTCATGTGAATGTGGTCTCTTTCACTCTGTCTCAGAATCTTATTGTACTGTACTCATCCTTGTGACATGACAGGACACTATGACTACCTGGTGACATGAAGTGAAGTGAATGACTACATACTTATATACCATGGCCATGACTTTTGCAGTTTGAGGTGTGAGGCTAAAACTAGCATGTACATCTTTTCTTTTTCTCACAATTTCATAGGTATAAGATTTGTTCTTTAGCACTTGTGTGCATTTTTGTTTAACTTATGGACAAAGACAGGTTGCAAAAAATAAATGCTGCTTTGCAACCCAGAACTCATTGCCTGGTATGGGTTTTGATACATATAAGAAGGAATGTTGTTGTTGTTGTTAGGTGCCATCAAGGCATGTCTGACTCATAGTGACCCTCAAAAGTTTTCAATGACTAATTGTTTTGGGATTGTCTTGGGAGTAGGTTGTCAGGTCCTTCTCCCAATTTTGTGGTGCTGGGAATCAAACCCAGAACCTCAGGGACTGCAGAGCAGTGCTCTACCAACTGAGCTAAATCCCAGCCCCTATAAGAAGGAATATAAAAAAAAAAAAAAAAAAAAAAAAAAAAAAAAAAAAAAAAAAGAAAGAAAGAAAAAAAGAAAAGAAAAGATTTTTTTCTTACTGTCTCAACCTCAGTAGACAATCCTTTTTCTTTCCTTATGAAGTTGATAACTTTTACCCTTTCATTTAAAGGAAGCATTTTACAGCTTGTCTTTTTAATAACCCAATTGCCAATATTACTATTCTCATGCTTTGGGGGTGACTATCAAGTAAAATAAGGGCTACTTGAAGATAAGCATTTGATACCATGGTGGTTTATCTGATAACCAAGAGGTCCACCAAGTGTATAATGGACGGGTGGGGTATAAAGAGTAGATACACTGAATAAAGAGATGATTTACCTCTGTCCCAGGGAAGAAGGAGCAGAGTGGCTGGAGATTTCATCAAGCTACTCAAAATGACCAGGTGCTGTGGTACAGGCTGTAATCCCAGCGACTCAGGAGACTGAGGCAGGAGGATTGTAGGGAAACCTGCACAGCTTAATGAAACTCTGTCTCAAAATAAAAATGAAGCCAGGTGAGGTGGAGCATGCCTGTAATCCCAGCATCTCAGGAGGCAGAGGCAGGAGGATGGCAAGTTCGAGACCAGAGCCAGTCTGCATAACTTAGTGAGACCCTGTCTCAAAAAGTCAAAAAAAAAAAAAAAAAAAAAAAAAAAAAAAAAAAAAAAAAAAAAAAAAAAAAAAAAAAAAGAGGGCTGGGGGCACAGCTCAGTGGTCCAGCACTTGCAAAGCATGCAAGTGCAAGGCCGTGGGTTCAACTCCCAGTAACCGCAAAATAAATACATAAATAAATAAATTAATTAATAAAATAAAATAAAATAAAAATGAAAAGGGGACTGCCAGTGCAGCTCAGTGGTAAGAGCACTTGTCCAGCATGTTTGAGGCCATGGATTCAAATTTCGTGTCCTAAAAAAAAAAAAAAAAAAGCTACTAAAAATGGCATGAAACTTACAAGTTATGATTTGTTTATTTTGGGGATTTTCCAATATTTTCAGATCTTTGTAGACCACAAGTAACTGAAACCTTGGGAATCAAAATCCCACATAAGGGGAAACCACCTTCCTAGATAGATGGAACTTGAGATGGGTATTTGATTTCCACACTGGTGGTGCTGGTGGTGTATAACCTTGGGGATTAATTTTGTCTCTAGTGTTTCCATTTTCCTCCAAGATAAATGGAAATATAGTCACTTGCTTCACGAAAATATTTCAGCCAATGGTGGACCTCACATAAAATGATTATAATCCTCCTTTGAATTCCTTTCATTTAGTATTTTTAATCTACCTTTTCTATGTTTATATATATTTGGAGATACAAATACTCATCATTGTATTACAGTTGTCTGCAGGATTTGGTGCAGTACAATGTGTGCAACCAAGGAACAATCAGGTATATCTTATAGCCTAGATGTGTACCAAGCTGTATCATCTAGGTTTGTGTAAGCAGACTCTGTGATGTTCCCACAATGAAGTTGCCTAACAGTACATGTTTCACAACATATCCCTGTTATTAAGTGATACATGACTACAATGTCTTTGGTACTTAACACTATAGGATTCTTATGAAGATTAAATGATAGGTACAGAAATATACAGTCCAAATAACTTGAAATTGCTATAGAATTGTTTGCTTTCTTCTTCTTCCTTACTCTTCTTCACATTCCTGATCTTTCTTCTTGTCCAATTTTCCTCTCTTCTTCTCCCTCCTTTCTTTGTTGGAATCCTTATTCCTTGGGAATCAGAAGCTAGTGAAAGTCACAGCTGGATACCAGTGACTTCTCCTTGTGTTGACCCTGCTCTTTACACTCTCTTAATGGACAGTAAGGAAGGCTCTCCAGATCTCATCTAGTCAAGTTGTTATTTCACTGGAAAAACTACTTTTAATTCTAAACAGGTCTATGTGAAAACTGGAATGCAATAGAATTTTTTTTTTAAAGATGCTCTGTTTTGAAAGGGAATACAGAGTTGGGAACTGGTTTTAGATTGTCCCTGTGTAGGACTTCCCCAGAGTTACCAAGTATCACAGAGAACTGTGTGAAACAAGGTTTCTTTTACATGGGGGGACATAGAAGATGCAGGAAGTGAAATGACTGGAAACTAAAGAGAGAATGTCTTGTGAGTAAGCCCTCTGTGATGACTGAAATGACCTTGAAATCCCATTGCCTGACAGCTCTGTTAAGAGGAGAGAATGATTGTAATGCATCTTCCCGTGTGTCACATTATAAAGTGGGGAAATCTTCCTCTTCAGCTTGCTTTGCCCAGAGTGAGCCAAGCTCTCTCGGGGTCTCAGAAATGAAGGGTGCAAAATGAAGGGTGGTAAAACGAGCTCTGAGACCCTATAATCCAGGAGCCCATCTTTCTTTTCTTCTTTTAAATCAAGAAAGGCTGTAATAGAAGGCAAAGGCAGATTATCAGAAGATTCTTCAGATGGTTACAGCATGTACAGTCATCCATAGATATTTTCTCAATGTGGCTATCATACACTAGGCACTTAATTTAGGGATTTGGGTAAATCAGTGAACAAATTAGAAAAAAAAAGAAAAAGTGCTGGTTTCATAGTCCTTTCATTCTACCAAAGGACAAGGGGGTTGGGTAACAGTTTATTCCAAAGAAGTCCTCTGGGCAGACTGGTAACATCTGACCTTGTGACAGTGTTCATCTCCAGTAAAAATAATGAACAATCTTTATGGAGGGTCTATTTGTGCTGGGGAATTTATGCATTTTATTTTTATCCTTTAAACAAGATTGTAACATGAGTTTCATTCCCATTTTGCGGATAAGAACCCAAGGCTTTGTACAAGCTGCCTGAGGCTACTATTAAAAATGTGGAGAAACTGATGTTTTTCCCAAACCACTTGACCTTTTTTGTCATTCTCCACCCCCAGTGTCAGGTATAGCTCTGCAGAACAAACAGGCCATTGTAAAGAATTGCATTTAAAGAAAAACCCATTTAGTGGTTCATTCAAGCTAATTCAATAAATTCCATTTTAAGAAGTCTAGAAAATACACTATGATGCATATATCTCGTTTCTTTTGGAGCTGGGATGAAAAAATAATATTCCTGGTGGTACAGAGGCCTGAAGGCAGAGCATCACTTGGTCTCCCCAAGATGATAGCCTCCACCAGAATCTAATACTGAGTTGGTCTATGGTGAATACAATGCAGGCATCACATTTGATGTCCCAAGCCAAGATTTCATTCCGATTGCCCGACTTGCTGCTGCGTTGCCTCTGAGTTGAGCTTGTTGGTTTGCTTCCATGGCCCTCTGTGTTTATTGATCAGACCCTGTCATCTTGGAGATGGTGCTTATATGCAATTGAACCCTCCACCTTCTGGGCCGCCTGCTCGTCTCTCCACGACCTCCAGACAGCCTTTCACCTGGGCTGTCAGAGTAATGAAGGCTTGATTTCAATACTTTCCCTCATTTCTCTGTTCACTGCTCTGCAGGTTAATGCAGATTCCAAACTTCAACAAGCAGCTGTTAAACATGTCATTAACACTGCTTCGGCTGCAAATGAGACTCTGCTACTGGGATTACTGCGTGAGCTATAGTTTTGTGATGAGCTTTGTCAATCACAGCTGACCTGCTGTGTACTGAATGGAACTCAGATTATCTTCTTTCTTACTCCGACTCTTGTCATTTTTTTCACAAAGAATTACTATTCTACTCCCTGAAAGATTGATTACTTGCACAAATAAGAGAGTCTGAGACATTAATACAAAATTCACAGGCTTTTCTTTATCTCAAACCTGCAACTCCCTCTACGTTTCCTACTGGTAATTATATTAGAATTGTGTACACTAGGAATTGCCATCTGATTATTATGAAACTAGTTTTGTCATGACAAAAATGAGCTTAAGTCTTGTTTTTTTGGAAAATGATCAGTACAGTGCACTGGATGAGAGAGAAAGAGATTAAATCCAACTTGCTTTCATCCATGAATGCTTTCATCTCTTTTTCAAACACAGGAAATGATTACTACTGCTATAAGCTGCCGTACATGAGTGAAAAAGGATAAGGAAATATTGAAAATTCTGTAACCAACAGAAGGACATAATATGGGTCCCTGGCACCCACTGAGCGACATGTACTTTATTTTTCCATAGTTCCAATGTCAAGAGTTTCACATTTTAAAGGGAGTCTTACCTTGAGGTGTGACAGTACAGATTGAAGAATAAACAATTTTTTTTTCATTTGGACCAATTTTTAAATAAACGATTAAGCTGAAGATAGTATTTACAAAATCTAATAACAGCTCGTGAGAAACATCACTTTGTATTTATAGTATATAAAAAAAGAGAAGATAATGCAGTCATTTCATCAGAATATATTTTATAATGTGTCTTCGAGTAGACAGAAGAGTCTTCAAGAGCAATGATCACAGTCTATTCATCTTTATATTCTTTATATCTAATATGTTGTCACTAATTTGATGGATAATTGTTAAGAAGGTGAATGAGTGAATGAGTGTCCTGTGGACAAATTACCCAGGTTTATCGTCAGATTAGAGAATTGCATATGGCCTTTAATTGTCCATACAGGGAAGCATCAGCTGTGCCCTTCTTTTCTGTCCCATCCCCCACCCACACACGGTAGTTTATTTGACAATTTGCTTCCCAATCACTCTGTAAAATAGGACTTATATTTTACTAAGAGGAAATTCTGCAACTATTGTATCAGTTATCTATTGCAATCATAAACCTTTAGTGGCATTTGACAAAAAACATTTATTGTTCCTAGGTCTGAGATCAGGTGGGGGTTGTCTAAGTGGCTCCTTTGACCTTGGTTGGGCTTCGGTGTCTGGGATTGGGCTGTTGCATGATCCAGGATGGCTTCTGCCTGGATGGGCAGGGCAACATGGCTCTGCTCCATGTGTCTCTCATCCTCCACAGCCTAGTCTGAGTGTTTCTCCCACAGACAGCAGAGACACAAGAGTGAAAAATTGTACACCCCCAGGTTCCTAAGGCCTTGGCTTGAAACTGATACTTCCACTCTTTTCTGTTGACCTGGTGAAAATAGAAGAGTCAAAGGAATACATTTTGATTTTATGTGACGAACTCCAAAGTCACATGCCAAAAGACATAGTGAAAGGGTTGTTGTTAAGTGCCGTCAAGTTGTGTCCAACTCATAGCAACCCTTATAGGATTTTCAGTTGCTGATTATTTTCGGGATTGCCTCATGAGTGGATTGCCACATTCTTCTCCCGTTTTTGCAGTGCTGGGAATAGAACCCTAGACCTCAGAGACTGTAGAGCAGTGCTCCACTAACTAAGCTAAACCCCAGCCCATACATATAGTGAAAGAGAAGGGTGAAGAAATCAGCCATTTCAACAAGTTGTATATTTACTAATAAATAATTTCCTTTAAAATAAAGAAAATTGGTCACATTTATTTGGGTGCATTTGTAGTTCAGTTTACTTCTTTACCACCTTGAATTACATGTGTACAAAATGGAATTTTGCCCAAATGAGGTAAAAGGAAGAAATGTGCATTTTCCTTAAATTTGGAAGCAAGTGACATGTTCAGTTCCAGGCCACTGGGAAACACAGGCTTTCTCCGCAGACTGCTGGGTTTCTTTCTGCTATGTAGGTGTGAAGAAAGAGCAACAGAGACTGAAAAAATCTGCTAATAGACAAGCAGAACAGGAGGTGACTGCAGGGTGGAGACAGTGGAGGCAATAAGAGGCAATGTGGGGATTCTAGCTCCCAAACTGGAGACTTTTTCACCTCTCAATTCTACCAGAGATAGCAGAAGACGGGAAGAGAAGAAAGACAGCATTCAATGGATCAATAAGGTGATCATTAAATAAAGTCCATGACCCAAGGTTATTTGGGTGTTTCATATTTTGACTCATTTACATTTCATGAGCCCCAAATAGTGCTTCTCAGTATTCAATTTTTTTCTCCATTGATTTTAATTAAGCTCACCATAGGCTAGCAACTCTGATGAAGGAGGAAAGTGTTTTCTATCAAAAAGCTATCTCGCTTCTGAGGCAGGAATTCTGGGGCTCACCCACATCTTATTCAAAGTGTTTTCACTTCTATCCTGTGGCATGATTCTTAGAATGTGAAATAAAGACACATTCAGCTGCTATACCATAAATATTTTCCACTCTGTAACTGTGAAAATTACTATATTATTCCTGATTCAGACATGTCATATGGAATCTGGGATCAGTGATAAGTATTGTGTATGCAGTGGCTCTGTGCAGGAAGAAGCGCTTGGTAAGTCCATGATGGGACATGCTTGTGTACCTCCATTTAGATATCTAATCACATGGCTCCCTTCCCGCTGCCCATCATTTCCTCTTCATCTTTAAAATTCTAATTTTTATGTCTCTGACTAGAACAAGGAACAGATATACTCATCTAGTGTTTTGGGGTGAACCTAATCCATTCATTGTGTTATTTGTTAAGAAGTTGCTGCTCTATCTTTAGCATGAGGAATCCCAAGGCAAAAATCCAAGTGCAAGATTCTTCTACTTATTTATTCCAAGGATGACTTCAAGAGGAGAGTGGGGCTTAGAGCAAAGCCACTCCTCCACAGGACAGCGCTTCCAAGAGCACCAGGTCACTTACTCATGCAGTCTGGCTTTTTAAAAAGCATTAAGTTGTGTAGCTCTTAATAACATTTTATAGTGGGAAATGACAAACATAGGTCCAATCAGGATGAGAGGAATAGGACAGGGAATTTGTGCATATTGTTAGCAAAAGCCACTAAGTTTAGACCTTTGGCATCCGGAGTAATTATGCTCAACCTTATTATTCTGATAAAAAGAGAGAGAGAGGGAGAGAAAGGAAGAAAGAAAGGAAGAAAGGAAGAAAGAAACGAAGAAAGAAAGAAAGAAGAGAGAGAGAGAGAGAGAGAGAGAGAGAGAGAGAGAGAGAGAGAGAAAGGAAGGAAGGAAAGAAAGAAGTCTATGGCCATATCACCCTGAACACAGCCAACATTGTCTCATCTGAGAAGCTAAGCAGGGTCAAGCCTGGTTAGTACTTGGAGGGGAGGAAGAAAGGAAGGGAGAATAAAAAGAAAGGGGAAAGCAACCAATCAACACAAGCTACTCTTCAGATTATGAAGCTCCTGTGTTTATTTTATTTTTATTTTTATTTTTTGTGGTAGTAGGGGGTTGAACCTTGGGCCTCATACATGGTAGGCAAATGTTCTACCAATGAGCTGAAACCCCAACTCCTTTTTATTTTTAACTTTTGAGTCAGGATCTCTCTAAATTTAGCAAGCTGCCTCTGGCCTCTGATTTGTAATCCTCCTGCCTCAGTCTCCTCAGTTGCTAGATGATAGGTGTGTGCCACAGCACCAGGAAAATGACCTTTTTATTTGTGGTACTGAGGATTGAACCAAGGGCCTCATGCATAGCACGCAAGTGCTGTTCCACTGAACTACACTCCCAGACCCCATGTTTAGTTTTTTAATATGACAAATTCATTATCACTTGCTATACATACAACATTTTACTCCAAAATTCAAGATCTTCAAAAAATAATATTTATTATCTGATTGGTCTACAGCCATAACCTCTTATCCCATTTGATCTTGGAAGCTAAGCAGCGTCAGCTTGGTTAATCCTTGGTTGGGAGGCTTCTTGGGAATACCAGGTACTGAAGGCTAGAGAAAAGGACCTGGCAACCCACTCTCAATCTGCTGTTGAAATCCCTGTGAAGAGCAGAGAAGCACTGACATAGTACTGGGCAAGTCACCGTATCAGGGAGTGTTTTGTTCTATTGTACATAGGGTCACTATGAGTTGGACCCAACTTGACAGCACCTAACAACAACAACAAGAACAACAGCAACAAGAACAACAATAACAACATCTGACTATTTCTGTAGATCAGGAATCTGAGTACAGCTTAGCTGGGTGTATCGGACTCAAGGCCCCTCAAAACGGCTGCAGTCAAGTGACAGATGGGATGGCGAACTCTGGTGAAGAATTCACTGGGGAGGGGTAGAAGGAGGGCACAGATTTGTTTCTAAGTTCACACAGAGGACCTGGGACCTTCGCTACACAAGCCTCTCACGGAGCTGCTAACAATACAGTGGCTGGATTTCCCAGGGACACCATTTCAAGAATTAGCAAGAGCAATACTGACATTAAAGAAAATCTTTTAAAAAATCTATTCTCAGAAGTAACATTTCATCCATCTTCTGTATTCTGTTAGAAACAAATCAGTAAGGTCTTGCTTCCATTTGAAGAGAAAACACCACACTTGACTGCTGGGTGTTGGTATGTGCTTACTACATATATGAAAGCAAAATAAGAAATACTTTAAAAATCATTTGTGGTCTCATCATCTAAAGACAGTTATTATTACATTTTGACTCATTTACGTACATGTTTTTTAATACATTGATATACATTTATATCACTTTTCTTTATAGAATCAGCAATACTATATGCATGTTTCTGAAACCATTCACTTAATAATGAGATGTTTAGTAAAAATGAGGGATTTTTATTATTCAGTTAATGTATATTTACTTTGAAAATAAATGCAAGCCCCCAAGCAATCTATATCTCAGTACTTGGACATAACTACTGTTGCTCCTTTATAGTGCTTCTGTCTAATTTGTTGCTTATTTAGCTTTAAATATACACATAAACACAAATATTATCTATCATCATGCCTTTTGGTAATCTGAGTCCACATGTTGCACTCAAATAAACCTTCTCTTAGCACCATACTTACAATGTAAGGGTCCTCAATCTCTACTGATAACAACTTATGCTGTTGTTTTTGTTAGTTGCCTTCAAATCAGTGTCCAACTCACAGTGGCCCTGTGTATAACAGGCAAAGCACTATTGTTAGTGCTTCTCTGCTATTCATAGCATTTTCAATAGTTGGTTGTTTTTTGGGAGTAAGTTACTGGGTCATTCTCTCAAGCCTATAGTATCTGATGTTCCCAGGTGGTCTCCCATTCAAGTACTAACCAGGCCCAATCCTGCTTAGCTTCCCAGATCTGACCAGATCGGACACCACAGTAGTATGGCTGCAAGCGGTAACAACTTGCATTTATCATTAATAACATAACTGTTACAGCTGAATAGTTACATTATTTAAATAACTTTGTGATACAAAATTTAATAATCATTGGATATCTGTGAAAATTGTTCTATAGAGTGGTGTATTCAATGCCAACATGCCCATATTATTAATATTAGGCCCATATTTTCTGCACACAAAGTGTCTCTCTCCATTATCATTATCAACAATATCTTAATCCTTAGTTATTCTTTTTCCATCTAAAAAAATCTATCGGCTTTGTTAAGGTCATTGGCTGACAACAATAACCCCTCCCCACTAAAGAGACCATAAATATACGCTGTTTAATAAAAACACAAAAGTATTCTTAAGCATATACTAGGCACTGTTATTCCAAATAAAGTCCTTGATCTACTGAAACACACATCCTAAAAGAAATGATAGACTCTGTGTGTTTATTTTCCTTCTCGTGTGTGTATGTGTTTTAATTATTACTAAAGTATATTAAATTGTTAGGTAGTGATAAATTCTATGAAGAAAATAAAGCAGATGAGAAGATGCTCAAGCTTATCCTATGATCTTTGGTTGTTCATTATTAGAGGCAAATGCCTACCAGTGACAGGCAACTGGGTGGCCCAATTTGGTAAGGATCCAAGGGCAGTGCTGCTCCTTATTCCATCACTTCTCGCACCAGGCTATGCCTTGGAGTCCCTTGGAGAGATTGAACACGCAAGTCTGGGTCCCGCTCCGGAGGGTCTGCTGTTATTGTCTGGGCTGCTCTGGTAACAGTTCTGTTGCCAATGCCAGGAAGCCTGTCTCTTACTCCAGGATGACATTTTCCATATGACAACATTTGGATGGTGCCAGTCTCCTGCTTCGATGTCAGCAGTGGCTCATCAAGGATCCCTGTGACGTTTTGCAACCATGCCTGAGAGCAAGAATCACCTGGGGTGCTTTTCAAAAAGTCCATGTCTCTAAGATCCTGCCCCTATCATTGAATTAGAATCACCAGGAACAAGACCAATAGGTCATATATGCTCTTTTTAACAAGTCACTTGTGCTATGTGTAATATCTGCAACTTTTGACACTCTTCTTAAAAGATATTGTTTGAATTCTTTCCATGATGTGCAAAACCTATCATTCCAGATGCATCTATTATCCTTCCAGGTATGCCAGCCTGATTATATTACTGCTTATAGATTACAGTGCACTCTTACAATCTCCTGGTTAGAAACTTCTTCCAAAAACATGTGGTCATTCCAGTGTTTACAACTAACAGCAAGTGTCAAAATGTTTTTTTATAGGGTAAGAGGTTAACATACATTGGGAGCCTAAGAGGTAATTCATAACGAGAATTAAATGTAAATTAATGGCAGATTTGTTCATAGTGCCACAATTTTCTGTGCATATCTCTTTTTATTCCTTAGAAAACTTTCTCTCGACTTTACTACCGCACGGCTTGATAGATTTTTATAATCATCTTTTTAAGGAATCTTATTTATAATGACAGTATAATAAGCTTGTTGTTGTTGTTGTTGTTGTTAGGTGCCATCGAGTCGGTATCCAACTCATAGCGACCCTCTGTACAACAGGGGAAACACTATTGTCAGTGCTTCTCTGCTGTGCATAGGGTTTTCAATGGCAGATTGATTTTTGGGAGGGGGTTGCCAGATCCTTCTCCCAAGCCTACAGCTTCTGGTTTTCCCAGGCGGTCTCCCATCCAGGTACTAACCAGGCCCGACCCTGCTTAGCTTCGGGGATCTGACAGGATCGGATGCCACAGGGCTATGGCTGCAGGCATAATAAGCTTAGATATATTTTATTAATTTGAAAAGTTGTAAAAAATAAATAAAATAAATTTAAAAATTAAAAAAATAGCTCAATGTGGTGATGAATGCCTGTGATCCCTGTGACTCAGGAGGCAGAGGCAGGAGGTTGGTGAGCAAAGACTCTTTCTCAAGATAAAAAGTAAAGGGGGCTGGAGTACAGCTCAGTGGTAGAGCACTTGCCTAGCAAGCATAAGCATCCCTCCACCATTTAGCCTTTTTTTTTTTTTTTTTAAATACCATAACTTGTTGTTGTTGTTGTTAGGTGCCGTCGAGTCGGTATCTGACTCATAGCGACCCTCTGTACAACAGGGGAAACACTATTGTCAATGCTTCTCTGCTGTTCATAGGGTTTTCAATGGCAGATTGATTTTTGGGAGGGGGTTGCCAGGTCCTTCTCCCAAGCCTATAGCTTCTGGTGTTCCCAGGCGGTCTCCCATCCAGGTACTAACCAGGCCCGACCCTGCTTAGCTTCCAAGATCTGACGGGATCGGATGCCACAGGGCTATAGCTGCAGGCAAATACCATAACAGTCATTTGATTTTATTGCCCAAGGAAGACTGGGAGATTGGAATACTAGATACCATCTACATTTAATGGAGAGTCTGAGGCATAGAAAGAAGAGAGAAAAAAGAGAAAGACCAAGCAGGGGCCGTCCCCTTGAGTTGGGTCTGACTCATAGTGCCCCTCATAAGATTTTCAATAGCTGATTGTTTCAGGATTGCTTTGGGAATGGATTGCCACATCCTTCTCCCCTTTTTTTTTGGTGCTGAAGATCGAATTTGGGTCCTCAGTGCAGAGCAGCACTCTACCACCTGAGGTAAATTCAACTGGATGGCATCTAACAACAATGCCTGGCTTGGTCAGCAGCTGAATGGAGTCTAGACTTCTGTATGTTCTTGGTCCAGATACTTTCCACATGGCAAGTATTGGCTTTCCCCTTGTTCTCATTCAAATTATCCCCATTATGTACTTAACTCCTTATTTAGCTTATAGTTCATGGATGATAGTTTTTTTTTTTTAACGTAAAATATGCTACCAGGGCTGGAGAACAAAATGTTTCTTTGTAGCAGTGAATTAGGGTAGGTATTTTTACTTCATCCTACTTGATTAGAAATCATGAAATTATTTTTGAAATCTGTGGATTATGGAACAATATAAAATATTTAGATATAGGAAAAGAGATATAGACATTTTTCTATTTATTTATTTATCATTTATTTTTGCAACACTGGAAGATTGAACTCAGGATCTCATGCATGCTAGGCAAGTGCTGTATCACCAAGCTGCACCTTTAGTCCCTTTAAAAAATTTTTTTTTTATTTTGAGACAGGGTCTCAACTACTGTTCTCGAACTCATGATCCTTGGGCCTCAGCATCTCAAGTTGCTGGGATTACAGACATGTATCATAGCATCTGGCTTTTTTTCTTTTCTTATTTTTTTGAGAATTTTTTTTGCTTGAATGGTTGGATGGGATGCATGATTCAATTTGCTGCAGGAGATGATGGACACATTTCCTTTTCAGGAGGGAGGAAAGGTCACTGCTGCTGCAGGACTGTGAAGAGACGGGTGGGAAGAGTTTGGCAATGCCGAAAGAAAACCATAGCTTTTGGAAGATCATTTTTCTTTCACTGATTTACAATCAGATTTGGGCTGTTCCTTCTCCCCCTGTCTGTCTAGAAATGCATACAGGGAGGAGAAGCAATTCACATAAGTTTCTATGTAGCGCATGCACAAATGAGAGAATAGTCAAATTGGAATTCGGCACAGTGGGCTTTGGCCCTGGGTTCATCCTTTTGGGGCTGCTGGTCTAGACTCTTCACCAACAGTTAGGATGTCACTGGTCTTTGCATGGAAAGACCCTTGGAGAAGGTCTTTCCCCCACCTGTCAAGCTTTCCCTGGCTGAGGGCAGGCTCTCTCATTTCTACCCTTTGGGGTAGGGCTTACCCCTCAGCTACTCAGACAGACCAGGCGTGGCTCTGGATGCTGTCCCTCTGTCGGTCTCACAGCACCCTGCTTTGGCACTTCAGGTCACTCAGCACAATTTGTAACTAAATAACTGTTTGATCATTTTATCTTTCCCCCAGTAGACTTCCTGCCCACAAAGGCAGAATTTATATTGTTTTTCCCAATACTCTGTCTTCAGTGTCTAGAGTAGTGGTCACAGTTGTGCAGGGCACAAATGAATGCTTTTACCTTTACTTGGCATGCTGTTTCTCGTCCTTCCTCTCAGAGAAGCCAAAACAAGACTCTTGGTAATATTTTAAGATCCTGTACAGATATAACTTTTTTCTGTGGTGCATTTCCATACTTTCCCCTCTATCCATAAAAAAAAAAATCCTTTCCATTTCTGCTCATTAAGCCTTTGCATATCTCTGTATAATTATAATGCATAGCATGTAACCCATAAAACTTACTAGTTTTATTTTTTAATACCTCTACAATGCCTACACTTGTGGTCTTTTTTTGTAGCAGAACTGTGTTTTGTTAATCTGCATATCCCTTTAGTGGCAGGCAGATAAGCATCTATCCACATTATGGACGTATGAGAAGACTGGGGAGGGCAATGACTCAAAAGTGCAAACTCACAGGGCACAGTGACACAAATTTGTAATCCCAGTGACCTGGGAGGCAGAAGCAGGAGGATTACGAGACCAGGGCCAGAGGCAGTCTGCAGAACTTAGTGTTATCTTGTCTCAAAAGAAAAACTGTTTTAAAGGTGGGTTTCTAGGGGTGCAGCTCACTGGTAGAGCACTTGCCAATCATGTGTGAGTCTCTGGATTCAACTCCCCAGTACATGAAACAACAACAACAACAACAAGCTCTTTCTAGAATAAATGCAAAATAGTAAAGCTAGCCCAGGGTAAGCTTTTGGAAGGGAGTTGTTTAAGATTTTTTTAGGTGGTTCTGTCCCAAAACCTCATCGAAGTACTTGGAAAGGTTCTGATGCGGGTTGCAGACATGCTTCCCATAGCCATTTGATTTTCATTAATAAACTCCAGTTCTTTACATGCGCACTGCCTGCTTATGTAATGAGCACCTACTTACTATGAGAAGTATCCCGTAATTCACTGTCTTCTTGAGCTCCGGCATGGCCTTTTATATGAGACAGCCGCAGCTTCTCCTGGCCAACAATTAGTAGCCGTGCACTGTGTGTGATTAGTGTGGAGTAACTTTGTGTGAACTGGACAACAATGCCTGATTACATTTGTTTCAGAACAACTGAAGCAGTAACATTGGCAAGTGTCTACCAAGGGACCACATGAACCTTACGGGGCTGGTAAGAAATAGTGTAAGAACTTGATCATGCTGGAGATGTCTAGTGGCAATGTTTGTGCCAGGTGACATTTTATCATAAGGCAGGCTAATTCTGGAGCTCATCAAAAACAAAACAATACAAAAAAACTTTGATGTGTTAACAATAACAGGTTTTCTTATAAAATAGATCCTCTTTTTAAAATTTTAAGTGTAATCTTCAAAGTCAGTATAATGATGAATTTTTAATCTTGGTAATTCTTTTTTTTTTTTTCTGTGGTATTGGGGGTTGAACCCAGGGCCTCTCGCCTGCATGCTTTGCAAGTGCTGGACCACTGAGCTGTGCCCCCAGCCCAGGTTTTTTTACTTTTTGAGACAGGGTCTCACTAAGTTACGCAGACTGCCTCTGGTCTCAAACTTGTGATCCTCCTACCTCCGCCTCCACAGCCGCTGAGATTACAGGCATGCACCACCACTCCCAGCTTTCTTGGTAATTCTTATCCTTTACTATATTTCTCTTGGCCTTTCCTTTTTTGAATCTTTACTGCTTTGGGGTTATCAATATTGGTGTGAGTGTCCTTTATCCAAAATGCTTGGGGCAAGAAGTATTTTGGATTTAGAATTCTTTTTCAGATTTTAGAATATTGCATATACATAAGGAGACAATTTGGGGAGAGGACCCAAGTCTAAATACAAAATGCATTTAGGTTTCATACACACTTTATAATCTGAAGGTAAATTTATACAGTGTTTTTAATAATGTTATGTATGTGAATTGGGAGAAGGACCCAGCAACTTGCTCCCCCCAAAAAACCAATCCGCCATTGAAAACCCTATGAATATCAGAGAAGCACTGACAATCGTGTTTCAGCTGTATGTAGGGTCACTATGGGTCAGACACTGACTGGACGGCACCTAACAACAACAATGCTTGTGAAAATTGTCATTGTGTGGGATTTTCCACTGTGTCATCTTAGTTCTCAAAATATTTCAGATTTTGGAACATTTTGAATGGGGGATTTTTAGAGAAGGGGTGTTCCACCTGTGTTATCCTTGCTCTGCTCTGAGAGCTTTTTATTCCATTCTATGTCTGTGAACTCAATGGGGGCAGAGGGAGATAGTGGTGGTGGAGTATTTAAAAGCGGTAAGATGAAAGGCAGAAAGGAAGGGGCTGGATAAATTAGAGGGAGAGCACATAGAAGTCACACCTACAGCTGAGAAACCTCATGACTTATGAATTGTCTGTAGGGCTCCAACATTGGAAGCCTCGCACAGAACAAGCAGTAGTAACACCAAGAATTTGGCTAACATTAAACCATCCTTTCTTTCTGCTTATCAGCTTTGAGCCTTTTGGCTAACAAGAGGGGTACAACAATAGTTAAAATGATAATAAATAGAAGGACATTTGGCATAGAGCACACACCAAGAAAGAAAAGGGGAGTCTGGTGTGCTTTTCCCCTCGGTCTTTGCACGCTGATGAAAGGCATCGTTATTCTTCTGATAAAGGAAGGCCATTTCTCCAGTAGCCCTTCAGGAAGAGGCCTGCACCTGACCCTTTCTTGGAAGCATTTGGAAGTCTGAACACTTAATTTCTTTCAATGGCCAGCTCTGGAAAATTGGCCTCTCCCCTCTGTGGGATTTAGGCACCGAGTCAGCAATGACTCCACAAAGCCCTAGCACGGTGGGGGCTTAAGGCCCAGGGTAGGGGCTGGCGTTTTCAGGAGTAAGCGGAATGTTAATGCCCTTGCCGCAGATGGCCAGAGGAAATGGAAATGTATACCTGAGCAAGGAGCACGGACCTTGGCTGAGAGTTGCCGTGAGCCCCCAAGTGGTCACCTGCACTAATAACTGTGATCAAACCCAAACTATTCAATGCCAATTCATTTACTGATTTCTACCATCTAACAGACAATGTATCGCCCGTGAGTCAGAGACAATTCCTTTCCTGTAAGCGTCCGGGTGCTCCACATACATTCTGAGCCACGCGCAGGAGTGCGAAGAAGTCGACTACCACAGCTATTTAATCAGGAGTGTTTGTTGATTTGAGCAGAGGCCCTATGCTGTGAAATGAAAACAGAAAACCAAATTTTCTTGAGCAATCTTGCTGTTCCTGCTTCAGGTGCTAGGCCATTTCACTAAAGCAGCTCAGACGAGAATGTCATTAGTTCTTAAGCCCCAGGTGAATTTGCCACTGTTCCACATGATTAAGCCAGATAATTGTGTGTTGATAGCGAATGTGGTTGGTGAAATACAATTTCTAGGACCTTCCTAAACAAACACAATGTAGGAGTGAGTCAGAGTGCTGTCATTTCAGCCCTTTGTCACAGGTTTTGCACAGGCAGACATCTCTGGCGAGGGCTGGCAACCAATTCAGTGGCGACGGCCATCCCTGGGCTCTTAAAGGTGACCTGGCTTGAAAAGTGAATCACACATCATTCTGCATTTGCTTAGGGAAGACGAAGAAAGGACATCTCATTAAACTGCCAATATACGAAGTCAGCTCCCACTTTTCCTTTGTTTTGGACCCTGAATATAAATGATTACTTTTAGTTTGTTTTCAAAAGCATTTGTGATTTCAGCGATCCTTTCTAAAATGTGTAAAAATAATGACATCTCCAATGATAACAACAACAACATCTGCCAGTGGCAAAATATAGTCAACTTTCAGGGCCAAGTTTTTGGAAGCAGCCAATGTGTTTGCATGTGTGATAATTCTTTTTCATGTGTAAGTTCCTGTGGATACAAAAATATATATATTTGTATGTACAAATCAGGTGTCTGACTCTTAAATTTATAGGAGTTATGGTTTTTCCTGCATCTAAATATTAAGACTGAAAATTGCTAGTTTGAGGATCTTAGGTGGATCAGTGGTGGAGCACTTACTTAGCTTGTGGGAGGCCCTGGGTTCAAGTCCCAGCACGGCAAAAATAAATGAACTGAACTGAACTCAAATGAAATAAAATAAAATAAGAAATGTAAAGGTGCAAAGCTTTTAATTGTTTTTGGTGATGTTTGGCACAAGATCTTGGGTGGTTTTATTATTTGTAGTTTTGAAACAAAATCTACTTAAATTTTCAGAGGGATCACTTTTCTGTCAGTATGTGTACTATTTTATTTCCTCACCTCCCCTCTCAAATTTTAGAAAAAAATAACGAAAACAATAATAATACCCCATTCTGGTAGCTTTTTTTTCTATGAAAGGCTTGCAAAGATAACTGCTGTTGACTTCTGAAGAGAAAAGAAATAAAACTAAAAACAGATGCCAAACTAGCAGGTCGTACACACAATAGCCCCTTCATTGGCATCAGAAAGCATACACATCCGAAGTGTGTTCAGATGTTGTGGTAGAGGGCTGGCTACTAACATGGATGGCTTTCAACAATAGTCACAATCATCACTGCGAGGGAGGAGCAGCCTTCTTCCCAAGACAGGCTGCTCTGGTCATATCCAGGCTGAAATATTTGCAGCCACAGGGAGGGGGGTCATGGCCTTTGGCATGGTAGTATGTGCTTCCAGACTATCATCTCTTGATGAAAAGTGTTTTGAGGGTGACCCTAGGCAGTCCATCAAATGCCTTCTCATCCCATGGCCACCTCCACAATATCTGCTCCACTGGTGCGTGTCTTCTGCAAGGTTGGGAGTTTCTTTCTGGGCCACCCTTCCTTCCAGCTACCTTTCAAAGTCTTGGCCTTTTAGCTCTTCCAAAGTTATCATAAGGAATTTTTTGTTTGTTTTTGTTTCCTTTGCCAATGGAATAGAATCAAATCTTTGAAGGATAAACTGGAGGGCGGAACGCATAAGTAATTTATGACAGCATTCTCCGCAAAGGAGACAGCCCCTGTGACAACAGACTTGGTGGTGGCTTTTTCTTTCTTTTTTCTGTTGCAGTTAGTAGTAGTTGGGATGGAAGTAACTGCAGGTCCAAAAGAAGAGGAAGGGCCAATGAAAGATCTTGCTGAGCCTCTGTGATTTTCTACTCTCTCTTTCAGCTAGAGCACAAAGGAGCTATGCAAATAAATTTTGATTTGGGATGCAGATTGGCATTGTCTTGGAAGTCTTAGGTTATCATATAAATATGAATAACTGGTTACTTGGCAAGACCCACTCTTGAAATAGAGAAAGCACCCGCCTTTGGTAGAATTCCCAGTGTCAGACAGTCAGAGACCTTGGACAGCTCACTTTGCCTTTGTTTTCTTCATATCTAAAATGGGAAACTTGGGTGAGATCATCTCTCATTTATTTATCTGGTTGAGAATCCCATGATTCATTAAAAGCAATTGTTGTTATTGCTGTTAGGTGCTGTTGAGTAGGGTCTGATTCATAGTGACCCTACATACAACAAATGGAACACTCTGACACTGCGCCATGCCCGGCACTATGTCAGTGCTTCTCTGCTATTCATATGGCTTTTTTTTTTTTTTTTTTTTTTTGGTACTTGGGGTTGATCCCAGGGCCTCATGTTTGCATGCTTTCCAAGTGCTGTACCACTGGAGCTGCACCCTCAGCCTTTTTTTTTTTTTTTTTTTTTTACTTTTTGAGACAGGGTCTCATTAAATTATGCAGATTGCCTCTGGTCTTAAACTTGCATCCTCCTGCCTCCTCCTGAATCTCTGAGATTACAGATGTGTGCCACTGTTTCAGGTGCTTCATAGGGTTTTCAATGGCTGATTGTGTTTTGAGAGTGGGCTGCCAGATTCTCCCAAGCTTACAGCACCTGGTGTTCCCAGGTGGTCTCCCATCCAAGGACTAACTAGTCCCCACCCTGGTTAACTTTGGAGATATTCAGGATTGGATGCCAGGGTGGTATGGCTGCAGGCATTTAAAAGCAATGGAGAAACACTGAGCCTTGGTGGAGGTAGAATGAAGATCAGGAAAGCTGTGGAGATTCAGAGTAGGGGCCATGGATATTTGGAGGACAAAATAAGGGCACAAGACTTCAAAGTGAGGTGGGGGGTATTTGCTGGGAACTCTGTCTGACATTCTGGCATTTTGGAAAATTTGTCCATCTTTTTATGGGGCCATGAAGTGCTAAGCATAAAAGCATGCTTTAATAGGAAATTCATCCATGTTCTTGAAAATAGGACGATGCACGCAGAAAATAGCACTAAAATGTCAGCTCTGAAGCTAGAATCAAGCTTTGCTTACAGAATTTGTTCAGACTGATATACATTTCCGAATGCATATCTGAAAAAGAAAACTCCTAGATTTATTGATTTTCCCATCCCAGGCAACCTTTCTGGCAGTGGCTGCTTGGGTCCATATAAGCAACCTGGAATAAAGCAACCTGCAAGGCTAGTTCTGCTGGGAATCATGAAGTTACCCTTCGGAAAGGGCAGTGGTCTGCAGGTACAGACTTGCTGTCTGCCACCTGCCCCTGTCAGCTTTGTGACAGAACAGAAATGCACTGTACCAAGTGTTAAACAAAGTTGAAGCTGGAGCCAAGTCATCGGTCCAATGCCTGGTGTGTTTCTGTCCATAAAGTGTAGCCTGTGTTTAATGCAGAGGGAGAGGGTGGTAGTTGTTTCCTAATGAAAAGCTGTAATAGGACAAGCTGGGTACTGTACTTGTCCACTAGGGGAATGGGGTTATCACGACATGATTTCTATTAATAGAAATGGCAGGCATGCTGTTAAACATGCCTGCTCTGTGCAGAGAGTAGCTCTTACCTTTCTCTCTCAGCCCCTTTGCCCCTCCCAGCCTTACCCATAGATGTCTATCAATGACACTAAACTAGGATTTGAAATTTGGGGAAATGTTTGCATTTTTTCCCCAAAAGGGTCTTGTGGGACCTCTAAAACAGACTCAGTAGGGAATGCTGAAACCCAACCCCATCAGATGATTGGATTCCGTCCTGCAGAGTACCTCACTGAGTATCACTCCTGAGAGTTTTTTGATGTACTTTTTGTGGCTCAGAAACACTTTTCTTTGTTAAGTGATTTCAGCAAAAGGAAAGGAAACACTAGTGGCAGCCAGCATTTTTAAATGAACCATTGTGGCCCTTAACATTTTATAAGTAACCATAAATTCCAGCTGACAGCTTGTTCCTTGATTCCTTTCTAATTAGGGACTTAATAATATATATTTCTTGAAGGGGAAAGTGGCCTGGGCTCTTATGATGCCAGCAGCTTTGCTACAATAAAACAACGGAGGCCAATGTCAAACATGGGATGGATTCACTGCATAAGAAAGTGTTACGAGAGGTCCTGGGCTACATACTACTAAATTTAGGGGGAACCAGAATATGTTTTAATAGTTTTAAATAATAATGTCCAAATAGCCTTGCTCATTTTTTAAACAGCTAAATCTTTTTAATGCCTCTCAAAAAGGGTTCCAAATGGATTTAAATGGGTTTGATGAATGTGAAAGTTCCCTCTCTACTTGTAATAGTTCCAGAAATAGTGCAATTAATTTGATTTGTGCATAGGTACAAATCATTAGTAAATTGGGTGCTTGTATCTTAAAAGGACTTGGCTTTATTTAACCATTTCAAATCAATGAATTTGGGACAAAAAATAATTCCCTTAATTTTTAGTCATCAGTCCCCAGTACTGGAATTTTTATTGTTTTTAATGCCGTACATCAAAAGACATTTCATTTAATTTTTTAATAAACAATTCTTTACTCTGTAATAAGAACTTCTCATGTAGACTCATCGTCAGAGTTTCTCATGCTATTAACTCTTCTTTAGGTTAAAAGGTTTCAGTTCTTCTCATTTTTTTCTTCTATTTACTAGAGTCAGTTCAGAGTAAATCTATACCAACAGATTAATTACTCATCATTCAGTAGGACTCAAATGTCAGGATTCAAAGTTTCCTCAGATAATCTTGTTATGATTTTGCTCAAATGGACCTTAAAAACTATTTTCCAGATGTTTAGATTGTATTGAGGCTTCCTAAGGATTAGAACATGCTACTCTTGGAATCTCTTTGGGAGAAGCCTTTGCCATTGGGAAATGATTGGAGTTCATTTAATTTCATGTGACTGGAATTTGCAAATTTTGAGCCGAGTATGGCTGAGGAGAAGAGAACTACACACACACACACACACACACACACACACACACAGAGAGAGAGAAAGAGAGAGAGAGAGAGAGAGAGAGAGAGAGAGAGAGAGAGAGAGACAGACAGACAGACAGACAGACAACATTTAGTAGAGACCCTAGCAGGGCACTACTTTATTTGTATGGCTAAACTGCCACCAATAAAGGCTATTCTAGGTCTGCCCTAATACAGCTTAAAACCAAGCTTCCAAAGGATACAGATAATCTGCAAGTACCTATCTACTGCAACAAAGCCCAACAGTGTATATAAAGGATATAAAACTCAGGCATTAAAAATATAACAAGCCCAATAGGCAACATCCAACAAAATTACTAGGCATTTGAAGAAGCCAGAAAGTGTGACTCATAACCTGAAGAAAAATCAGTCAATAGAAACAGATATATGAATAACAGAGTTGAGGCAATCAGAAGATAGGAAGTTTGAAGTGCTATTATAATATATTCAAGAAGTTAAAGGAAAACCACAAACATAGTGGAATGTACTGATTAGTGATATCCAGAGGAACAGAACTGATAGAATATGTATGTATGAGGGGATTTGTTGGATTGGCTCAGACAATCAGAGGCTGAGTAATCCCACTGTGGCTGTGTGCAGGTTGGGGCAGAGGTAACCAGTATCTTTGTCCAAGAAGTTGGAAGCTTCAGAACAAGAGGGACCAATGACATAGCCCTAGGTTGAGACTGAAGGCTGGGAAGATCCCTGCAGAGCCACTGGTGCAAGTCCAAGTTTAAAGGCTGAAGAATCTGGAGTGTGATGTCCAACAATGATGGTAGCATCAGAACAACCCACTCTCTCAGGGAGAGTTGAGCGTGTTTGTGCATGTGAGGTCACCCTTTCTTCCTTGTCCCATCTGGGCCTGCAGCCTATTGGACAGAGTTGACACTTCCAGGGTGCATCATTCCCACTCAGTTCACTGACCCACATGCCAGCTGTGCCTGGAAACACCCTCATAGACACTCCTAGAAGTGTACTTTACCAATTTTCTAGGGGTGTCTCAATCTAGTCAAGCTGACAGCCAAGATTAATAATCACAAGGAGATACAAATGGAAAAATAAAAAGGAAGCAAATGAAATCATTGTTGTTGTTGTTGTTAGATGCCCTTGAGTCAAGTCCAACTCATTGCAACACTCATGAAACACTATCTGATACTGGGCCATGCCTGACACAATTGTCAGTGCTTCTCCACTATTCATAGGGTTTTCAATGGCTGATTGTTTTGGGAATGGGCTGCCGGGTCCTTCTCCCAAGCCTATGGCATCTGGTGTTCCCAGGTGGTCTCCCATCCAAGTAACAACCAGGCCCAAACCTGCTTAGTCTCTGAGATCTGATGAGATTGATTGCCTAGGTGGTACAGCTGTAGGCAAATGAAACCATAGAGATGAAAAAATATAATATCTGAACTGAGGAATTTAGTAATGGGTCTAATAGCAGATTAGACATTGCAAAAGAAAAGACCAGTAGTTGGTGTCTTGGTGCACCCCTGTGATCTCAGCAAATCAGGAGGCTGAGGCAGTGGATCATGAGTTTTAGGCTACAGGCAGCCTATGCAACTAAGTGAGATCTTGTGTCAAAATAAAAAATAATACTAGTATAAACAACAGACTGGTGATGCATCTCAGTGGTGGAGTATTTACCTAGCAAGTACAAGGCCCTGGATTTAATCCACTGGTACTGAAAGAAAAAGAAAAAGAAAAGAAAAACAAAAAGAGAAACAAAAAACAGTAAACTTGAAGGCAAGACAATAGAAAATACTCTATCAAAGATACACTGGAAAAAGTGGCTAAAATATTAAGACATCCATGGGAAAATGGGGCTGGGATTTAGCTTGGTTGGTAGAGTGCTGCACTCTCTGAGGTCCTGAGTTCAATTCCCAGCACCACAAAAATGGGAGAAGGGCCTGGCAATCCACTCCTGAGGCAATTCTGAAATAGTCAAACATTGAAAATCCTATGAGGGTCACTACAAGTCGGATTCTGACTTGACGGCACCTAACAACAACAACAACAACATGGGAAAATACTAAATGGCTACCATATATATATATACATACATATATATATATACACACATATATATGTATATATATATATGTATGTATATATATGTATATATATGTATATATATACATATATATGTATATGTATACATATATACGTATATGGACTCTAAGGAAATATATATACATATGGGACTCTAAGGAAATAATTAAGGTTAAATGAAGCCATTACAGTGAGATGTGTATATATATATATATATATACACATTTAATATGCATATATATGTAAAGTTTCAGGAAGAAAGGAAGGAGAATGGGTTATAAAACCACTCTAGGAAAAAAATTTCAAATATGATGAAAATTTTGAATATAATGGAAATTATAAACCCATTGATTCAAGAAACTCAACAAACCCAAGTAGAGTAAGAACCAAGGTTCATGATAATCAAGTTGGCAAAAACCAGTGAGAAAGTAAAAAATTTTGAAATCTGCTAAGAAAAAATATCATATTATGTAAAGTGGAACAAAGATAAAAATTAGCAGTACCAGTTTGGCTTAGAAACCCTATGGATAGCAAAGAAACACTGTCAAATTAGCATAGATATCTTTATTTTAGTTACTTTTATCATTGAAAACATGCACATTTTAAATGTGATAGGTGATTTGAGCTTCCCTACCCCTTATCCCAAGAACTCTTTCCTGTTACCGGGAAGCAAAAGTTTATAAAAGGATTTCATAGTTTTCAGCCTTGCATGTCTTCCTTGGGTTAGTTACCTTTGCAATAGTGACTAAACAGCAACCAGAAAAAGTAGCAATAACGATCAAGGTTCTGACTACATTTTCTCATGTACTGTACTAAAAATAATAATATTAATAATAAAGACCCTTACACTCCCATTCGGCTCTTAGAATAGCATTTGACATATAGTAAGAGTTCAATAAAAATCATTGCCCAAGGAAGGAATAAATTATACAATGAACTGCCACAACTCTTCAGAGCTATTTGAAAGTGACATTAAACTAAACTCTCCTTTATAAGATTTTTGAAGTTCACAGGTTAAGAAATGCTTAAATATTTAAAACTTCCTCTCTTAAGGTAATTTTTCTGAAATTTGAAAGAAAAATATTCACGTTAATTGTGTAACTGGAGTTCCACAAGGGCACAGTGGAGTTGAGCCTGGGTCCTCAGTGGGCCACCTGACCAGGCAGTGTGGGTGGCCATGCCTCCAACCTCACATATTTCTCTGCTCATCTCTAATGCTCACTCTTCAGACTCACAGTATAAGCTTGTGGCCCATTGCCATTTATGTGCCTGCTGGTTTTTTGTTTTTTTGTTTTGTTTTTTTTTTGCCTCAGAACTTTAAGAGGAATAACAGGAGGTGGAATGTCCTTCAGAAGACTGATTACTAATGCCTGATGAGAAGGTCTCAAAGATAAAGGATCTTTTTGAACCACTTTTGTAGAATGTGAAGTTAACCCCCTACACTCCCTGCTACCCATGTCCTGGATCTGTAATTTATTGGCCCTAAATCCCTTCCCTTGCAGTAGTCCATAGCATTTGCAACATTGGGGGACATAGCTGATGATTTAAAGTACGATTAACATCTGTGCATATCATCAACCATGATTTCTCTAGTCACAAACAGAATTTTAAGCTAGACTCTGTCAGCAGCTGCCTTGCCTGAAGAGTTCCCCTATGACCTCTACTCAGGTTAAGTCAGTTCCTTGGCTTCATCACAGAAAAGAATTTCAGGGAGAATCAGAAAGTTAAACAAAGCTGGAATGTTTATTAAGTACAGAAAAGAGATAGTACACACTTTAGCCTTAAGCATAGACATTTGGAGAAAAACACAGAAGGGCAAGAAAAGAATAATAGTACACATCTGAGACATGAACACAGAGCTCCGAAGAGAAGAGAACATGTGGGTGCTTCCCCTCTGGTTTCATTTAATATGGTGCGAGGTCAGTCTTGGGTGCCTAGCTCTGGGTGCATAGTGTGAGTGAACCTCAAGTTCTGCCTGGAAGAGCCCCGGTTTTGGACTAGGGTGTATGGAGCCTAGGGTCTTTGTTTTGTTAAATGGCTCAATGGCTTGGATTAGGGTGTGGGGCCCATTAGAAAAGGTCCTTCTAATGTCCTTAGTACACCGGGCTTCATCCATTGTGGATGGATGCGGTCAGTCAGAATCCTCGTTTGTTCCATATCATCTATTAATGGCTGTTTTGTTACCTAACAACCCTAGCCTGCAATAGCCCACTGATGTCTTCAAATGGACTCTGTCTCAGCAAACTTCCAGCAGCCTGGACAGGGAGGGGCTTTCTTGTGGACTGCAGAAAGCCCAAGTCTCCTTCATAGCTTCCAATGACATCTTCATGTTCTAAAAGGCCTCTTGTCGTGATGGAAGCATGACAATGTACAAGACAAGAACACGTGTTAAGCCCTTCTCCTTTGACTACTGAGGCAGTAAGAAAATAAAACAAAGGAGCCTAATTGTTTGCAGGGTCTCTGTCTTGTCTCCCTGCTCACATCCTGGAAGGCCAGTGCTCAGAGGTAGTGAGATGTCACAGTTAACCCAGATTGCAGTTGCTGCTCTAGATCATTGCCCACACCATCAGTTGAGGGAGGGGAATACTGTTGAAGAAAAATAGCAACACAGGAAATGGAAGTTCCACACCCACCATGTGGACACTCTTTCTTGAAAAAACCCAGGCCTCCAGTGTGTCCTTTCTTGCATTGGTCAGCCAAGGAATGCATACATGGTTATAGTTCATTCTTTCCTCTTCCTATTTTGAGGCTTAAAGTTTTGGACCACATCACACTATGGTGCAGAAGAAAAGAAATGACAAGAACAACAACAGAATGGTTTGTGCAGGCCAGCCAGGAGACAAGAGAGCCATGAAAAATGTTAAGCAAGGGAGAACACCTTTATTGGAGCTGGCAAAAACCAGTGTGTTTGCTGCAGGGGAGCAGATTAAAGCTGCCTAAACACTTCATTTCCCTATGGGGCCCTGACTATATGAGAATGATTCAAGGTCCACTGCATTGAGCGATGGAAATCCCCACCCCCTGTGGTCTTTATCAAATTCAAATGACTTGTGCCCACCAGGACAGATATGTACAGCTGTGAGTGCTGTGTAGGTATGTCAGATTTTAGATGCTGGTAAACTTTTTATGCATGAAACCATGGATGGGTAGCTCAGGATACAAACTATATTTTAATATTATCAGTGAGGTTTCACAGGCAGTCCCCAGGGTCCCCAAGTATGGGGCTTTGGCCTGCTTTTGAGCTTAGAATCCTGAGTCCACTGCTTCTAAAATCTGGCTTTCAGTTCCAACTTGGATGGAATGGCCCACCTAATAAATTGCCTTGTCAGGAAGGCAGCGGGCTGCAGTATCGTGTTGAGCGCAGCACAGTTTGCCTCCCCGTCCTGTTCCTGGCTGATAGAGGAGACAGGACCCAACAGGAAAATCCCAGCTTCCTGAGCGTCCAGAGTGGAAACTTCCTCTGTGATCTCTCACTCTTCCTGGAAGATCTAGAGCCTTTGAATTGCCACCTTCGGAGATCTCTGCATGCCTAAAGAATCTGTGAATAGACAGTACAATAGGTTTTTCTCCCTTGCCTTCTTGCTCCTCTCTGAAGGTGTTCACGAGGAAGGACGCAGCAGCAGGAATCCTGTGTCCTAGCTGGCAAAGGTGTTTAGACCCATGTGGCATTTGAGTGAAGGTGAAAGTTGTCAGGCTGTGAAAAATGGCATCGGTGTTGGCTGACCTGAAATAGGGCTGTAAAGTTCTATTCCTCACAAAGGCAAGATATATTATTGCTGTAACGCCATTATTCCGCTCCATCACTTTTAAACCTTGTTCCCATTATCTGCAAGTTAAATATAACCCTATGTAAAAACAGGAAGGACAGCACTAAGTTGTCCAGCTTAACAGCACACACTTAAAACATAATAGAGCACTTGTTACCGTATTTTATGGAACGGAAACTCTAAATGTAAAGATGTATTAAGGAAATATCTCAAAGTTATTAGGGAAGGATATTTACAATTACAGATTGCTTTATATTATGCTTTTATGAACATCTCAGGAAATGAAATAGCCCTCAGCTGTAGAGAGTGAAGAGGGAGGTAATTTTCCTTAATACGGGTGATAAAATTAATCTGATTGAAATCGCTAGCGATTATTTCGCGGAATACTGAGTGGCAGTACAATCACTTACACTCTTTTATATTTTTTTAGTCAAAGCTCGTGTAGATGAAAGCTAATTACAAAGTAGTGATGTGAAGCGCTAAGGAAATAGTTTGTATAGCATGGAACAGGCAGGGCTAATTGGGGTTTGTGATTACACAGATTGTTGGTAAGGAGAATTAACTACCAGCAGTCTCTCCTGAAAAGCTTCTCATCAACGCAAAGTAAAAATAGACACTGGATCTGTTATTTATCTAATTATGCCTTGAATATTTTCACAAGCGTGTTACACACTCTCAAATGGTTTGTTGTTCAAAAACTTTTGGTTCCACGCTGCTTGTGATCAAAGTGTCAATATGAATTTTTTTGATTATGGGTTGTGTCTCTTCTGATAACACTGTTTAGATCCCTGCTCACAGGTGGTGGGCATTGAGGAGTCCTGGTTGGAGTGTTCTTGGAGAAGGGTATTAGGAGAGGAGATGGTCCTGTTTCCTAGAACTTTATGGAGATGGATAAACCACTGGTTCAGAGTGTTCATGTCAGAATTAAACTCACAGCAGGCAACTGGGAAGACTTACAAGAGCTTTGACTCCTTCAGTTAGTAAACTCTGAGTGCCTTACAAAGATTCGGGTCCCTTTTGACCCATGCTGTTGTTATTAGTTGCCATCAAGTCTGGTCCAAAATAGTGCCCCTCCTGGGGTTTTCAATGGCTAATTGTTTTGGAAGTAGACTGTCACAGCCTTCTCCCGTTTTTGCAGTGCTGGAGATTCAACCTGAGTCCTCAGAAAGCGTGGAGCAGTACTCTACTAACAGAGGGCCCCACATTGTTGTTATTAGTGCCATTAGAGACCCTCATAGGGTTTTCAATGGCTGATTGTTTCAGGATTGCTTCAGGAGTGGATTGCCATGGCCTTCTCCCATTTTTACAGTGCTGGGAGTCAGACCCAGGACTTCAGAGACTGCAGAGCAGTGCTCTACCAACCGAGCTAAATCCCAGCCCACTTTGACCCATGGCCATAGCTTATTGCTTTCTTCCTGTAGTCATGCTTCCAATCACGATATGTTCTTAAGAGCCCTCATTTATGGGATATGTCAAAGATTATTTCATAGAACCCATGGAAGATCAAGAACTGGGATTTAACTCAGTTGGTAGAGTGCTGCCCTGCTGTCTTTAAGGTCCCAAGTTCAATTCTCAGCACTGCAAAAATGGGAGAAGGACCTGGCAATCCACTCCAAGGCAATCCCGAAACAGCCATTGAAAACCCTATGAGGGTTGCTATGAGTCAGATACCAACTCCACAGCACCTAACAACAACAACATGGAAGATCTAATTACTTCCCATGACAATGTATTTAGTTAGTATTCTTGAATTGAGGCCATGCTAGCAGGTACTCAGCAGATGTCCCGTATCCAGCTCCCATGTGATATACTTTTTCCTGTTTTTTGCCGCTCTCTGAATCCCTTCTTTCTTTTCCCATCACACATTCACTTTTTCACTGCCCTTCCATTTAGTCATAAATTCATCTGTTTAGCCCTTACTGAGTGAGAGCCTCCGAAGTGGGAAGGGCCAAAGCTCCTGTCCTAGAGGGAAGTCATGTTATCACCTGCCCTTTCTGACATCTGGAGGGGATCTGTTCCTGTTTCCTGTAGCCTTGCTGATGGTGGCCTGTGAGGATGATGGGAGCCAGTGGAGCCTCTAGAGAAGAAATGAGGAGGAAGCTGGGAAGGGAAGGCAGAGCTATGCGCATCTTAAACAGTCAGAAAGCAAGGCTTCC
Organism: Pedetes capensis; assembly: GCA_007922755.1. Classification (NCBI taxonomy): domain Eukaryota; kingdom Metazoa; phylum Chordata; class Mammalia; order Rodentia; family Pedetidae; genus Pedetes; species Pedetes capensis. The sequence continues at coordinate 20,997 of VMDO01001543.1, read as the reverse complement.
AGAAATGCCATTCTAAAAGGCATTTCCTAGAATAATTTTGCAACTCAGGAAATGCAAATTTATTGACAAGGTGATATTTTCTGAAAACAAGGTGTCTTCTGGAAGCTTCATTTAGATGGTGACAGCAGCATCTTTCAGGATATTAACAGGTACATGTGTAAGTGCTTTGCGTGAGAGGACCGCCATGTGAATTTGGTAAGATTCCCCAGTGGCATAAACCAAATGAAACTGCTTCACATATTTCTTTAATAGACCTAAGATCAACCAATAGCATACATTAGTGGAACAACTTATAGATGTCAACTCTTGCTTATTTGCTTAGTTTTTTCTTTTATTCATCTGTCTTTTCAAAAATCATTATGAAAATGATCTGGTTGCTGCAGGAAATTATATACTAGGTTTAATTTTCAATGTGACAAACAGTGAAGAAACAGAAAATACACATTCTCCCCTTCATTTTCTCTAGTTAGCATCTGAGAAAGTCCTTCTTGTGTGGATAAATATAGCCAGTTCCTAAAATTGAATTTCCTGCATTATGATTATTAACGGTTTGCTACGACCAATATGCTATGCAGTAGTCTGTGTATGATATCGGCAATTTCCTTGCCTTCCTATGTGAAAAGAGGATAAAAATCATATTATATGGGTGTATGCAAATTATGGAGGGCCCGGCCTTGAGCTCCAGTAATTCTTATATGTGCCTCTACGTTGTCCACTTCAAATGACAGGTACTGAAAATTAAATGGTTTCCAATAAAAATCCTGTAACCTGAAACAAACCCCTGCTGAATAATTAGAATATCTTACCCATAAAAAGTAATCATGTGTCTTCTAATTCTGAAGAAGCCTCTATCTCCGATCAGCATCAGTGGAGCTCTGGCCAGATTAGATCTTTAATTCTCATGAAAGAGACATAATACTCATCCTTTATGAGGGAGCCTACTATTGGGGCTGACAGCCTTAAGTTGTTACAGCTTTCTAGGTTCAGAACTGTAATCAGTGCTTAAGTGACAGAAGAAATAAAAGGAGTGGATGGCCTCTGTTTTGTTTTATTTATTTTCTAAAACATTTATGTATTTGCTTACTTTGTGTAGCACTGGGGGTTGAACCCAGGACCACACGTATGCTAAGCAAGTGCTCTACCACGGAGCTGCACCCCCAGTGCCTTTTTATTACTTTTTATTAAGAGACAGTGCCTGCATCTGTACCACTGTGGTGACCGAACCCAACAGATCTCCGAAGATAAGCAGAGTCGGGCCTTGTTAGTACTTGGATGGGAGACTACGTAGGAACACCAGGTGCTGTAGGCTTGAGCGAAGGACTGGGCAACCCACTCCCAAAATGTAATCAGCCATTGAATGCCCTATGAATAGCAGAGAAGCAGTAACAATACTGTTTCGTCTGTCGTACATAGGGTTGGTATGTTGGATACTGACTGAATGGCACCTAACAGCAACATTCAGAGACAGGGTCTTACTAAGTTGCAAAAGCTGCCTCTGGCTTGAACTAACCATCCTTCTGCCTCTGCCTCCTGAGTCACGGGGATCACTGGCATGCACCACTGCTTCTGTTCTATTTTAGACCCATAAGAAAGTATCATCTTTCCCCAAATGCAAATAGGCAGGCAGCTACAATGTCTAAAACACGAGATGGGTACATTTTAGTTTGCAATGCCTGGGGCCACGGTGGGGTATCATAGATCCTGCGCTTCTCGTTGTTATTGTCATTCCCTATGAAGGAACCAAAATTATAACCTCCGGGGAAGAAATTCTAATATCGTCCTTCCAATGCACTACCTCCTGCCCCAGGGTAAAGGAACTGTGACAGGACCAGGGGAGGAGAAACCTGGGTTAAGAGCCTGGCTGGATCCCCAGCTGAGACCTACTGTCTCTGGCCCTCAGTAACCCTCTCATAAAAGGCTCATAGTGAAAAACCTTTCTGTGGATCAAATCTGTTTGTGGCTGCACAATGAATGTCTGTCTTCTTTGTTCTAGTTAGTGCAGAGCCTGGCATATGGTCTCAACCCAGAGGACGCCTCGCTCTCAAGGCTTCACTGTTCTTAGATGCAAGAAAGGCTAGTTAGAGGCACAAGGCCAGTCATTTAGAAGTAAAACCTTGTCAAAAATGATAGAGGAAAGGAAGTTTTTATGAAAGGATGTACTGAAAGTGTAAGTTAGCAAAGCTCATGAGCTGTGAATCCTCTAAATTGTAAGCATAGCAATGAGTAACAGTAGTAGCTTGATTCTAATTTTCTATAATATATTTATAATCTGAAGGAACTCGTGTCCCCTGTCAAAAAAAAAAATCTACAAATTGCTTCTAAAACACAAACAATAGCCACATTAAGAGGAACAAATTGTAACGGTGAAATATCTCCTTGGACTAGAAACAAGGAAACAATGTAAAAGTGGAACTGCATACCACAAAAACATGGCCTAATGATACAGATTAAAATAATTACACGTAGTTAGCAGTTCTGCTCAGATAATTTATTGAACTTGGTCCCATGCATGTCTGTTTTGCCAGCTCTCTAGATATTCCTATTTCAGAGAATTTTGACATTGATGACATTTTTTTTCTCCCCACAAGGTGGTAAAAAAGTGGAAATCAGGATTTGTCCATAGAATTACATAAAATAAAAACTCAGTTTATAGACTAAAGCAGAATAGATTTTTGTAAATGTAAAATAAAAATGAGTATTTAATATCTGGAGTAAATGTTACTTGTTACCTCTCTGATTAAATATTATATAAAATATTATAATCCAGAAATATTTTACATTTAGTAAGGTCAGAATGACTATGATAACTATTATAAGGAGATGTCTAAACATAATCCAAAATATTTATATAATGTGTTAAGAATAACAATTTATAAGTTCCAACGTTTTTTAGTTTTATAAATATTTCAACTTAGTGTCTCCTACTCTGTTACTCAGCAATTGTAAAATTTTTTTGTCATTGTTAGGTGCTGTCGATTTGAGTCTGCCTCGTAGTGACCCTATGTACAACAGAAGGAAACACTCCCCAACACTGTGCCATGCCTGGCATTATGTCAGTGCTTCTCTGCTATTCACAGGGTTTTCAATGGCTGATTGTTTCGGGATTGTTTCAAGAGGGGGTCCTTCTCTCATCTTTGTGGTGCTGGGGATGGAACCCAGGGCCTCAGAGAGTGCAGAGCAACACTCTACCAACTGAGCTAAATCCCAGCCCCATATTGTAAAATTTAGATCTAAATAATTAGAGTGCTCAAGTTACAAATAGATGACTGTATTTCCATCTGCGTAAATCTAAAATATTATTCAGTCCAGGAGTCTTCATGGGACTTCTCTTCATATATATATATATATATATATATATATATATATATATATATGCCGGGATTTAGCTCAGTTGGTAGAGACTGCTCTGCAATCTCTGAGGTCTTGAGTTCAATTCCCAGCTCCGCAAAATGGGAGAAGGACATGGCAACCCACTCCCAAGGCAATCCCGAAACAGTCATTGAAAACCCTATGGGGGTCACTATGAGTCAGATTCGACTCAACAGCACCTAACAATAACAACACAAAACATATATATATATATATATATATATATATATATATATATATATATATATTTATTGTTGTTGTTAGGTGCCGTCAAGTCGGTATCTGACTCATAGCAACCCTCATAAGGTTTTCGATGGTGACTGTTTCAGGATTGCCTTGTGAGTGGATTGCCAGGCCCTTCTCCCATATATATGTATATATGTGTGTATATTATATATGTGTGTGTGTGTGTGTATGCATATATATATATATATATATATATATATATATATATATATATATGTTTTTTTCAATCCTAGAGGTTGAATCCAGGATGTCGCACATGCTAGGCAAGCACTTCACCACTGAGATGCACCCCTAACCAATTTTTATTTTATTTATTTTTAAATTTTGAGATAGGGTCTAAGTTGTTCAGGCTACCTCTGGCCTCAAACCTATTTTCTTCCTGCTTCGGCCTCACTAGTAGCTGGGATTGTAAATGTGTCACAGCACCTGAGTGACCATGTATTTCTTGACCAGACCCTTACAGAAGAATCTACTACCATGAGTAAATTAAATTATATGATAAACATTTTTAATAGGTGGATTTCTGCCTCTGATTACATTAAAAGGCCTTCAGAAATAATTTCTTAAGGGCGAACATACTGAATTTAAAGTCCTATATTATTAATCTTGGGCTGGGGTTTAGCTGAGTTGGTAGAGTGCTGCTCTGAATTCTCTTGAGGACCGGAATTCAATCCCCAGCACAGCAAAAAGTGGGAAAAGGGCATGGCAATCCACTCCTGAAGCAATCCCAAAACAATCAACTAACGAAAACCCTATGAAGGTCTCTATGAGTCAAACACAACTCTATGACATCTAACAACAACAATAATTATTAATCTTAGATTTTTAAAATTAAAGTAGAAAGGCTATATCCATTCAATCTATATTCATCTATCTATTGGAAATAAATGCAAATGCATCATATGCAAACTATAACATTGACTACAATGTAGTATGTCGATAATATTTTCATTAAAATTTGAATTAAGGTAATAATACATAGAGTATCATTTTTTTCAGTACTATACAGTTGAACCCATGGCTTTGTGCATGCTAAGCAAGTGCTCTACCACTGAGCTGTGCCCCTGGCCCCCTTTTTATTTTATATTTTGAGACAGAGTCTTGCTAAGTTGTGCAAGCTGCCTCTATTCTTGAACTTGAGATCCTCCTGGCTCAGCTTCCTGAGTAACCGAGATTACTGGCATGCACCATTGTGCCTAGCTGGAAAGTATCTTAAAGTATCTTAAAGACCTTTGTGAGTAACATGACTGAAAATCATGATAAAATATGTTGTCTAAACATTTTACAGGGGAGTTAGAAAAAAATGTGTGTATATTATACATCATACGGTATTTTGAAAGTGATAGACGTGTGAGTAAGTAATAGATGTTTTTAAAAAATCACCTAGTAATGGGTAATATATAGTTTAATTTAAAATTCTTAATATGGAATTACTTTTTTTACTTCAAAGTTTTTGGTTGTATTTATTTCAAAGACACATTCTCCATAATTACTGGCACATGACAATAGTCTCATTGTAAAATGTTTAAAACTAAGTTTAAGTATGATGGGATAGAATCAGTTATACTAAAAAATTTAAGCTTTCAATTCACCACATCCTATAAAGTATCTCTAAAGGTACCTCAATTTCTAGGTTGTAAATGGCAAGACCCTGAAAACAGCAATACAAATTTGGCATGGGTTTTGTTCAATATTTTTAATGGAGTGATTGTGGCAAGACAAGGGCCTCAAATTACATTTTCAGCTAATTTTTAGGTATTTAACTAGAGAAAAATCTAAATGTTGTTTTATATGATGTAAGTCTTTCCCCCAACCTGCAAATGAAAAGCAAGCAAGAACATTTCTTCTGCAGGTCATGGAGAAGAGCTTCCCAGATGCAGACCCAAGGTTGAGAAAAATCCCTTAGCAGACCTTGAATCACTGAGTCCTCTGGAGGGGTCAAGTGTCAAGTGTACTAATCCCAAGTAAGCAGGTACACAAGGACCTCACTAGTTTAAACATTTGAAGGATAAGAATAATTTCCCCACTTGAGGCTAGGTGATTACTGACTATAGGTAGCAATGTGTGTTTGGGTGCTATGGAAGAGGTTGTGAAAGAATCTCTAGTTTGAGGTGATGAGATGCGATCTAAGAGCAAAGAGGAATCTGCCCTCAGTGGATTCTAGTCTGGTGGGGGAGAGAGATATGCAAGCAAGGACAGCATCCAAGTTGAGCACTGTGAGGCCAACAGAGAGGCACAGACAGATAAGCACCATAAAAACGTAGTTTATTTTGCTGACAATCCTCCTATGGAGGAAGACATTTATCCTCCATTCTGAAAAATGATCTGATGCCAGCTAGGAGAATAAGGAGAGAAATGGTCTTTCAGATAGAGGACACAGATTGGACATAAGCTCTGAAGTTGGGAGGGGACATGAGTGTTTAAAGAATCCTACGTAGTTTCATATAATAGACTATAAGGTGTAAGTGCACAATGATAGGGGATGACCCTAGAAAGGTGAGTTACATAATATCATGAACGTTTCTGAAGGTCAAACTAAAAAGTAGAGTTTTCTTAAGAGCAACAACAACCAACAGAGATTTCTCCAAAGCCTGGTTAGGTACTTTGGCTGGTATTATTTTTATTTCATTTTATTTTTGCAGTTCTAGGGATTGAACCTAGGGCCTTCCTGTCTGCTAGGCAAGTGTCTACTACTGAGCCACACCCCAGCCTTAGCTGCTTGCTCTTAGGGAGTTTACCCATCTATTCAGGTAGGCATTCATCTGTCTCTTTAACAATAATCACTGAGAACCTGCTCTTGCCAGGCAGTGAGCTGTAGTTGTTATTATTTTAAAAGTACATTCTGGATGACTTTTCCAGCACCTAAGGGACTTTGAATTATGCCAGATTGCATGAGCACACTTAAGACAGTTGTAATCCTTACCCTCAAAGAATTGTTGAATCCACCATCCAGGATTCCTCCAGTCTGATTTCTAAATAAAAAAAGACATATCACATGCTCTCAAAAACAATTTTAACCTAGTTATAAAGTAATGGATGTTAGCTATAGATTATTTGAAAGAACTCAGAATAGCCCAAAGAGAATATACTTGTTAAGATAACCCTTAGATACTATGACAGATAAAACTAATATGGTATTAGATACATCAGTTTCATGTCTTCAGATCATAGGACTTTGCTTCTGGTTCAATCTGATGTGATGGAGGCCAATGGCCCTCTGTCTGGACATTCAGGGACCAATCTGGTTCTGCCAGGGTCCATGGGTCATACCCTTCTCACTGGCAGATAGTAAAGAGAGTGGCGAAGCTGTGTTCTTACTCCTTATTCTTGGAAAACTATACTGCTTTGCCAATTCCTACGATGTGATGTTTGTATGATCAATGTGACTGCTGAGATGCAAACAGAAGAATGTGTGTCACCGGTGGCAGACACAGGGAAACCCGTGTGTGCATCAATTCACAATGTGAACGTGGATGTCTCAGGTTGAGAACTCAGAGTCACATGATTGAAGCCAATTGGATCTCAGTCACCAGACAGAGAAAAACTTCCTCATGAAAATGTCAGGATACACAGCGGACATTGCATTGGTAAGAAGTAAATTTTTATTGTGTTAAAAATTCTTGGGGATTTTGGAGTACAAGTGGCCTGGCTTTGTTTAGCTCATGAAGGAAAACATGTAGTTCTTAATCATTTTGCCAAAAAAAGCAAGAATCTCTTCCCTACACATTCTTTTTGTAAGAAGTAGTCCTATAGCCCTTCTAGAGGTTGGATTTTTAAGGGCAGCTTCTTTCCAGGAACTTCCTTACACTGTCATGCAGGATGCGGTGGATGTCCTCTGTGGGCTGCTGGGGATCTGACCTGATGAAGGCTCCGTCTACTTGCCTCCGTGAGCAGGGCCTGAGGCTAATAGCTGATTCATACACCCAGCCCCCTGACCTTAATTTGGGAAACCTATGAATGGCCATCCCAGCTACCCCACTCTCTGTAGGATCAAGTGAAGACTTGGTTGTAACTGCATGGTTGTGCCAATTTCTCCCTCTACTAAATCCTGGCTTCTCACTTCTTTATGGATGTCTGTCAAATTCTGAATGAACCCCACCCCCCACCCCTTCTTTTTCTCTTTCTATTTCTTTCAGTGTCTTTCTATCAGGTGTAATCTAAGGCAACTATGCAAGTAGATAATAAATCTTTGTTGGATAGCTGTCTTTGTCAGTGAAGAAAAATTAGAAAAAAAATTATAGGATTGGAAAATGCTCCTCTACTCATTATATACACATTACATACACAGGCATATGTACACATATGCATTTTTGTTTACACCTAAGTTTTTATTAGGAAAATGCATATATTTTGCTTGTTCATTCATAAAGAAAAAAATGCATTTATAGGCCTCTGCTGCCTTCTAATGTCAGATACCAGCAGGGCCACCCATGGTGGACAGGTTTCACCTGAACCTCCAGGCTAAGACAGACAAGGAAGAAGGACCTGGCAGCTCACTCTTGAAACAATTAGCACCAACAATGCTTCTCTGTGTGAACGTCAGAGAAGCACTGTTAAATATAGTGTCAGAAAATGAGCCCCCTAGGCTATAAGGCATTTAAGAAAAGACTGGTAAGAATTGCCTCCTCAAAGTAGAGTTGATATTAATTATGGGAAAGGCATCAAGCCCCTGGGACCTCCTTTTGCTGATGTGACATGACTCAAAATGGGAAGAAACATAGTGGCTGCAACAAAGAGCTGAAACATAAAAAGACTGCATGCATGGCACAGTGTTGGGTGATGTTCCATTCTGGTGTACACAGGATCACTTTGAGTTGCACCTGGCACCTAACAACAACAAATGTGCCTTCTAATGACTTAGAGGCATCATTATTCCAGTGCTTGTGGATTGCTGCATACCCCCTTTGTTTGTAGAGAAGTTTGGAAGGAGAGGATGGGGCGCATTTAATTTGCTCTGTGCACATAAAAGGAAGAGGGATATGATGGATCAGTTTGCAATATTAGGAGAAGGCAACAAAAGCCAGTGGGGGGCACTGAGAAAAGGGCTCTTGGTGGCAGCATGGTGGAAATTGGGTTGGCAAGAAGAAAAGTGCTCATGGGGCTTCAAAGTTCTTTCCTACATAATTGTGACCTGAAACATCAGCAAGATCTTTGGTAGATTCTGTGCTTGAGATTCTTTGGGGTGACTTGGAGAGGCTGACATAGGAGATGGCCTTCTCTTGTGCCCGCACACATCCAGATAAAAAGGAAGAAACAGCATCAAACATTTTTCAAGCACAGATTTATTAGCATAACCAGAGTGATTCTATTTAAAAAATCATTTTAAACAATGGTAGACCTCACATCTTGATGGAAAAGATTTTCAACATATATAGGGTGTGATAGAAACAGAATTAATGTATAAATTTAAAAATTATGACATTAAAAGACACGTTACCATTAATCACCCTCAAATTATTCACCCTGGCTTTGAACACACTTATCCCATTGCTCTTGCCACTTTCTGAAGCAGTTTTGGAAGTCCTCTTTCATCAGCATCTTTAGTTATACTGTTGTGGCTGCCAACATGTCCTGATTCAATTCAAAATGATTACCTTTGATGGTCATTTTGACTTTGGGCAAGAGCCAGGAGTTGTAAGGTGCCAGATCTGGTGAATAAGGTCAATGAGGACACAATGCAATGTTTATTTGACAGAAATAACTGTACCAGAAGTGATATGTGACAGTGAGCGTTGTCATGATGCAGGATGAAACTAAAGACACTGATGAAAGAGGACATCTAGAACTGCTTCAGAAAGTGGCAGGAATGATAGGATGTTGTGTTCGAAGCCAGGGAAAGGATTTTGAGGGGCATGAATGGTAATGTGTCTTTTACTGTAACAAATTTTATTTAAACATGCATCATATTTTTATCACACCTTGAATGTATAGTTAATTTCTTAGGAAAAATTCCTAAAAGAGCAATTGCTGAAATATTATGAAGATTTCTAAGTCTTCTGATACATTTGTCTAATTGTCGTTGTTGTTAGGTGTTGTCAAGTCAGATCCCACTGATAGCAACACTGTGTACAACAGATGAAACACTCCCTGACACTGTGCCATGTGCAGCACTATTGTCAGTGCTTCTCTGCTATTCACAAGGTTTTCTTTTCTTTCTTTCTTTTTTCTTTTTTCAGTACTAGAAAGCTGAACCTGGGACCTCATGCATGCTTTTTTGTAAGCGCTCAACCACTAAACCACACACCCAGCCCATTTTTTACTTTGTACTCTTGATAAAGGGTTTCACTAAGTTATGCAGGCTCCCTTTGGTCTTGAACTTGTGATCATCCTGTGTCCACCTCCTGAGTCCATGGGATTAAAGGCAAGTGCAACCACACCCTGCTATTCATAGGGCTTTTGATGGCTGGTTGTTTCAGGAATGGGCTGCCAGGTCCTTCTCCCAAGCCTACAGCACTCAGTTTTTCCAGATTATCTCTCATCCAAGTACTAACTAGGCCTGACCCTGGTAGGACTGTAACCTAATTATGCTCCCCCAAATTTATACCAGTTTATTGAAGTGATAAATCAAAGATATTAAAGTGAATTCAAAGATTTTAAATCTTTTACCTTCTTTTTCTCTTTTGTCATTACCTTATGATACACATATATACATATATAATTTGATGCACAAACATTTTAAATTTTGTAGTGTATTACCATAACCATTTACATGGTAAATTTGGCTTTGCCATTTACCTGAAAAAGAATTTCCCATTCTGATGCATTAGATTATTCACTGTGTTGAAGTTATTCTATATTTCATGAATTCATTTATACTTTTCTTGATGTGAGTCTTGCACTTTAAATATTTGGTTCTTGATTATTTTTTGCATTACTTTTATAGATAGAAACATTCTCACAAGAGAATTATATGGTTAGCCAATTGCCATAAAATATTTTTCAATTTTCTACTCTTTATATTCATCTGAAATGCCACTACTGTATGATAAAGATTTTTTACACACTATGGCTTACCTTAAAGATGAATTAGTTTATTTTCAAATTATAATTTGACATTACAGATATTGGTTTATACTGATAAATTTTGTTACATTATGTTATGTTATTAAGAAAATTACAATTATAAATATTTATAAATTGCAACTGTAATTATCTGGGATAATTGATAGCTTTACAAAATTGTACTTTTTAATAGACAAGAATGATATATTAATCCTTTCTGTGAGCCTTATATCATTCTCCAGCATAAAATATTAGAATTTTCTTAATATAGATCTTACATTTTTAAAAATTTGGTGATTGCTTTTTTTTTTTTTTTTTTTTTTTTTTTTGAGGTACTGGGGGTTGAACCCAGGGCCTCCCGCCTGCATGCTTTGCAAATGCTGGACCACTTAGCTGCACCCCCATTTTTTTGTTGTTGTTTGTTTTACTTTTTGAGACAGGGTCTCGCTAAATTACACAAGCCACCTCTGGTCTCGAACTTGCCATCCCCCCCACCCTGACTCCTGGGCCGCTGGGATTACAGGAGTAAGCCTCTGCACCCAGTGTCGTTGATATTTTTATATTACCTTTGTGAATGGAAACATTTTCAATTATTCTCTTTAATGAGTTACTTCTGGTATATGACAAAGCTCTCTTGTGTTATGTGTGTGTGCATTTTGTAGTTGGTTATTTCTATCAGAAAAAATAAACTGCCTATTTTGATTTTCCTGTTTTTATACTCACAATCAACACAAAGGACCCCAACGGGGTGGGAGTTTCTCCCCATCAGCAAACAAGTACTTACCTCTGCACTGAACTCTAGCTGGGTGTCTCTAATTCAGTTCAGCTGTGACACTACCTGAAGACAGCATCAGATCCCTCAGGTTAAGGGTTCAGTCCCTAGGATTGCCATTTCCCTTTCAGATCCCAGTCACAAGGACCAGGGGTCCTTCTGACTCACTGGTTATAAAGAGGCATTCCCACAGCCCCTTCTTCAGATTCTATTAATCTGCTTCAGTAGCTCACAGGACTCAGAGAAACACACTTATTTGCATTTACCTATTTATTATAAAGGATACAGATGAAGAGATGTCCAAGGTAAGGGATAAAGGGATATGGAGATTCTCTGTCTCCTCTGGGCACCCCACCCTCCAAGAATCTCTGTGTGTTGTTGAACATTATAAACTCTCTGAACCCTGTCCTTTGGGTTTTTATGGAGACCTTATTGCACAGTGATGATTAATTACATACTTAGCCATTGGTGATCAACTTAAGTTTCAGTTCCACTCACCTCCGTGGAGGTTGGAAGCGTGGGACTGAGAGCTCATAGCCACTAATCATGTCTTGATCTTTCTGGTGAGGTTATTAGCATCCATACTGAGGCTACCTAGGGGCTGCCAGGCCACAGTCAACTCATTAGCATACCAAAAGATGCTTATCATTTTAAAGATTTCAAGACTAAATATGCATTTCACAATATTATGCTACTTTTTGGATTTTCTTATTCATTTTGTTTTTCTATTGATTCTATAATTTCCTAGATAAGCCATCTTTGTTTTCTTCAGTACTAGATGTTGAGCCTAGGGCCTCACATATGCTAGGCAAGTGCTCTACCACTACGCTGCACCCCCAACTCTTTTTTTGGTTTTTTATTTTGAGACAGTATGTTGCTAAACTGTACTAGCTGCCTCTGCCCTCAAACTCACGATCTCCCTGCCACATCCTCCCAAGTAGCTGGGATTATGGGTGTACACCACAGTGTCTGGTTTAGATAGGCAATCTTATGATCAATAAAAAATCTAGCTTTATCTTATTTCCTCTATTTATACCTCATTTATTTCTTTGGTTCTATTAAAATGTTTTCAGCAGTCACAAAATATTTCCCAATAATAATTGGTCCTTCATATTTCTGGGTCCACCATCTGTGTATTCAACCAACCACAGATTAAAAATATTAGGAAAAATAGTGTGTGTGTACTGAAGTGGTACAGACTCTTGTCTTGTTATTAGTTACTAAACAATACAGTGTAATAAGTATTTACATAGCATTTATTGTATTAGGTGTTGTCAGTAATCTAGAGATGATTTAAAGTAGATGAAAGGATGTGTGTAGATTAGATGCAAATACTATGCCAAGGTATATAAGAAACTTGGAGATCCACTAATTTTATTATCGTTGGTGTGTGTGTGTGTGTGTGTGTGTGTGTGTGGTGGAAGTTCCTGGAACCAATCCCTCATGGATACAGAGGGATGAATATATATATTCAATACAATACAATACATATATATATTCAATACAATATATATATGAACACACACACACACACACACACACACATATATTTCCCATTGTCACACCAAATTCTTCTAGCTTTTTGCCATCAGACCCATTGTTAAGAAAATTTCCTTCTATTAGTGTCTTCCCCCTAGTGTCTGTCAGCTAGCTTGTCATGCTGTGGAGGCTTGCATGTTGCTGTGATGCTGATAGTTATGCCACTGGTATCTCAGATACCAGCAGGGCCACCCATTGTGGGCAGGTTTCAACTGAGCTTCCAGACTAAGATTAGGGAGAAGGACCTGGCAGCTCAGTCCTGAAACAATTAGCCACTGAAAATCCTATGAATAGCACAGCAGCACTGTCAAATGTGGTAGTGTTTCGTTCAGTTATACATAGAGTCACTATGAGTCAGACCTGACTTGAAGGCACCTAATGAACAAAACAAATGATAAGTATTTTAGGAGATTACTATTATTTTTAAAAACAAGAATATATAATGAATTCTATTAACTTTCATGGGCCCTAAAAGAAAAGTTTGCCATTGCACACCTCATTGTGTATGTGTGGGGGGGGATTTTTCTTGGGGACAAGAGCTCCAGCTACCCTTATCAATAGGATCTCCTATTCCCACAGGACCACACTACTTGGATTGGACAGTTTTTCTTACAATTAATGGAATACTTCACATATTATGATTTCTCTTATGTGAAAGTTTTTTGCATTCCTGAGCAAGGTTGGTTACAGCATATTATTTTCCCAATATATTAATGAATTTGATTTTCAAATATTTTATGATTTTTGAATCTTTATCATCAATGAGATTTATCTGCATCTTTATTTTAGATCACTAAATTTGTCAGATGAATGTATCAAAATTACTGGGGAAATTACCATTACTTTTAGTGCTGCTGCTATTGTTGTTTGGTGTCCTCCAGGTGGATACATCAGCAAATGGAGTTCCTTGGGGCTTTACTCCATTTCTGTCACTAAGGCAGACTCTACTTTGAGGAAGCAACTCTTCCCCAGTAGTCTTTTGAATGCCTTCCAACTTAGGGGGCTCATTTTTCAGTATTATATCTGTCAGTGTTTCTCTGATATTCATAGGGTATTCAATGACTAATTTTTGGGAGGGGGCTGCCAGATCTTCCTCCGTAGTCTGTCTTAGTCTGGAAGCTCACCTGAAATCTGTCCACCATGGGTGATCCTGCTGGTATCTGGGATATCAGTGGCATAGCTTTCAGCATCACAGCAACACACAAGCCCCCACAGTACAGCAAACTGATAGACATGTGGGGGTTTAGTGCTGTATACATTTGAAAAACATAAGAATTTTTTTGTATGTGTGGTACTGGGGGATTGACCAGGGCACTCCATCACTGAGCTGCACATCCAACTTCTTTTTATTTATTAGTTTGAAGCAGGATGTCATTATTATCTCCTCTGGCCTTGACCTTGTGATCCTATCTCAGCATCCCAAGTTGCTGGGATTCCAAGCAGGCACCACAGCACCCGGGTAGAATTTTCCTTTACTTTGGAATTTTAAAAGAACTGAACTATATAAACGGTCAGGATGGGCCTTGCTTGTGGATATAAACATTTAGCTTCTTTTTATTTCATAAAATAGTTCTCTGATTAATTTGATATTTCTACATTGGCCAATTTTAGTTATTTATATCTTAGATACTTTAATTTTAATTTATATCTTAAAATTTATTAGCATGAAGTTGTCTATAGCATCTACTGATAGCTGAAAAAAGTAACCAAAATTTATTATTATATTTTTATTTTTTGCTAATGGTAATTAATGCATGTATATATTCTTTTTGTGAGATACATTATAATTTTGTTGAGATCATTATCATTTTAAATAACTAATCCAACTGTTCTGATTTACTAATTACTCTTTCTATGCCTTTTTTCTTTCATCAAGTTTTCCTAGTGTTTGTCATACTTTCTATTCTGTAGCTAAATGTTTATTATATTTTTACTAGTTATTTTCTCTTTAAAAGTATGTGTGATTTTGAGTTTTCTGTCTCAATATTGCCTTGACCATATCTCAAAAGTTTCAATATATATTATTGCTGATGTTGCTTTGTCCTTTAAAATTGTATTTTAGCGTATCTCAAAGAATACACTGGCCCTTTTTTGGAAATTTTTGAAATGAATTGACTGAAAGAAGAAAATAAAAATCACCTATACATAGTTCCACAATTGTGATTTTACACATGTTCAATAATTATAGTTTATTTTTCTTTGAAGCTGCATTGCAATTCCTGATTTTCTTTTACTGTGGTTTTTAGATCTATCTTTTCCTAGCCTGTTTTTTACCTCCATTTTGTTAACATGTTTCCATATTTGGTATGTTTTTTCTAAGTAATATATTATTGGAATTTGTTTTTTCTTAATAAAGATGTTTTTAATTTTTAATACACAGTTAATTTATTTGCATTTATTGTTATAATGTCACATTCAATTTGGCTTGTTATCTTTGGGCTCTCTCTTTTGCATATGTGTATGTATGTGCTAGCTTTTTATATTATTTTGTTTCTTTTACAATAGGCACTTAAAAATATTCACTATTCTAATAGCATACATTTTGTTTTATATTTTTCTAAGTTTTCTTTCTTTCTTTCTTTCTTTCTTTCTTTCTTTCTTTCATTTTCTTTGCTTTCTTTCTTGTTTTTATTTATTTACTTATTTTGCTATACCAGGGGACTGGACCCAGGGTCTCATGTATATCATACATATAGTTTGCAATTGCTCTACTACTGAGCTGCACTCCAGTTATTTCATTACTTTTTACATTGTGACAGGGTTCTGCTAAATTACGCAGGCTACCTCTGGCCTCAAACTCACAATACTCCTATCTCTGCTTCCCAAATCACTGGGATTACAGGGGTGTGCCACTTCATCCAGCTTAAGTATTCTATTTTTAATTTTTAAAAATATCTGTCAAAATATAAAGCCTCAGTGACAGTTTCTAACTTTGGATTTTGGTTCTGGCACTTGTTGGCAGTGTAATTTTTATCAAATTCCTTGTTCTTTTGTGTCTCAGTTTCCTAATCTGCAAACTAGGAATCTTAATATGAAATGGTTAAGTGAATAAATACACTTACATACCCAGAAAGGTATGACAGCAATAAGTGTAATTTTTTCCACTACTGACATTACCCTTATTCAGAATGAAACCAAAATGGTGTATTTTGAATTTTGTCAAGAATTCCACCTGTGGAAATACTTTTAATTAATTTTGCCTGCAATAAGGTGAGCAACTGTAACTCTGCCTAGCTAGTCCTCTTTCATCCCTTTGATTATGCCTCCTCATCCATTTGCTTTCATCTCTTCTTCAAGAAAAGAAATGATCTCCGTATTAACCAGACTTTCATTCTTTAAACTTACTCTGTGCTTTGGAACATATTGTCAAATTTGTCCTATCACTGATTTGGTACTTACCTTATGACTTTTTTCCTTATTGTATTAAATCTGGACTTTATTTTAGTTTTTTAAATTTTAGTTTCCTTGTTAGTTTATTGAATTTTTCAAAAAATAATCCCTTTCCCTTTATCAAATCTTGTGGCTGATTTTTCTGAACCTGTTTGCTACTGACTGTCCCATGCTCCTGATTTTCATGGGGCTGTCTTTTTGCATTCTCTTCAGTTTGTCTTGAAATTTTCTTCTAATTGCAGTCATGTGACATTTTCAATGAATCTTCTTTCTCTGGATGCTACCTTCTTTTCCTTGTACTCCAGTGTTTTGTTTTGTTTTGTTTTCTGTAGGTGTAATATTATTTCTCCACTTTTTATGTTGTCATGCTGAAAGGAATCCACCTGGACATATCTGTCTACAACGTGAATTTTTCTTGGCTTGTGCTGCCGGCCACCTCTCATGTGATGATGGTCTGTCTGAGCTCCAGTCATGTCTGGGTGATCTTTCACACAGCAACTGCAACTTCCACTTTCAAGCTGAAGGTTCGCCAGAGAGCTCCCTGTAGCTCTAAGGGTACCTCCTCCTACCTAGTGTCTGGTTTCTAAGAAATATGTGTTGTTAGAGACCAAAATAACATGAACTACTTCCAGAGATTCTGCGCTTTCTGCCCCTGCTCACCCTGCTCAACTTCCAAGAACTGTACATCCTAAGCCACAGCAAGACTGCGGCCACGCAACAGCCCTGCCAGTCACAGTGCTGTTTACCTTGCAATTATTTCCCTGGGCATTGCTGCCTCTGAATGAATCTAGACAAATGGTCAAAGGGGGGCCAGGGAGACACGGAAAGATGCTATTCTATCCTCAGAAAGGACCAAGAGGCAAAAGCTGGCCTATGTTAGGATCCCCTTAACTTTGATAACATTTTTCAAAAGAATTGTTGGTATTAAAGTGCAAATGAGCCACATCACTGTAGGAGAAACAGATACAGAAAGAACAGTACAAAGGGTCATCTTGGGGGATCAGGGAGATACTTCTTGTGGCATTGGAAATCACTCATGGTAAGAAATTACTTCAGACTCTGTCCTACACACACAATGTTCATATCTTGTTGATTCTAGCTCATTCATCTTCTTCCATTTTTGATTCTTTTACCAGATTATCCTAGTAGTTTTCTAGCAAACTTGACCTATTTTCTTTCTTTCTTTCTTTTTTTTTTTTTTTAACTGGGGTTGAGCCCAGGGCCTCGAACCTGCATGCTCTGCAAGTGCTGAACCACTGAGCTGCATCTCAGTCCATTTTTTCACTTTTTGAGACAGGGTCTCGCTAAGATACGCAGACTGCCTCTGGTCTCGAAATTGCGATCCTCCCGCCTCCACCTCCCGAGCCCCTGGGATTACAGGCGTGGGCCACCACGCCCAGCAGTATTTGACCTATTTTCTGATGTTAATCTTATCGTCCATTTTGTTCTATGCCATGCTAAAGCAATCATTCCAAGCTCCATGTCAGATAATCTAAAACATCTATGCATTCACTAATAAAATCCTACAATAACTACTTCCCATACCAAATGGTTTAGGATGATATAGGATTACCATTATATGAGTGCAGCCTCATTTTCTATTCTAATGTCTCTTGAATTTTTTATAGTAGTTTCCCTTTATCCATAGAGGGCATGTTCCAAGACCTCTCTGGTGGATGCCTTAATCCACAGATAGTGCCAAACCCTGTATTTCTTATGTTTTTCTCCCTATACATTTTTACCTATGATAAAGCTTAATTTATAAATTAGGCCACGTCTGTCAGTTTGCCGCACTGTGGGGGCTTGTGCGTTGCGATGAGGCTGAGAGCTCTGCCACTGGTACCTCAGATATGAGCAAGGTTACCCATGGTGGACAGGTTTTCAGCTGAGCTTCCAGACTAAAACAGACTAGGGATTAGGACCTGGCAAACAACTCCCGAAACAACTAGTGATTGAAAACCCTATGGATAGTGAAGAAATATTGTCATATATAGTGCCAGAAAATGAGCCCCACAGGTTGGAAGGCCCTCAAAAGACTACTGGGGAAGAGTTGCCTCCTCAAAGTAGAGTCTACTGTGATGACAGAAATGGAGTGAAGCCCCAGGGACCTCCATTTGCTGATGTGGCACGACTCAAAATAAGGAGAAACAACTGTAAACATCCATTAATAATTGGAACATGGAATGTACGTAGTATGAATCTAGTAAAATTAGAAATTGTTAAAAGAGAAATGGAATGCATAAACATTGACATTCTAGGCATCAGTGAGCTAAAATGGACCGGCATAGGCCATTTGAGTCAGACAATCACATGGTCTACTATGCTGGGAATGATAAACTAAAGAGAAATGGGGTTGCATTCACCATCAAAAAAACATTTCAAGGTCTATCATGAAATACAATGTTGTCAGGGATAGAATAATATCCATACGCCTACAAGGAAGGCCAGTTAATATGACTATTATTCAAACTTATGCACCCACCACTAAGGCCACAAATGAAGAAAGGGAAGACTTCTGTCAGCTTCTGCAACCTGAAATAGATCAAACATGCAATCAAGACATACTGATAATAACTGGCGACTGGAATGCAAAGGTTGGAAACAAAGAAGAAGGCTCGGTAGTTGGAAAATATGATTTTGGTGACAGAAACGAAGCTGTAGATCACATGATAGAATTTTGTCAGACCAATGACATTTTCATTGCAAATACATTTTTTCAACATCATAAATGGAGTCTATACACATAGACTTCACCAGATGGAACATACAGGAATCAAACTGACTACATATGTGGAAAGAGACGATGGAAAAGCTCTATACAAAATGTCAAAACAAGACCAGGTGCTGACTATGGATCAGACAATCAACTTCTCATATGCAAGTTCAAACTGAAGCTGAAGAAAATTAGAATAAGTATACGAGAACCATGGTATGACCTTGAGTATATCCCACCCGACTTCAGAGACCACATCAAAAATAGGTTTAATGCATTAGACACAAATGATAGGAGACCAGAAGAGTTGTGGCATGCCATAAAAGATATCACTCAAGATACCTATCAAGGAAAAAGTTCTTAAAACTACAATAAAAAAAGAAAAGACCAATTACATGTCAAAAGAGACAGTAGAACTTGCCCTTGAACATCGAGCAGCTAAAGTAAAAGGAAGACATGATGAAGTTAAGGAAATAAACAGAAGATTTCAGAAGGCAGCTCGAGAAGATAAAAACAAATATTATAATGACATGTGCAAGGAGCTGGAGGCAGAAAACCAAAAGGGAAGAACACACTCTGTGTTTCTCAAGCTTAAGAAGGTGAAGAAACAATTCAAGCCTGAGTGTCAATAGTGGAAGAGTCTACAGGGAAAATCTTAAATGATGCAGGAAACATCAAAAGAAGATGGGAAGAATACACAGAGTCATTATTCAAGAAAGAATTGGTAGATGACCAACCATTCCAAGAGGTTGCATATGAAGAGGAACCAATGGTGTTGAAGGACGAAGTGGACGCTGCCTTGAAAGAACTGGTGAAACACAAGGCTCCAGGAATTGATGGGATACCAATGGAGATGTTTCAACAAACAGATGCAGCACTGGAGGTGTTAACATGTTTATGCCAACAGATTTGGAAAACAACTACCTGGCCAGCTGACTGGAAGAGATCCATTGTTGTGCCTATTCCCAAAAAAGGGAATCCAACTGAATGTGCAAACTATCACACAATATCATTAATATCACACACAAGCAAAATTCTACTAAAGATCATTCAGAAGCAACTGCAGCAGTATATAGACAGGGAATTACCGGAAAATCAAGCAGGATTCAGAAGAGGGCGAGAACCAGGGACATCATTGCTGATGTCAGGAGGATATTAGCTGAAAGCAGAGAATATCAGAAAGATGTCTATCTATGTTTTATTGACTATGCAAAGGCTTTTGATTGTGTGGATCATAACAAATTATGGATAACCCTTCAGAAATGGGAATGCCAGAACACCTAATTGTGCTCATGAGAAATCTGTACATGAACCAGGAGGCAGTTGTTCGAATAGAACAAGGAAACACTGTGTGGTTTAAAGTTGAGAAATGTGTGCGTCAGGGCTGTATACTTTCGCCCTATCTCTTCAATTTATACACTGAGCAAATAATCCGAGAAGCTGGACTTTATGAGGAAGAATGCAGCATCAAGATTGGAGGAAGACTCATTAACAACCTGTGTTATGCAGATAACACCACTCTGCTTGCTGAAAGTGAAGAGGATTTAAAACATTTACTGATGAAGATCAAAGATCACAGCCTTCAATATGGGTTGCAACTAAACATCAACAAAACAAAAATCCTTACGACTGGGTCAGCATGCAACTTCACAATAAATGGAGAAAAGATTGAGGTTGTCCAAGATTTTGCTCTGCTTGGCTCTATAATCAACACCCGTGGAAGCAGCAATCAAGAAATCAAAAGATGCATTGCTCTAGGAAAAGCTGTGGCAAAAGATCTCTTTGTTGTTGTTGTTGTTAGGTGCCGTCGAGTCGGTATCCGACTCATAGCGACCCTCTGTACAACAGGGGAAACACTATTGTCAGTGCTTCTCTGCTGTTCATAGGGTTTTCAATGGCAGATTGATTTTTGGGAGGGGGTTGCCAGGTCCTTCTCCCAAGCCTACAGCTTCTGGTGTTCCCAGGC
>VMDO01001542.1:160242-203011 GCA_007922755.1 Pedetes capensis | reverse complement strand
AACCCCCATTTACATGACAGGCTTTTCTCTTGTTCACTCCGAATCACACATTGTTAGAGGTGGATAGGCCCTTTGAGAAAGGCTGGTCAGGCTCTCTTGTTTTACAGCTCTGGAAGTTGAGCCCCCAGGAGGAGAGGCAAATGGCACTTATATGATCACTGGGGTCCTAATTCTGTCACTCTAGTGAGTTTTTAATTTGAATTGAATTAGTTGTTTCATAATTCTTAACCCTTGGTGTCCTAAAATCCTTTTCTGAGGTACTGCAAGGTAGTTAACTCCTACACATGACATCCATTATGGATTATAGCTATCCTTTTCCTTGACTGTCTTTCCACTCTGAGTTAGTTGAAGATAAGAAATATTTTCTATTCCCGTCTGAACCCCCCAATGACTTCATATTGCCTGGTGCATTATTAAGGAGTGAACGAATAATTGAATGGGCTGGTGATTAAACTGATTTTTTTTGAGGTGCTAAGGGGCTGAACCCAGGGCCTCTTGCATACTTGGCAAGTGCTCTACCTCTGGACTGCACCACCAGCCAGCCCCTTTTATTTTTTATCTTGAGGCAGGGTCCTGCTAAGTTACACAGGCTACCTCTGGCCTCAAACTTGCAATGCTCCTGCCTCTGCCTCCTGAGTTGTTGGGATTATAGGTGTGTGCCACCATACCTGGCCTATTAAATAGATTTTTTTTTATTATATCCTCTTTATAAATGTTGGTGGGGTACAGAATAATAAGGCTTTTGCTATTTTTATTATGCAACTATTACATTGTTTTTGGTTATACTTTCATCAACTTACATATTTCACAGAACCTTTTGATTAATATGTAGTAAAAAAAATTGTACGTATTTATGGGTTATATTCCCTCCCCCATGTATTTGTATTGTTGCATCATTTATTTTGAGATTATCCTCTCCCTCTTTATCCCTCCACATTTTTCCCCTCCCCTTGCCCCTTCTTCAACCTGTGCTACCCCTGAAACCCGTCTTCTTTCTGCTCTGCTTTCATTTTCTTAGATAAGCCTGATTGATCATTTATATATAAATATATATTTGGATTTAGCTCAGTTGGTAGAGTACTGATCTGTAGTCTCTGAGGTCCTGGGTTCAATTCCCAGCACCACAAAAATGGGAGAAGGACATGGCAATCCACTCCTGAGACAATCCCAAAACCATCAGCCATTGAAAACCTGAGGGTCACTATGAGTTGGATATGACTTGATGGCACCTAACAACAACAACAACAACAATAACACATATTTTTCTTCATTTAAGTTAGATTTAGCTCCCACATATTAATGAGAACATATGATATTTCTCTTTTGGTGCCTGGGTTTGTTTGCTTAAGATGATATTCTCCAGTTACATCCATTTTGTTGCAAATAGCATTATTTTATTCTTTTTTATTGCTGAATAATATTCCATTGTGTATATATACCACATATATTTTTTTATCCATTCCTCTGTTGATGAACATCTTGTTTGGTTCTATATCCTTGTGATTGTGAAAAGTGCTGCATTAAATATGAAAATGCAGATGTCTCTGTGGTATGATGATTTATCTTCCATTGGGTATATCAGGAGTGGTATAGCTGGGTCATATGGCAGTTCTACTCTTAGTTTTCTAAGGTATCTCCATACTGATTTCCAAAGTGGTTGAGCTAATTTACAGTTTTTTTTTTTTTTTTTTTTTTTTTTTTTTTTTTTTTTTTTTTTTTTTTTTTTTTTTTTTTTTTTTTTTTTTTTTTTTTTTTTTTTTTTGTGGTACTGGGGGTTGATCCCGGGGCCTCACGCCTGCATGCTTTGCAAGTGCTGGACCACTGAGCTGCGCCCCCAGCCCTTTTATTTTTTTTTGCTTACTTCCTGAGACAGGGTCTCGCTAAATTACATAGACTTCCTCTAGTCTCCAATTTGCAATCCTCCTGGCTCTGCCTCCCAAGCCGCTGGGATTACAGACATGCGCCGCCATACCCAGCTAGCTAATTTACAGTTCTAACAACAGTGTAAAAAGACTCCTTTTTCTCCACATTTTAAGAAGACACAAAAGTAAAGGAACCAATTTTGTCATATACCATCCCAAAACATGTTGGTAATGTCACTGTTACCCTAAAATCCCAACATAAGGTACCATTTGCCACCTCCTGTGGAAGAAGGTCTCTAATTCACAATTATACATTGTGTGTTTCTAAGGTTAACAGTTCACTGACAGCTTCCAACTTGAGGAGAGATTTAGCCCATAGGAAGGCAGAGCCTAAATCCTTCAATATCACTTCTGAACAACTGTAATGGGTTACTCCTGGGCTGATTCATTTTATTTCTACCTAATGATTTGCTTATTTAATGGTGGCTGCTTTTCTTAGTGGGAGGTCTTAATGCATTAAGAGTTATTAAAACTCAGCATTTTAACTTGAGAGCAGAAGAGCGTGGGTTAAATGAAAGCAAACAGACAAGTCTATAACCTGCAGTGAATTACCTGTCATATACACTATTCTTAAGGAGTTATTTTTAGTATTCTCTTTATTGCTCATAAAGAGCAGCAGAGGTTCCCCAGAGAGCTAAGATTGATAGTGTAGCATCTTCTTTGGAGATGCAAATCTACTTTGAAAGTCCCCTGGATTGTGAAGATTAGAGGTGCCCTATGGGAAGGAAATGGCCATTGAGATCCTTTGACTCGGGCTAACATTAAGGAGGATGCTGGAAATTTCCCTTTCTAGGAAAATTTTCTCTCCTTTTGTGGGGTCTTTTGCCCTAGAAGCTAAAGTTACATCTGACAAAGATGATATCACACTGCATTGTCAGGCTGCTTTACAC
This sequence comes from Pedetes capensis, assembly GCA_007922755.1. Lineage (NCBI taxonomy): Eukaryota > Metazoa > Chordata > Mammalia > Rodentia > Pedetidae > Pedetes > Pedetes capensis. The sequence goes on along the minus strand of VMDO01001542.1, from coordinate 200,199 downwards.
TTTTGATACATGCCTTTCAACAATACAGGTATAAATACTGTGTTTTTGTCATGCATTTATTATATTTTAGATACAAATATTATCTCCTGATGCACAATACACTTCCAACATACTTTCTTCTATGTGGAAATTATCTAAAAATGTGACACAAGGGAATCACTGCTTTAGTAGAAGGTGAATTTTTGTGATTGGAATTTATCTCTTTTCAACTTAAAAAGTATATCATCACTTATCAAAGTGCATTCAATTCTTTGAAGCAAGGTTAATTATCTGGATTTTAATGACTCTTGAAAATCATACCATTTCTTCAAAGGCTCCTAGATATTATTTGTATTATAAAGATAAAAATACTTGGGTTTCCCAAACACAATTTCTTTCTTAGAAAAATTATCCCCTTTCAACTATGTTTTCTCTTAGAAAAAAAATTCATTATTTCAATTATGTATGTCTTTTGATTTGCAATATCTTACTTACATTTTTATGACCTCATTAAGTCCTCTGAAAGCTTGAGATGGAATTACTTTGACAGGGAGATACATGAGTGATCTAGAAAAGAAAAAAGAAAAGCCAAGAGGTTAAGGTTTAAGAGTGCCTTTTAAGTTCATGAGTAATTTGTGTGTGTGTGCGTGTGTATGTGTGCATGCATGTGTGTGTACACAGAGTTCACAACAAATGAATTCAGGTTGAGAATTCTAACTTTTATCAATAAAGAGATATTCCATGACTCATTCTTAGTCTTTATCAAAAAGTGTATAAATTGGTGTTTAAGATTAACAGTGTGGGATCTGATGATATCTGAGATCAAATCCCCATCATCCAACTGCCTGGGTGTGTGGCCCCAAGTGCATTATTTAAGCCCTTTCTGTTTCAGTTTCTTCATCAATAAAATTGGAATAATAATTCCTATTTCACAGGATCGTTGTGAGGATTGATCAAGATAGCCCAAGTTAAGGACAGTGTTTGGCATCAAGTAAATAGTTTCCAAATAGGTCCAGAGTGGTCCTCTAAACTTGGTTGGGAGAAGAGACAACCAGCTATTTTGGAAGAAATGAATAGTGGAACTACAATTGGAAAACACACAGGTGGAAGAAGGAAAGATTCACTGAGAACATACTCTACCTACACTAAGTTCCTCAGGCAGCCTTTTGCTTTATTATCCCAACCAGACCACTTTGCTCCTATGGTAAGCTTACATGGGCATCTCATGTCATTTTGGGGAATGTCTAGGAGAGCATTTCCTATAGGCACACATAGCTACAGCAACAGCCATAAGTACTCTTAAAATTGAGGTAAAAGCAGTGCAGGACATGAAAACTGAGACAGTGACAGTCAGTCATAGTAAAGCCGGTACAGGATGATGTGGGAATGTTAAAGGACGTTGTTGTTGTTGTTGTTAGGTGCCGTGGAGTCGGTATCCGACTCATAGCGACCCTCATAGGGTTTTCAATGGCTGAGTGCTTCGGGATTGCCTTGGGAGTGGATTGCCAGGCCCTTCTCCCATTTTTGCGGTGCTGGGAATTGAACTTGGGGCCTCAGAGACTGCAGCGCAGAGCTCTACCAACTGAGCTAAATCCCAGCCCAAAGGACCATGAGGTTAAGATAACTCAGGGCGAAGCTTCTGCAAGGAAGGATGAACATTCAACCATTTATTGAACATCTGTAATGGTTCAAGATTTTGGCCTAAGGTCTGGCAGAGAGGACGGGAATAGATCAGGATATTTCAGGTGGGAAGTGAATACCAGGTGTATGAGAACAGAGCGGGGAAATGGTCCCTTTTTTCATGTGTCTATGCAGCAGGGGGGGGGCTGGGATTTAGCTCAGTTGGTAGAGCGCTGTTCTGCAGTCTCTGAGGTCCCGAGTTCAATTCCCAGCACTGCAAAAATGGGAGAAGGACCTGGCAATCCACTCCCAAGGCAATCCCCAAACAGTCAGCCATTGAAAACCCTATGAGGGTTGCTATGAGTAGGATACCGACTCCATGGCACCTAACAACAACAACAACATGCAGCAGGGACTGCTTTAGCTGCCGGGAAAGGCACTTCTCTTAGGAACAGAGTCCCGTCAGTGGGATATGAGAAGGGACCTGCTACCCGTGTAACTGCTGTGGGAGTTTTGCATACCCATCTCCAACCTTATTTTATCTACTCAACAATGAAGTGAAGGGATATTTCCCTTTGACAGCAGAAGAATTGAGTCACAAAGAAATTAAGTAACTTGAACAGAGAAATAACCATGCAGACTGACTCCAAATGCTCTTTCCACTGTGCAATGCTGGGCTGAATGAAACATGTAATTCCTTACCCCTTCTCTCTTGGTGAGCAAATTGGAGGAACAGCCATTTTGACCTTTCTTCTCTTGAAAGAAAACATGTTCCACTCTCTCTGTTCCTCTTGCAAAGCCACTTACCAGCACTTCCTCCCTTGGAGCCAATGCAGAGTTCTAGAAATTTCATTTCAGAAAATGCTCTCACTCAATAGTTTGTTAGAGATGACACAACCTCAGAGAAGTGATGCAGACGTGGTCCTCTGATTCTATTCCTGAGGCCACTCCCACCAAGCACATTGTTCAGCACCCAAAGTTATATTAATAGGGGATCTGAGAAGAACTGGGACAGTGGGGAGAGCTATCTTCTTGCAATGGCATATTTACTTCCTATATTTCTTCTGGAATCATGTCAGCTTGGCTTACTGATTAAAAACACAGTTTTATTGCTCTCTGTACTGCCAAGCCAATAAATTTCCAGAATAGAAAGCTGTATTCTACTGTACCCCATGCAGCATCAATAAAACTGACAGCCAAATTCTGATTCCAGAATCTTTATTGCTGGGGATAATGCAGTGCAGAACATATTTTGGAGAGTGTTTACATAAAAGCTTCAACCAAACTCTTCAGAGCTGTTTATTCATGCAAATGGTACCCAGAAGCTAGCACCTCCCAGAAGGTGGTCTCCTCCTCCAAATGGGAGCCTGCTGTGGCTCCCAGAGGAGCAGTTCAGCTTAGATTTGACTAGGGAGGTTGCCTAAGCTCTTGATTGATGTAAGGAGGAAGGATGAGGAGCAAAGGTTGGACAGAAGTGAGAGAAGCTGTAGATCATGCACTGGCTGTCCCCAGTGACTCCGGAGCAGCCCTGGTGCAAGATGAAATTTTGCAGTTGATGTTGATACAGAAGAGCAGGAGAGGCAGCTGAGAGAGAGTAAAAATAGAGTCCCCACCATGAAAAGGACACTGAGGGGACAGCAGGTGGTGTTATGGATGTGGCTAGGTCAAGAAAAAGGCCTGAGGCCAGAGAATGGGGAGAGAAGTGAGGTGAGGCAGTGCATCACACTTTTCACAACAGATGTGTTTGCCTGAAGCACCATGGAGAATGTGGTTCTGTGGCTCCAAAACCAAAATGTTTTTCCCATTGACTTACATTTGTATTCCAAGATGTCATATTTTTATTTCTGATTTCTCTTCAGTTGGCAGCAGTTCCTAAGCATTCAAGTATTCATTTCCCATATTTAAATTTGTCTGTTCATGGTGTGACCCATGATTTGTTTGTTTTTCTTAATATAATTTTAATTGACAATCCTAATTGTACATATTTATGCAGTGCAGGATGACATTTCAAAATATGTATACAATGTGTAATGATCAGATCAAGGTAATTGATGTATCTATTACCTCAGACATGTATCATCTCTTTGTATCATTTCCTCTCAAAATCCTCTCTATTAGCTGTTTTGAAACATTCAACTAATTGTTGTCAACCATACTTAACCTATTGTGTGGCAGGATGTTAGAAGTTATTCTTCCTATCTAATTGTGATTTGTTATGTACTCTCTGTGAACGTGCTCTTTTTTCTGACAGGTGCCTCTATTATTCTTTCCACGATGCCAGAAACTTTTAGCAATATGAACAATTGTCTAAGTAACCTTATAAGCCTATTCTTGAATACATACATACATACATCTCAGAGAAATCCTTACACTGAAACTTAAAGGGACCTGCACATGAATTTTCTTCACAGCATTGTGGCATCAGGGAGTTGAGTGTCCATTCCTGTGTGAGGGAGTAGGGAAAACATGGCAGTGCACACTTAACTGAGTAGGTGAGCTCCTGGAAGCAAAAATCTAAAGGCACACAGAGCAGCATTGGTGGATCTTAGATCATGATACTGAGAGAAACTAGTCAGAAATTAATGAGATATATAAAATACTATTTGCAGAATTAAAATACATGCACACCAAACATTAGATATTTTAAAGTAAAACATAGGAATAAACATTGTTACCTGTGGTGAGTGGAGAATAAGGGAAGTAGGAGAAGGGGATTTCAAAAATAAAACTGCCAGGCACTTTGGCACACACATTTAATCCTAAAGTTGTGAGGCAGGGGCAGAAGGATTGCAAGTACGGGGCTAGAGGTAGCCTGCATAATTTAGTGAGACCCTGTCTCAAAAAAAAAAAAGTAAAAAATAGACTGGGAGTACAGTCAGTGGCTGAGCCCTTGCAAACAGCATATATGAGGCCACAGGTTCAACTCCCCAGTACCATGAAAAATACAATAAAACCCTTCAAACTAAAGAAAGTCTTTGAATGATGAAATATGGTCGATTTAATCCTCTATACCTGAGAAATAAAAGGAAAAGTACAATATTTTATTTTGGTGTAACTGCTTCCTTCCCATCTATTTATTTATTTATTTATTTATTTATTTTGAAGCTAGGCATACCAGTGCTCCAAGATTGTGAACTTCAGGAACTCTCGTGGAAAGGTCTAGTCAATGTCAATTGACACCAAGCAGAAGTCAGGGAAACAGGGGAAAAAAAGAGGACAAAAGAAAGGACAGTTCAGCAGCTCTCCTCTCCCCAGTCCAATAAGAGAATGAAAGCTATACAGAAAGCAAAGAAGAATAAAGGAAGGGCACTCCAAACTACACATCTGTCCCTAAGGAGAAGAGATACAGGGATGGGGACCTAGTGGTTGGGAAGAAGAGAAGGCAGGAACCAGATGGAGCCCCACTCCTAGGTGGACTTTGAGCCTACCATGCAGTCTACAGATAAGGAAGCAAGGCATCTGGGTGCGTGGGAAAGAACCAGGGTTACTGGGCCAATATGAAGCTGCAGTTGCAGGAAGGAGAGTTCTCTCTAGAGAAGTGAGTTGGCTGTGGAAGAGCATGACTGTGGCACCGAGTAGCTACCTGCATTTATTATGCTGTCACAGCCCTTTTACAGTTGAAACTTTCATTTTTAAAGGAGTCAATGATGCAGCACAGGTGGAATCTGGATTATGGCCAAACTCCAAGTGCCTTTGCCATAGAGGTTGACACAAATACTTAGATTGGATGAAAAAGGCCGCCTTAGTTTCATAAAATTGGGAAGCTCTCTACTCTTATTCCAGTCTGCAGCTCCCCAGCCCTCCCATGTGTGGGTTAAAGATGAAGCAGAAGCAGTCTCTACTCCTTAGGATCGATATGAAGTCACTTGCCCTGATCTGGGGATCTCGTGGCTGGTCATGACTCTGGAGTTGCTCTGGGCGTTGTCTAAACTGGATTCAGCCATCTTTGGAGAGCAGGAGGGCTCCCGCAGTGTCTAACCCACACCATTTTGGTGCTTGTTTTTGCCTTGCTTCCTTATCCTGCTTGGTGTTTCCAGGGAACATCTAGGAGTGGGGACCTTCCAGTGCCTACCGTCTCTCCTTCTCCAAACACCAGATCCCCATCCCTGTATCTTTGCCTCTGAGAAGACATTGCTGCCCAGGCCAGTTCCTAACTACTACCTGGTTAGAATCGATCCTGTATCTCTCAGCTGGGTTCTGACTTTTAAACTGGGTCTCCTGGCACAGATGGGGACCCTGTCCTGGGGCTACCAAGTACAGTGGGTTAGCTCCTCCAGTAGATGCTCTGGCGGGCTGCCAAAGTCACCCTTTAGGACAGAAGCCCATTCCTCAACCTGCTGGGAGAGTGGGTAGCTGAAGCTGTCAGCTGAATGGCTCTCTTGGAATTATACTCCCATCCCAAGATTGCCACCTCTCAAAGAGTTACATCTTCTTTCTTGAATTTCCTTCATTCGAGGCTGGTTATTGTGCAGAATAAAGGCAAAACCCTCTTGTCTCACTCTGGACCACTCAGAAGGACCATCCTATCTTCAGAGTTTCTTTCTAGCCACTCTTTTGTGGGGGCTGTTGACTCTATGCCCTTCCTTTGTTGTTGAGTGCCATCAAGTCAGATCTGACTCATAGTGACCCTATGTACAACAGAATGAAACACTACCTAACACTATGCCATGCTCACCATCTTTATATGTTTGAGTCCGTTGCTATAGCTACTATGTTTTTTCTCATTTTGAGTTGAGCCACATCAGTGAAAGGAGGTCCCAGGGGCTTTACTCCATTCTCCTCATTAAGGTTGACTCTACTTTGAGGAGTGCCTTCCAGCCTGTGTGGCTCATTTTCCGGCACTATATTTGACAAGGCTTCTCTGCTATCGATAGGGTTTTCATTGGCTAAGTGTTTCAGGAGTGGCCTACTAGGTCCTTCTCCCTAGTTTGTCTTAGTCTGGAAGCTGAGCTGAAACCTGTCCACCCTGGGGTGGCCCTGCTATATCTGAAATGCTGGTGGCATAGCTTTCAGCATCATCCCCACAGCATGACAAGCTGACAGACATGGGGGATGCCCTTCCTAGCCAACCCTAATTGCTAATCTCTCAGTGCACCTTGTGTCAGAGCCAAGCAGTGGGAAAATTTATGGCATTCACATAAATCCAGTTACCTTGAAGAAAAGCTTATCATAACCTCCCTAGTCATTTCTCATGTCTCTTGAGTCCTCAGAGATAGGGGTTCGTTCCCTCTTCTTTTCTCTTTTGACTTTAATAGCACAAACCACATTGGAAGGATCTAGTTTGTCCATTTCACTGGTTTGTTAAAATCTCAAAGTAATGTTAGTTGCCCAGCTTAATTACTCTGTAGAAGGCCTCTAGTCCTGCCTTCTAGGAGACTGATAGATGAAGAAATCTTTGCTTATAAAAACCCATCAATTGAAAGACATTTGTATTATCAAAGGGTTCTTTGTTCTACAGAAGGATTCACTGCAGGATCCCTGTAAATAGAAGACTCTAGGTGAATGGAAGGCAGGGTTCAATTGATTCTTTCTTTTTCCCTTCCTTCCTTCCTGCCTTCCTGCCTGCCTGCCTGCCTGCCTTCCTTCCTTCCTTCCTTCCTTCCTTCCTTCCTTCCTTCCTTTCTTCCTTCCTTCCTTCTTTCCTTCTTTCCTCCCTCCCTCCTTCCTTATGTTCCTCTCTCCCTCCCCTCCCTTCCCCTCTCTCTTCCTTTCCTTTCCTTTGTCTGTCTGTCTGTCTGTCTTTCTTTCTTTCTTTCTTTCTTTCTTTCTTTCTTTCTTTCTTTCTTTCTTTCTTGGTTGAACTGAGGTCCTTGAGCATACTTTGCAAGTGTTCTACCACTGAGTGTCGCCTCCAGCCACTGTCTGATTTTTTATCTCGAGACAGGGTCTCACTAAGTTATGCAGGCTGCCTCTGGCCTCAAACTTGCGATTCTCCTGCCTCCGTTTCCCAAGGTGCTGGGATTACAAGTGTGCACCACTGCGCCCCACTGACATTCTTTTTGAAAAGAGATACTGCATAAAGCAAATGATAGATGTAGGGTCACCTCCCCTAAGTTTCTCAGAGTGAAAGCTGGTTGCCAGGGCAGGACCACTTTCTGAGGCCCATGGGCTGAGCAGAGCCAGAGAGAAAGGAGAGCTAGGACTAATCTGGAGTCCCCAAGCCTGATCATCTTGCTGGAGCTTATACCTTTCCTTCTGCCAACAACACATGGCAGGATTAAAATATTTTTTATTTAGTATCTTCTAATTTTTTAAGAAACTCATCAATATTATTGATTCGAGAAGGCTACAAATATCCATCCATTTTCCACAGAGATTAGTTTATTGCTAGAGCTACACCATGCATTTTAAAATGGTATAAAATCAGAGGGAGGGAAACAGAGAGAAATCAGAGGTCAAAGCTTTTTTGCCTAATAAACTTGGTGAAATGAGAGGGGGTTTCTTTATTTAAATTCAAAAGAATGTTAATGTTTTTGTATTTATTACATAAGATTTTGTTCTATATTTAACAGAGACTTAAGAATTTCTGTGTTGTTTTCAAACCTGCTTAGTAATTATAATAAACTTGCTTTTATCTTAGAATCAAAGAAAAAATGGCTTTCCCCTTTTCAAATGATTTTAAGCTTCAAGCCTTCCAAAGGCCTAAATCTCTTTGGTAACATTATTACAGGGAATGTCTTCCTTTGTTGGCCTCTTGTCCTCATCGTTTACTTAGAGGGAGCGAAGGCTTCAATGTTAAGTGAAATATGAAGCTGGTATATGTTAAACTTTACATCAGAAAATTTTGGAATGTCCCTTAAAAATACATCCTGTTGGTTTTTATTATTGTTTGATAACTCCTTGATGTACTTACTGTGTTAGCCCGATAGAGTCAGAGCTAAGGGGCTGCTTACAAGTCCTTTGGTCCAACTCCTCACTTTACAGAAGAATTTTAAGTTAGCAAAGATAAAATGACTTCTCTGAAACCACATGGCAATTCAAGGGCACCAGAATCTGGACTAGAAAATTCCTAATCCCGTGTGATATTCTTCACCAAACAAATTGATAGGAGTTAGTAAATTGTAGGCAGGTTTAGGGAAATGGGGCCTCAAAATAGGGAAGCACTGAGCCAAGACTGTCACCAAGCAACCAATTATGTCACTAAGTTTCAGTAAATCTGCATGGGTTTCATTGTTCTAAGTCCCATTTTTCAAAGGAAACGGGTAATGACTTGGTCAATAGTCACTAGATCAAGTCCCATTCTTCTAAGACAAATAAATCCCATGATCTGGCAAGTAGTTGGCTAGCTAATTAATCTCTAGGTAGAAACAATAAGAACAACTGCCCTTTAACTCTATTGGGTCAACATATAGGTACTCCCTAACGAAGACTAATCTTGCTGAAGTTATCTCATGGAGTCCAGCCCAAATACAGGGACCATAAATCCCCCTAGACAACATCCCCACCTTGACTACCCAGTCTAGACCCCCTCTGTTCTGATGAAGGCTTTGTCTGTCCTCTCAATACAATCATCCTTGCTCTTGCTTGCCTTGGCTATCTGTGCATTGCTTCCTGGGTCTGTGGACCCAGTGGCCTGGCACCTGGCACCTGAGGAGAAACTCCGGTCTCAAAGGCACATCAGTTCTGTTCACTTAGGATTTGTTGATACATCCTACTTTGTTTTTTTCTGTGAAAATCTAGCTTCTTGAATGGAGCCATTGGCTTCTTGAGGGCAACACATTCTCAGGTTTTAGGATGCAGCTCAAATTCCTATTCTTCTGTGAAGCTTTGGAGCCTATCAGAGTGGTTTTCCTCTCCTTTCTTTCTGTCCTTCTCTGTGCTTAGTGACTATGCTGCTTCCTCCCCTGCACTCTTATTTGAGATTTTACCAAGTGCTTGTGTGAACTTGTTCTCTGTTCCACCATTGAACACCCAGTCTCTGGTGGATTCTGCTTTTCCACTATTTCTTGTTTCCATCCCCTTTACTCCTCACTCACTGCCACTTTTGGTCATTCTTTTCTCCACCACTACTATTCTCAGTTCCCTGTGTTGGTTTCTCTTCATTCTGTGCTGGCTTCCTCCTGCCTGGTTTAGATTACCCTGACAACTTCCACTAAATCATCCTAGTGCTCAAATATCTCCTGTGCTTTCCAATGGCTAATCTAGTGCTCTAAAATGTCTCAGCCTTGTATTCAAGTCTCAATCTTCATTTGCCTGTTGTATTACTTACTCTTCCCTTCATATAGTAGACTTGTGCTGTCCAATATGGCAGCCACTAGCCACATGTGGCCACCAGGCAATTGAAATATAGCCAGTCTGAATTGAGGTGAACTGTAAGTATAAAACACACTCTAGTCTTTGAAGACTTGGTTAAAAAAAAAACAATATAAAATACCTCACTGATAATTTTGTATTGATTACATGTTATAATAATATTTTATACATGTTGGATTAAATAAAATATTTTATTAAAATTAACTTTACCTTTTAAAACCATTTTTAATCTGGCTATTAGAACATTTAAACTTATTCCTGTGATTCATAGCTTATTTCTCCTGGACACTGCCTCTCTAGATGAACCAGACTATTTGTGCTTCATGAACTTGCCTCACATTTTCCTGCCTTCAGTTATGTTTCTGCCATCTGACACATGTCCACCCTTGTCTGTGGGGCAAATTCTACCTGAAGGTATAGACTCATCCCAGGATATCTACATTAAGGAATGTGCCTTTTATCCATACTGACATGTGCTTTCTCTCTTGAGCAGCATAGTGGGCACAGAGTGCAGACTCTGGAGCCAGTCTGCCTGGCTTCAAATCATACTTTCATTTCAAATCTATAGAATGTGTGTAAAATCTACCGAGTTTTGAGAATAAATTTTAAAATGTTTATATAACATATAGCACTAGATAGAAGCTCAGTGTTATGGTTTGAATCTAAAAGGCATGTGTTTGAATGTTTGGTGCCCAGATGGTAGTGCTATCCTGCGAGGTTAGGGAAGTTGGAAGGTGAGGTCTAGCCATATGGAAGTGAGACATTGGGGCGTGGGCCTTTGGAGGTTTTACCCAGTCCTTCTGGTTCTGCTAAGTTTTCTCTTCTTCTGATCCACCATATTGTGAGGTTCTCTTCTAGAGAATGCTACCACCTGCCCCACTGCCATGTCTCCTGCCACTATGGACTGAAATCCTCAAACTGTGAGCCCCCAATAAGTCATTCCTCCCACAAGTTTGTATTGGTCAGGGATTTGCCACAGTGACACATCAGTTGACTAATACCCTCAGTAAGTGCTTTTAATTCACAAGTGCTCACTCTGAAAGATTTAAGCTACCTGGACATCATCTTGAAAACTCTACTTCCTTGGTAATGGGAGAGAGTACTAGGTTCAGTAATTTAGGATGGACGCTTCTCTTTTTCATGGCTCAACCTGAAATCTACGAAGTCCCTGTGACTTGTCCCTGGCTCTTGATTCTCCACTAATTATACACAGATCAACTGAGAGGCAGGGTAGACATTCCCACTTGGTATATTTCTTTTGGGCTCAGTTGTCTCTTATAGGCCTCACCTGATAGCCTTGTAGAGAAATGGTAACAAACTTCCATTAAATATTTCAACTCTAGGGAGCCACTGTGCAGAGTTTGCATTTGCTCATTGATTTTTAAAAAGTTTAGCCAGTTGGATCTGTCCCATTGGAAAGTGCAGCTTGAGTGACACTCCTCCACAACAGCTGTTCCAGAGCACCCAAGAAGCTGCTGCAAGGAGTTTATGAATTATCACATGAACCAAGATGTTAAGAATATTCCCTAGATAATGGCTTTTCCAAGTCATTGGTACAACAACTAAATTAAAAACATAAAGCCTCAGAGGAAAGTGGTAAACACATTGAAGCCCTTACTCAAAATCCATTTAAAGTTTCTAAAGACACAAAGCAAAATAACCCAATCTGCCCTCTAAACTGGAATTCTAGCAATAATATAACACGACAGGAATAACTCTGGTAAATAAAACTACATGTTGAATTCTCCCTGAGAAATGTCTGTGTCATGTGTAATGATTTCTCAAAAATATTTTTCAGAAGCAGAGAATATTATGTTGTCAGGGCAGCGACATTGCAGATATGCTTCAGGAAGCTCTTTCATTACAAACTTCTCTTTCCTGACACTTAAAATCTTCTATTTTTTGGACTGAGCTTGTAAATGTGGTTGCAACTGATATGCTACATGCTTTTAATTAAGCTAAGTATGGGTTTGAAGTGCTTGAAATTACTGGCATGAACACTTTCACTTTTCACTAATTTATCTACTTTGGTAGACACCAATTTGTACAGTTGTTTGGCTCGAAACTGCCCCCTTCTGTGGAAGCATCCCATTGCTGGTTGCATCACTGTGGCAACATCTCATGGACTGAGCAGGTTGATTCTGTACTCCAGGCTGGGGAGAGGGGTGGTGGGTGTATATATGCCTGGGCCAATTCTCTTTCTTGGGAATTTAAAACTTATAATACAGGGACAACGAGAAGGAGTCTTGGAACTGGCTCATTTTAAAGGTGGAATCCAGGGAAAATTTTCCTGATTTTCTGTTGCTAAGATGCCACATTCTCTCTGAATCTTGCCAGCATACTTCTACTTGTGACCCTTTATTAAGTTCATTTCATATGATTACATTTGTCTGGGTTGATACCTGGTGCTAACAAGTGAGAAAACCCTTGACTAGCGTCTTGCCCTAAGCTTCCATGGTGAAGTAATTCCCTGTCCCATTGGCCATGTGTGCATGATACGGAGAAGGTGCATGCTGGTAGGCAGAGAGAACAGTAATTCCCCAGTGGCCTCTCTAAGCTGTTATCAAAACCAGGCCTGATAACCATGTTTGCTGCCTGCCCCTACAGAGAGTAAGACTTAAAGAACTGACTCACTCTCCACCAAGGCTTTTGTGTTACTCTGGCTCCCTGCACTGAACTCTACCTTGTTTCTGTCCTTCCTTTAGTTTTTATATCACCTTCTGCATTTCCTCCAGTAATCTGAGAACTGGTCCTTCCTCTTCTATGGCTGGAAGGTATAAGCTCCTGAAGGGTAGGGATGAGATCTTTGGGATCTTGTATTGCTGTCTTACACATTTCAGTGCATCGTCCCTGGGTGGTCAGCAAGTCTGATCTCAGGGTTTTCTCTGGGCCCAGCCTGTGGCTTAAAGATGAGGAATAGCGAAAGGAAAGGACTCAGAAGAGGCTTGGATGCCCGACCAGGCAGATGGGGTTGGAAACAGCCTATAACAGGTGTGAAGAGGGATGTTGCGGAGGCAGCTCTGTCTGAGATGAAAAGACCAGAATATTAGACCCCCAGAAATAATGAGCTCGGCTGTCTTGAGATTCTAGAGTATTTACCTTTGAGTTTGAGAGACTTAGTTGGTCATTTTGTTGTAATTAACACCTCCCAGGAATAAAACTGTTCTACTAGGTTGGCCCCTTGGATGACAGATGTTTACATGTTTACACTCGCAGCTGCTCTCTGTGTGGTCCTGAACCACAGCTCTTTTCTGCCACCTGTGCCAAATTGTTTATGGGCTGTGGGTTTTTTGGTTGTTGTAAAAATATGTTGTCATTATGTGAAACTTTGGTTTCTTAGGACTTTGTGCTTTGTGGTCTTTTTTATTGTCACTGCAGCCAGCCCCACCCAGAGGCAGGAGTCATCACACCCCTTTTCAGACAGCATAGGGGTTTGATCACCTGCCCAAACCTGCAGTGCAAATTAGGGAAAGGGGCCTAGTGTTAGAGCCCAGATCTGCCCAGTGTTTGTCCTACTGATCAATTCAAATAATTTGGGGGCTGTCAGACTCTGTGTTGTCATACGAGAGCGTCCCTACCCCTGTGGAGTCAGAGATGCTGTCTGCTACTGGTCCTAAGGAATTGTGAACCCAGGAATAACCTCACTGCATCAGCGTCAAGGACAAATGCAACAGCAGCAAAGGATAAAACCTTCAATTCCACAAGTTGAGTTTTATTTATAAATTGGATCTTTCTGAATTTAGCACAGGTGGCAGAAAAGAGCTGTGGTTCAGGACCACACAGAGAGCAGCTGCGAGTGTTTTCTGCTTGGGAGGGGGTATCATGTCCCAGTGGAGTAGAAGCTGGGAGTAAATGAGGACCCTCCTGGGGAAGCTGCTAGAAGCTGTTCACCAACTCAGAGAGCTCACCTGCCTGCTGAGTGGGATTCTTTTAATTCTCTTCTCAGAAAAAGAGCTGGTGGGAAATTTTCTAAAATCTAGATTTTTCTCAAATCAAGGGGAACTGCAGGAACAGAGCACACATGCTCCCATGGAGCCAGCGCTCTTGGGTCTGCAAGTGAGCCACAGGGCCTCGATCACTGTGACTCAACTGGTTTTTAAACCTCATGTGTTGGTGGGTGCTGTGGTGCATGCCTGTAATCCCAGCTACTTGGGAGGCTGAGACAGGAGGATGTGAGTTCAAGGCCAGAGGCAGCCAGACTGTGTCTCAAAACAAAAATATATAAAAGGGAGTAGGTGTGCAGGTCAGTGGGGAGCACTTGCCTAGCATGTATAAAGCCCTGGGCTTTAACACTAAAGTCTTACAAAGAAAAGAAAGAAAGAAGGAAGGAAGGAAGGAGGTGGCAGGGAGGGAAGGAAGGACAAAAAGAAAGAAAGAAAAAGAAAGAAAAAAAGAAAAAGAGAGAGGAAACAAAGCTGACTTGGGAAACAGATAAAGGTGGGTAAAGGAGAAGAACTGAGCCCTGAATTAATCTGATTTACTGCTTTGGAATTAAAAATGAAAGAATAAGGAAATAAAAGTCCAAAGAATTATTACTCTCCAAGTGGGGAGCTGGGTCCAATGCCAAAGGGATTCCTGTGTGAACTCTGTGGGCTCTATACTTCCACTGAGATCTTGGGAGCTCTGTTGTTTGTTTTTTAGTGTCCTGTGAGGGGCCATCATTCACTTTACCCAAAAGGATGATTTTTAAACTAATAAAACCTGGTCCTTTCAAAGCTTCCTCCACAAGGAATCTGCTTTTTAGCACTGCCAGGTTTAAGAATCACCTCAAAAGCATGGCTGGTAGCACTGAGTCAGAACTGAAGTTCAAGATCAACCTCTATCTTGGGCCTGTGTTCTCATTTTTTTTCCCCTGGTGGGTTGGGGTGGGGTATGAAGGTAGGGCATGAATTTCCTGAATCTGGGATTATTTAATTGGTTCAGAATCATAGAGACTGAAGGTAGGATCAAGCAAGCAGTCCTTGCAAGAGCTTGGAAGGCTTTATCCCTGTCTTGAGGATGCTTTTTTGGGGGCTGTTACCTGGTGTCAGGCACTGAGAACTTACCTGCCTCAATTCAGGCTGCCTTAGCATTTTTATTTCTGTTGGCTTGTTTTTGGTTTCTTTGTTTTTCATGGATCTTGGGCTAGGGACCATTTCTTTTCTACTGAGTATAAAACAAACAATGAAAATTAAAGCAATCTAGATGGGGTATACTAATATGAGTAAGCTTCAGGTCTTGTTTCCTTAAAGCTGATATGCCCGCTATTTCCCATTCAAAGGATGGATGGGAGCCAGCAGATGCTAGGACCTGGATGCAGATGTAACACAAAGATAGAAGGAATTTTCTCCACACCTGTAGAAACTTCTCAGTCCCTCTTTCTCTAGAATGTAGATTTTTTAAAAAAATGACATTTATGTATGGTACATGCTAGCTAGCACACATGTCACTTTTGCATCGGTTTATTTATATTTAGTTATCTACTCAGTTTAATCATCATGTATCTCAATAAACACTTTAATCATAATATGTCTGAAATTCCGAGAATTCCAAGTTGACTAAGGCCTCTTCAAGCGGTTCCCAGCACAATTATTCAAAACCAAGGGCAGAGGGAGGATTTTGCCCCCAGAAGGAATTTGGCAAATATCAAGAGATGTTTTGGTTGTTGCAGTTTGGGAGAGCAGTGCTATTGGCACCAAGTTGTTGGAGGCCAGGATGCTGCTAAACAGCTTACAATGCAAAACAGCCCCCCACAACAGACAGTTATCTGGCCCCAAATATTAAGGTGTTGGGCTTCGAAAACCCACTCTAGCAGAAAAGACATACATTGCACAAATGGCTAAACTATGGTAGGATATGTATGAAAATGTATGCAAGTACAGGTAGTGAAAGCAAGTGTGTGGAAGGAGAAGAGGTGGGCAGGGAGCCGTGTGGGGCATGTAGCAGGCTCGAAGAAGGTGACTTCTACTCATGGTTTTTACTTAATGCCTTTGCAACCAACCATCCAAAAATGACTTTTATTAATCAAGAACTACATATGAAGATTTTTTCTTTTTGTACAACCCCTTGGGTAATTTATCAAAGATTTCTGATGACTTTGTCTTCCCTTAAAAAAATTTCCTTCAAAGAGCCTGGGAGAGGCATGAAGAAGGAAGAATTTATTCAGCCTGATTCTTTGGTTTTCAGCAAGGACTTTCTAATCTACATTAACCTGTGGTTCTTCAACCTGGACTATTCTTTCCTGCAAGTGTCAGCTTCTTCACCCTTGGCCCGTGAAGCCTTCTCCCAGAGGCTTCAGGCCCTACCAATTGATCCACTACATGAATTCCTTAGATCCTTGTTGCCTCTCTCCCTGCTTACACCAGTCTTTCGGGTGTGTTTCCACCTAGATTGTGGGCTCCTCAAAGACAGGAACCATGCCGTCCACATGGGCCTTCCTCTACAGCACTGAGCACTCTTCTGGACCCCAGTTTCCACTGGAGGTTGGGGTAAGAGATGAGACACTTAGGAAAGATATCAAGAGACTAATATCTTCCTGGGATGCTGGACTCGTGGATACATACATTTTATTTTTCCAGAGTCTCAGGATGATATTTTATAATACAGTATGAAAGTTTAATCTCTGTTTAGTAGGCACAACATGCAAAAAATAAATTGCCACAATTATTATTAGCATTTTCTTACTAACAGATTTTTTAGAAGCTGTTTCCATATCAAGCAGATCAACCTTTCTGTTGTCATAGAGACAAAGATTTTTATATAACTATGAGCAAGGTGAGATTTTTTTCCCTTCTCCCTCTTTCCCGTTGCCTGAAATTCACAAGAAAGAGGAAAGGAATTTTTTTTTAAATCAAATTTTTCCATTTACTTTCTTCCCCAATCAAAACAGGTGAAAACGCGGGAGGCTATTTCTCGTATCATATTTTATATTTAAATACTTATGTTTTTAATAAAATGTGGAAAGGGAGGAAAGATAGGAAAATTGTGAACAATGCCATTTTCAAAATTTGCAAGCAGTGGGCTTGTCAGTGATTAGCAATTATAATCCATGTACCTTCATTTTTCTTCTTCTGAAACCAAGTAGAGAACTTCAGACATAGAAGGCTGAGTTGTCAAGGCCTGAAATGACTAAAGCACAAACTAGCGTCTGTTGAGGGGTGCTCATGAATTTTAAGGTGCTCTGCAATGCTTGCTTCCTCCAGAGCCTAGGGTGCTCCCTTTGTCTCTGCAGAGCAAAATCCTGTGGATAAGTAAGTGCAAGGCCACATCTCTCCTCTGGAAGGCTTACCTCAAAACTTCAGCTCCCTTCTTTTTATGAACTCCTGATAACTTGTTGTTCATAGCATTCTTCTGTGTTATGATGATTGTTTACTGTTTTATTCATTCATCATAGAGAGCAGGGGATATTAGCATGAACCTATCCACTTTTTCTGTCCTTTGCCTCAATATTAAGTTATACCTTTATCCATCTACCTTCTTTACTTGGGACATCGAATTATCCCTACTCTTCCTAAGATTAACTCTTCTCTTACATTCTTAGACTGCTTTGTCCCTCCTACCCCTGTTGAGATCTCCCTCCAATAAATATGACTTGTTCCTTATCTATAGTATCTTCTTCAGTCTGTCCTCCATGGATTCCTTCCTCTATTTCTCCTTGAAGGAAAAAACAAACAAAACTCCCAAACGAAACTCTGTCCTCCATCTTGCACATTTTTCATCTGTTTCTGAGTTTGAGGTTTCCATTTTATGCCTTTCTTTTTTTGTTGTTTTTGTAATAAATGGGTATCATGTATTTATGGGGGTGGGGATGGGGAAGGGACATGTATGGCTTGAGGAAGTTTATACCTCCATGGAGAGCAATGCTTTGGATTTTGAACTTTAGTACGCATCAGAATCACCTGAGGGTGTTGTTCATGGGCAGACTGCTGGGCACCGCCCCCAGAGTTTCTGGGTCAGGAGGTTGAGTGGGGGCTGAGAGTACACATCTAACTTCCCAGGTGATTCTCCTGCTGCTCGGCCAGGATTACACTTTGAGAAACAGTGCCTTGAAGTAAGAACCCTCTTATTGCT
Organism: Pedetes capensis; assembly: GCA_007922755.1. Lineage (NCBI taxonomy): Eukaryota > Metazoa > Chordata > Mammalia > Rodentia > Pedetidae > Pedetes > Pedetes capensis. The sequence continues at coordinate 182,298 of VMDO01001542.1, read as the reverse complement.
TCATTTGTATCTCTCTTGCTACATGGATGCTAGATTCGCTGTATTGTGGAAAAAGTTATCCTGTTTTGGCCTGTTTAGGCTCTGCCTCCATAGAGTTCTCACCTGAAAGACAAGGTGACCTCTCAATCATCTGTTTCTCAGAAAGCATGACCTTGTGAGGGTTACACCCTTGGCTCAGGGCTGTAAATGTCTAAGAGAGGAGTATCTAGTAGTGGATGCTAGGTAGGGCCTATGGAGGTAGGAAGTTGAGGACTCTTCAGAAGCCCTCATGGATGGTAAAGAGCTTTGGAGACTGGAGAACAAGCTCTGTTTTGAGAACTAGATTTTCCAGCTATAATTTCATTGTGCCTGTCTTCCATCTTCACCCCAACCCTAGTCAGCAATGTCACATCTTTTGAGGGGGTCTGTTGCTGTTGTTGTTATTAGGTGCCATCGAGTCAGGTCCAACTCGTAACAACCCTCTGTACAACAGAACGAAACACTCCCTGGTACTCTGCCATGCCTGGCACTATTGTCAGTACTTCTCTGCTATTCATGGGGTTTTTGATGGCTGATTGTTTCAGGACTGGGCTGCCCAGTCCTTCTCCTAAGCCTGCAGCACCTGGCATTCCCAGGTGGTTTCCCATCCAAGGTCTAACCAGGCCTGACCCTGCTTAGCTTTTGAGATCAGATGGGATTAGACACCAGGGTGGTAATGCTGTAGGGTTTGAGGAGCTCTTGTTGTTGTTAGGTCCTGTTGAGTCGGTATCTGACTCATAGCGACCCTCTGTACAACAGGGGAAACACTATTGTCAGTGCTTCTCTGCTGTTCATAGGGTTTTCAATGGCAGACTGATTTTTGGGAGGGGGTTGCCAGGTCCTCCTCCCAAGCCTACAGCTTCTGGTGTTCCCAGGTGGTCTCCCATCCAGGTACTAACCAGGCCCAACCCTGCTTAGCTTCCAAGATCTGATGGGATTGGATGCCACAGGGCTACAGCTGCAGGTGAGGAGCTCTAGGCTTCTTTAAATCATATTGTGAGGCAGCGAGATAAAGTGTGTTTTCTTTTTTTTTTTCTTTCTTTCTTTTTTTTTTTCACTTAAGCTTTCTTTGGGGAGGAGGGAAGAGGGAAGGGGTTGGATGAGTGTGGTAGTGACAACTATTGGGAAAGCTCACTGAAAACCTGAATCCCAAAGGAGCTGGGACTTTGTTCACCCATTCCTTTCCCATCCCCTGCTCCAGGAGTTTCTCCACCCAGTACCGAGGTCAGAGAAGTTGGGAGTATTTTTTTTTTTTTTTAATTAAGGAAGGAGCGATTTTCTTAAAAAGACAAACAAATGTACAAAGATAATTAATAGATAAAGTCCTATCTTTGGAACTCAATAGCTAAGAGCCCTTGAGCAAGTTATTCTGTCTCTTTGGAGCTTAGTTCCTCCTAATCTATATAAGTACCAGGCAAGCGAAAAAGACTGTTAGTGGCAAACCGTTCAAAAGAACAACACAGCAGGGAGGTTTGTCATGGAAGGACAAGGGCCAGGACTTGGAAGACAGCTTCCATGGATTTGTTGATTGATTGAAACAAATTCTATCAGCATGGTCATCACCTTCAGGTATTGGAGCTGACAAGATAATTAATGGAAACTAATTAATATAAACCCCTCAACCCTTAAACTGTCTCTCTCAACCACACAATTCCCAGAAGGCTGTTAACTCTTTCACAGGTAGAAGTGCAGCCTGGCGGGGAGAGCGAATTCCCCCATGAAGCAGGCCCCTGACGGGGCTGCTGGGGGTCCAGGGGGTTGGGAGTGGCCTCTCTCCCTCCCAGCACAGAATCCCATTGTCTCAAATGGCTAGAACATAATGAAGGCCTTCACTAGCCTGGTGCCTTTTGGGTAGTTTTGTGGTAACCCCTTTTTTCTCTCCTTTCTTCTTTTAATAGTTTTGTTGAAGTTTAAATCATATAACAGGAAATACACCCATTTGAAGTGTGCAATTGGTATGTTCATTGGCAACCTATGCAATAATCTAATTTTAGGTATTTTTCATCACTCCCAAACCCGTCCCTATTAGTAGTTACTCACTGCTCCCCATCCACCTCAACTCCTGGGGACTACTAATGTATTTTCAGCTGTCTAGCTGTTTCATATAAACAGGTAATACATGGAACCCTTTTCTAAATGGAGGAAGAGACTGGTCGCCTAGTACTAAAGCCTCCCTTCTAATCTTTCCCTTATGGCTTTAGGAAGCAGTGTCCTCCCTCTCCTTGCTGATGTATACATTCCTCTAGTGAGCACAGAGGTGGTGGCATATCAGCAAACAACACAAGGCCTTTCCTCCATTAGCTAACCGGCTGGAGTGCAAGTACATCTTGGCAGGGGCTGTCCAGGGGCTGGTGTACTCACCAAGTTGCAGGTGCTCCTGGTTACGGGAGGTGGCCTCCCAGTATCCCTCTTGACATCAAATTGTCTTTGGCCCTAGGGCCTATGCACTCCATTCCTAGGGGACCACGGGATGCCAGAGCCCACAGTAGCTTACACTGACCTGGCTAGCCAAGGCGCAAAGCCCGCGCCAGACTTCTAGATGAGAGGCTGCAGCTGATTAAGGATCATCACATCCGCATTCCTTTACAGCAGCGGGGGGCTTCGGGTTAGTCCCATGCCTCCTACCTCAACCTCGGAGCCGGATCTGGGCTGCCAGAGTCACGAGATGGCAAAGACAGCCCTCAAGCTCTGGGTCCTCATCTCCCTATCTGCTGGTGGTGTGTGTGGGAGTTTGCAAAGAGGGCCAAAAGAATAGGTAGGGCAGATTGCGGAGCGAGCAGGGTGAGGCGTGGAGGAGCGGAGGTGGCAGCGCCGGGTACTCACAGTCGGGTGAGGCCGGCGTGCGGGCCACGGCAATGCAGGGCGCCGTCGGGCGCGCAGGTGCAGGGCTCAGGGCAGCGCGCCCCGCGCAGCGCCCGGGACAGTGGCAGCGGTGGCAGCAGCAGCAGCAGCAGTAGCAACAGCGCCAGCAGCAGTGGCAGCGCCGGGGACCTCCGCCCCATGGCCCGCGAGCCTGAGTGTGGGCTCCTTCCAGGACGCCCCAGTGTGCCCGCACCTCTGCCCGCCCCTCGGCCTGCCCTCCCTCCCGCGGTCTCTGGCCCGCCTCGGCCTCGGCCCTCCCCTCCGACTCCACTCGGAGTTCCTGCTCTCACTGAGACTGGGGCCGGCCACCCCATCGCCGCTCTCTGCTGCTTTGCCCTGACCTCTCTGTCCTCTGCATCTGCAAATGGCCAGAGTTTTAGGAGGAGGAGTGATGTGGGGCGAATGCTTCAGAAGAGGGGTGGGGAGTTCTGGATTCTGCCCCTCCCCACCCTGAGTGTGAAGTTGTGTCCTCTTTGGCACTTCCAGAACCTGTCTCATTTCCTCTGTGAGGCACTCAGATGGCTACTTGCCACACCCACCTCAGAAGTAGTGACAGTGCCAGCTCAGAGGCTTCTCTCCTTCGTCCTCAACCTCAGGTCTTTTCTCCCCAAGCTCATCCAGGCCACGAGTAACCTCTCTCCTCCCCACTTCTCCAGTGATTTCTCTGGGAAGTTAACTGCTTTCCTCTTCACAGCATAGATGCCTGGGTTTATCCTATGTCTCCACTGTAGATTGTGGAGGCTTAGAAAGCAAAATGCAATTGACATTTATTTTTGTATTTCTTTTGGTTTCTACATAGTAGGTCCTCAAGAGAGATTTGTTGACTCTATTAATGAAGCCACTGTATTATGTACAGCACCTGCCCCAGCAGAAGACCCAGTATGCTTTAGACCCTGTGACAGGTGTGCTGCCTCACATCATGTCTAAGCTTCATATCTAACTAAAAGGGCATTTACAGCAAGAAAAATAATTCCCTGAGAGATGTGTGCCATCTCTAAAGTCACACAGCTTGTAAATGGAAGAACTTTGAACTCTTGTCTGCCACACACCTGTCTCTCACCAATGTAAAAGCACTACTATATGATCTACATACCAAGGCACTTGAGTAGGAGACCAGGTTGTATGGTAACCATGGGGATGTAGCATTTTTGCTCTTATTTGATCATTAAACATTGTTCCTTCCAAGAATTCTGTTTGGACTCTGGAAATCCTAGCAGCTTTCTGTAAAAGGTGGATTTTGAGAGCTGGGAAGCTGTCTAAGGCTCTCAAGGCAGGAAATGTAACAACAGATTTCTTTCTTCAAAGCCAACTCTTAAGGGAAGGCTCCTTGAGTCACCATCCTGTAATGTCTTGGCCAAGGAGAGTAGATTATTATCATTATTTTAAAAAAAATTAGCTTTGCCCACATTGTGCTAGATGGCACAAAATCAGTGTTTTTGTGTATAGTATGGTCTTCTTTGGATCCTTCTCTCCAACTGCTTATCTGATGACTCCTTACACTTTCATACCTCTGCATATACTATTCCTAATGTTTGGAATGATTTTCTCTTCCTTGTCCATCATTCCTTTGGGTAAACTGATTGTACTTCCAGACTCAGCCTGGTGTCATTCCCATTGCAAGGCTTCTCTGACTCAATATAGTACCTGTGGCCATGCAATCCAATTTTATACCTTGTAGTGTAACATACTGTAATTAGGGGTATAATTTTTCTTCCCCCTGTCAAGTGATCTTAATGTTATGAGGGAGTGTGTCTCAATATATGCCCCTGTCAATTGATCTCAATATTGAATGTTCAATAATAGAATGAATAAATTAAAGCTCAGGTCTGTAGCAGATGTTCAGTAAATTATGTGAGATGAGCTTAACTGGACCTGTCTGCATAAGTATCAAGTAATCACTCATGACTACTTTGGAGTCACGCTGTTGTCCTCTCTTAGCTTTATGAAATATTGGTAGGGAAGTTGAGGTAGCACTGTTTTTTTTTTTTTTCCCCAAAAGTTTCCACCATGGAGCCCAAATTGGAGGAAAGGAGGAATGAATAATTTAAGGTGGCTAAATGGCATTTAGGCTGGGGTTTACTTCAGTTGGTAGAGTGCCACTCTGTTCTGAGGCCCTGGTTTCAATCCCCAACACTGTAAAAACCAAAAAAGGATGTAGCCATCACTCTTGAAGCAATCTCAAAACAATCAGCCATTGAAAACCCTGTGAGGGTCGCTATGAGTCGGACACAACTTGACGGCTCCTAACAACAACAGATGGCTTTTATTTCAAGGCTCATGTTTTGTGGGGCTTTTCCTTTTTTACTGCATAACCTAATATATTATATGTACATGACAAACAGGATGGTTACTCCCAACCACCATGGAATCTTTGAGAATAGTGTGTACTCCAGTAGGAGAAGGACTGGGCAATTGGGACATTTGGAATTTCCTCCTGATTCTGTCATCAGCCATGTAACTTGGTCTTTGCTTTCTTTATATCCAGCAGGAGGGTTGGCGTTCATAATACCTCAGGGTCTTCTATCTCTAAAATGCATGGATTTCATGATTAGTTCTCATAGTATTTCTAGGGGTGGGGTGGGGCTGCTAATCAGGGTGTAGGTATTAACTTAGAGCTTCTCTTGGAAACAAAATCCTGCTTATGAAGAGATGAGGCTGTGTGGAAGAAAACTCACAACTATAATGAGTTTTCATAAAATGTTTCTATCTATGGTTAATTTCAGTTGGATATTAATTATCACCAGTCAATTCTTGTGATATACCCATTACAAGAAAAATCACATTGAATTGTTTGCTATAATCACAAAAATTTGTTACAATGGAATTTATCCTTCCTACTGATTAATATGTGACCGACTTAGAGTATTTTTAAATCTGAGGGGCTTCTATTTTTTATAACTATGCTTATAGCTACTTTTGTCACAGAACTTCAAAATGGTATGACCCACAGGATTATATTTTACTGACAAAATAAAGTTAATGGAATTCACAAGAAGTTTATTCCACCTTGGAGAAATAAAAATACCTGACATTACAACCAGAGATTCCAATAAAACTCCCCAAAGTTTTAGAACAGAGCTTTTCCTATAGGGTGCAGAGTATCATTTATAAAATTTAAAAAACAGATCCTTCAAACTTCCCTCAAAAAATTCAAATTAAATAGATATGAAATGGGGACCAGAAATCTATATTTTAAGAAGCTTTCCCATGTAATTTTGATGCCTAGGGTTCCCAGGGGCTGGGATTTAGCTCAGTTGGTAGAACACTACTCTGTAGTCTCTGAGGTCCCAGGTTTGATTCCCAGCACTGCAAAAATTGGAGAAGGATGTGGCAATCCTGAAATAATCAGCTGTTGAAAACCCTATGAGGGTTGCTATGAGTGGGACACGACTCAACAGTACCTAACAACAACAACAAGGGTTCCCAGAGCACAACTGAGAAATACTAAAATGGAAATTCTAGAAATGAATTTGTTTCATGAAGCTCATGAATCCTTATCAAGGACTTTGAATGAAAACTAAGAATTTGTACACATTGTTGAAGAAACCCTTTGTTTATAAGCACATGCATATGAATAGTAGTTTGTGTGTGTTTGAATGTTTAAAACGATTCATTTGGTTGTATTTTTTAATTTTTTCTTTGGGAGTTTATTTTCATTTTATTTATTTTTGTAATGTCACATGATCATGAAATCTATTTTCTTTTTGCTTTCCTTGGTCAAAACTTAATAGCATTTTATGTCATACTAAGACATTGGAGTTGGAGGGAGTTAGCAAAGTGATAATAATTTAAAAAAACTCAAATAGAATACACAAGATTTTCTGATTCTTGAACACATATTTTAGTAGTATTACTGATGTTTCTTCTTCCTTAAAAGCAGTGATTTTATTTTTCCCTTAGAATAAAAAGTAAATATGGGGCAGAAGAAGAAAAAAAAAGGGCATGAGAAAAGAAAAATATACTTTTGCCTCTGGGATGTTCACCTTGCTACTTAGAAAAAAACGCAAACCCAAACAAGAAGAACAAAAAAGATGATCCCTAAAAATTATACACTGAAATTCCATGTGACCATTTCTGTTGCTTGCTTGGAAATTTGATCTTTGTTGTGTCTGAAACTAGAGATGTGATCAACTGTGTCATCTCCAACACCACCCTGTGGTTCTTGTGGGCCGGAGAGGAACCCGAAGCTGCAGGCCACAGGTACCTGGCCCCTGGCCCCTGGATGAGTTGGGGATTGGGATGTGCTGACAGGTCTGTGGCAGGAGGCTGATGGAGAGAGAGCTGCAAAGGGAGCCTTGCCATTTTGGTCATGCTGCTGGAAGGATGTGAATGGCTTGGGGTCTGCCATCCTCCTTGTCTCAAAGAAAAAACCTGTCTGTACTGAGTGTGACTGAAGCTCTAGAGAGAACAATGGAGAGGAAGAACAGAAGGGAGCAAGCAGAATCTTGTTATGTCCTTTGACTCTATGGAATTGGTTATGCTGGAGGTGGCCTTCCCAAGTAATGAGCCAGTATGTTTTCTCTTTTGCTTGAGCTAGTTGGAGTTCAGTCTCTGTAACTTGTAGTCTCAAGTCCTTACATCCGCTATCAGCTTAGCTATAAACTTTATTTGCCCCACCTACTTTCCCTACCCCCTTTCAGATAGGGAGGAATTAGGGCTTTTCTCTTCTTATCTCAGTCATAGTACTCATCATATACGCAGTCAGTTTTTCGCATTGTATAAGCAACATTTCTCACTACGCTTCTGGGAATAAACAAAGTGAGAGAATGAATGAATGAATGAGTGAATGATTGAGTGTACAAAAAGCTAGTACCCAGAATCATGTTATTTCCCTTTTAGGGAAGTTGCATTTTGCTAAGTAATTCACCATTCTTTTAATTTTAAGTAAGTGCTCTTACTAAACTGTGACCTTGGTTTAGAAATTAAATCTCATGCTAAAATATTAGAGCCAACACAAGAAAAAAGAAATAACTTACTGAAATGATGATAGAAATAACAAGGAAATAGGATCTGATTTTTAAAAACTTGATGTAGAATTAATCAAAGTATATACCACAGGATACTGGTTCCCTGCTGTGCTAATTGGCAGTTTTCAGGGGAAAAAATGTCAAAGCCCATAAAATGTGGGGAGAATTTAGTTTAAAAAGTTAAATAAACTTCTTTACCAGAGAGTTCCTCAGAACTCTCAGAACTTTTAATATACATTCTGTATCTTTAGGAATGTGATAGTATATGCAAGGGGCTGGTGTGCCTTTGAGACACTTTGAAATTATTGACTTATAGACACTGAGAAAATGGATTTATTCATGAATTTTTAGGCACCTGAATTTTCTGGCAAAGAACCCTTCCACTGTACTGGATACTTTAGCATCCATATAGGAGACCAATGTGGAGGACTTGGTGAATAGAATATCTTTTTGGGACCTCTTTTCTCTATCCCTCAGTTCTAGAAATACCAATATTATCAATATAGTCCCTTAGGTTAATCATTGCCCTCTCTAGGCTGGTTTTTGAAAATGAAAATACAGCACTTTGAGCCAATTATATCTTCATTAGAATATCTGGTGTTTTCAATAATGTTTGAAGACTGTGGGATGGTGGGAGGACACTGGGTATTTAGAACTTAAGAGTGGGTCCCCAGGGAGGAGAGAGGAATCCCCATTGGAAGCTTCTTCCCATCAGAGCTGCGCCAGGAGCAGACTCTATCTATGACTTGCCCACAGATGGGTTCAGAACAGAGAGAGTAGGGAGAGTGAAAAAACCCATGTTTTTCTCTTGATTATTTGTGGGGATGCGGCGGCTGTCTTCTCTCACCCTCCTTCACTCATCCTCTTTGCTCGCTTAGTGCCAGCTCTATTAGAGATGCACTATCCCTCTGGCTGCTGCTGATGGTATCTGTCACATTGAATTATGCCTTCTGGATATCATGTGGCATGTAGACAAACAGGGAGGCCAGCTATTACCCTAGGGCTTGCAAGACTTTAATCAAAAGGTGGACTCCTTCAGAGAGTAGGTTAGAGTAGCAGGCAGCACTGCACTGTGCACTGCAAAAGGGGTGGGTGCTCCTCTTTTTAGCAAAGGGGAATTCAGGGGGAATGGTTTTGCAGTAGTGCCGAGAGTACCTGTGAGTGACAGGAGTGACAGAAGACCAGGAGTGCCATCCGGATGTGTAAAGATGACACTTGCCTGGGCAGAGCCAGGAGGCCCTGAACTGCACTCATCAGAGCAAAGGAAACATAGAAGTGGGAGGGACAAATTTGGGAATCCTACATCAGTGGTTGTCAATTTTTTAAGAATTACTTTGGGGAAGTTTCTTAAGAGGTAGATTTGAGGTACCCACTATGGGAGAATCTGATTTGGTACATATGATGTCAGCACAGGAAATGTGCATTTTAAGTGACTCAGGTGACATTTATAGGAGTGGAGTAAGGAGCCTCAATTCACCTTCTGCAAAACACTTCTCCAGAGTGGTAGATTGAACCTCTGGAAAAGAGAAAGGGGCCAAGAATAGCATCCTGTGGATACCTACAGTGAGCAGGAGGAAGAGGAATGGGAGGAGCCAGAGGGGAAGGCAGAGGGGGATCTAGAGAGGTAGAAGGAGAGGGGCGTGCAGCAAAATTGAGGGTACAAATAAAGAAGAAGGAAATTGTGTCATTTGCAGGAAAATGGATGGAATTAGAGACTATCATTTTAAATGACATAAGCCAGGCCCAGAAAGGCAAATATGACACTTTTTTCTCTCATATGGGTACTTTAGATTAAAATAGAAAGGGGGCTATTTGTGGGGAGAAAGAGAACTGACAGGAGGGGGAATAAGAAAGGGTAATGGGAGGGGGGAGGAAAGGTGAATATCACATATTTTCTCTCATATGCAGAATTTAGATTTTTAAAACACATATAAAAGACATGCGAGAAGAAGGGGGGGCTGTTTGTGGAGAGGAAAGGGATCAGCAGGATGGGAGAGGGGGACATGTGAGGGTAACAGGAGGTGAACACGAGCAATGTACAATGATAGCATGTATGGATATGGCATGATGGAACCTATTAATTTGTATACTAACTAAAAAAGTAGCAAATTTTTAAAAATCAGAGCCACAGACCATCCCCCCTAACCAACCAAGAAACAATAAAAATAGTAAGAAAAAACAAAGGCCAAATGTATTCTACTCTGAATTGTTGTTGTTGTTGTTAGGTGCCGGCCAGTCGGTATCTGACTCATAGAGACCCTCAAAGGGTTTTCAATGGCTGTTTTGGGATTGCCTATGAAAATTAAAGACATCTTTAAGTGTGACCATACTCCTAAATTAGCTCAGAGAAAACTCATTTAAAGGAAACATCAAATAGTAGAGAAATAATTATAAAACAAATAAATTCATGCATTTAAAATGATTCAAGTCTTTTGGAAAACAATACGGTAATTTCCAGTTAGAGCCAGGAGTGTGTGTATCTCTTAATCTAGTGATTCTAATATGGAGAATTTTCCAGAGAAAGAATTGGTCCAGTGGCCTAAAGTCTCCATATATAAACTTTCAATGAATAGAATTGTTTTTAGCCTCTATATCCCCCTATCCCTGTTTTCTGAAATAATTAGGTCTCTAAGTCCTGAGACTTTTTGGATCTTCTAGTCAAATTAACTCAATGCTTTCCAGCATTAGTTCATGTAGGGCTTTGGGATCATATTACTAGATCATCAGTTGCTTCTCCATCTGTGTGTTATCTTCCAAGTATCTATTAAAATCTTTCACCTGCAATTGTGTATTAGTCTGGGTCTTCTAAGAGGGAAATGCTGAGATGTTAGGGAACTATGTGTATGAAAGAAAATAGAGAGGATGCCGGAAATGTGGCAAGAGCTTTAGAGTGAGAGGAGAAAGAAGGAGAGAGATAAGGAACTTTGGGCGGAAACATCCTAGACCACAATGCCATCTAATGAGAGGTCAACAAGGCTGGCAGGAGTCCATGAGCCAAAGCTGGTGGTTGGAGGAGTCCTGTGTGCCCAGGGAATTGGCCTGCCTTTGTTTTCCTACTGTGCTCAGTCATTGGCTGGGAGGAACCAGTGGGAAGCATGGCCTGGGCCCAGACTCAGCTGTGGACTTTAGCTGGACTTCAGAGCCCAGCAACAGGGATCCTCAGTCAATTATACTCCCATAGATAGAGGCCTGATCAGTGTCATGTTGTTGTTGTTAGGTGCCGTCCAGTCAATGTCTGACTCATAGCGACCCTATGTACAACAGAAGAAACACTATTGTCAGTGCTTCTCTGTTATTCATAGGGTTTTCAATGGCTGATTGTTTTTTGGGAGTGCGTTGCTGGGTCCTTCAGTGTCATGGTTGCCAGAAATGGCTTATTTTCTTTTGGTATGAGCAATGTACAATGATACACATGTATGGAAATGTCATAATGAAATCATGTATCTTTTGAGTGTGTTCTTTTTTTTGACGGGGGAGGGGAGAAGAGGGAGAACATATTCTTTTAAAAATCCCTGCTATATTTTAGTAGTGTTTAGGGAAGGAAAGAAAATAGATGGTTGCAGTCAATGTTCATTTTTTCTATTGTTTAAAATTATTTTCTCTAAAATTTCTGTGATGCGTTTATATATTTTTTAAAAGCTTAGGAGAAGAAGAAAAGGTGATTAGAGTGTCACAGAAAGCTGGAGGAGGATGAAGCCTGAGAAAAGGCTGTGCGACTTCCTCATTAGGAGACCACTGGTGAGTTTATTGCTGAGTCCACCATTGTATGGGTGAAAGCCAGCATGGACTGAGGAGTGAGTAGGTGTGATGAGTCTGTCTAGAAGTCTGGTGGTAAAGGGAAGCAGTTAGAGAAAGAGTTAACCTAGACATGAGCAGGGAATTCTAAAAGGTATTTCAAAGAAAATGGCCTTTTTAAGGCTCGGGAGATCCTAACAGTTTCTTAGCAGATATTTTAAAAAGAGCCAGAATGGAGGGAGAGGTTGAGCATGTAAACAAAGGAGGACCTGGCCTGACAGCAGCCAGAATACCAGATGGGACTGAGAATGCATGTGGAGGGCTGGTGCAATAAGCAGGAGGCTGCCTCTCCCCCAGAGATATGGGCAAAGGTGGGGCATATAAGAAATAGAGATCATAGTTTAGTGGGGTACCAGTTAGGATTGCTCTTAGCTATAAGAAGCAGAACATTGATTAGTGTGGCTGATTTAAATAGGGCCTGCGAGGCAGGCGGTTCAGGGTCAGTGTGACAGCAATGAGATACTGCCAAGAACTCAAAATAGTTCCATCTTCTGCCCCATCATGGTACGTGAATAAATGAATACATGAATGAATGAGCAAAATATTGGGATAAAACTATAATAAACCCATTAAGACTTTTTTTCAGTGAAAGACAATGTGAATGACCAAATATGGCAGTTCGGTGAAATAATCATATCACTTTTAAAAATATGTAAATGAGGTAAGGACATGAAAAACATATAGATTATGTAATATTAAGTAAAACAAAACCTTAAATTAATCATGGGGACACTGATTGCAATTATGAAAAATTTATACCAATATAATATAACAGAAAGGAGAAGGTCTGGGAATGTAGCTCAATGCTAGAGAGCTTGCCTAGCAAGCAGAATATCCAGAGTTTACTTCCTAGCACCACGAGAAAACAAAATGAAATAAAACAAAAGCCCCAAACCTTCTTAGCCAGGTTTAGTGCTACATGCTTGTAATCCTAGTGCTTGGGAGACTGAGGTCAGAGGATTGTAAGTTCAAGGCTAGCCTGGGCTATATAGCAAGGTCCAGGGCAGCCTGAGCTAGCTAGTAAGACCTTGTCTCAAAACAAAGGCAAAAACAAAAACAATAGCAACAATAACAACAACAGCATAGAAGATGAAGACAAATAAGATGAATAAGAAAAAGGAGGAGGAGGAGGAGGAGGAGGAGGAGGAAGAAAAGTTTAAAAACAGAAAGGAGAGACCATGGTAGCTTGACACTAGTTTAGGTTTTATGGTGAGAAGGGCTGAGTTTTTTCCTTTTTGATGATTCTGTTCATAGTTCACTATAAAGTTGTCAAAATACATGATTGTAAAATGTGAAAGCCCATATGCAATATTTCTTGAGATCCTCCAGAGGAAAAGTACTCTAAAAAATGCAAGCATTGGTCATCAAAATATTATTGCACTGTAAACACACACACACACACACACACACACACACACACACACATTTAACACACACAGATGGTCACTAAATTCTGATAAGTAACTAGATTGGTTCTAATTGGAATGTTATGATTAAAGTCCCTTGTGAATTTGTTTGATGGGTGGTCAGCCTGCCATGAAGACTAACTTAGGTTTCTTGGGTCTGGGAGAGGGGCTGGACCATGTGATATTGTCTATGTGGTTCATACAGGCCCCTTTGACAAGTCTCTCCCTATCTCCTGTGCAAGCCTGAGATTCTTTCCTGAGGGGGGAACGATGCTTTCCTTTGTTCAAGGAGAGGCTTTGTGACCTTCATACTGCATATTAATGATAATGCCTTTCTAAAGGAAGGGCTTCAATATTTGTGAAGGACAAAGGGTGCAGAAAGGGGAGGCTGTCTATACTGAAATCTGGTTCCTTCTTAAATGTGCTCAGGTTAAATCTAGATTCTCAATTCAAATGATTTTTCATCCTTCACTTCTAATTTCTCTCTCTTCCTTTTATTACTGCAAAGAATTAAAGGGCTGGCCATTGCCCTCTGATTTATCCTCCTGCCCTCTGTCAGTAACTTCAGATCATTCCAGTGAAGTAAGTTTCCCCATTTTTAAGCACCAAAAGAGAATGTTCTTCAACATCACTCAATCATACATTCTTTGTCTGACAAGAGTCATTCTAATAATGTTTCCTTAAACTAAACTTTCTAAATTCCTTGCAGGTTTATAGCCTATTTCCTGTTGGATTGCCACCGGAGACTGAAATCTTACTCATAGCCCTTCAGGATTTCTACCTTGAAGCTCTAGCTAGGTGAAGGATTATCATCAAGCTCTCCTTTATGAGTGAGACTCAGAGGTCTAATCCTGTGCTCAGAGACCTCGGAAGGTAGGGGCTGCTGGGTATTCATTTAGGTCTTTGTTTCCATGTCTGAAAAGTGAGGATCTACCTCTCTCCTTCTCATATGGGGTTCAAGGACCTAGTAAGATCTTATGAATAAAAGTACTCTGGGAAATAGAAAATTCCAGGTATTATTTAAATCCTTACTTTCCCCCTAGAATCTTGCTTTGCCACTGTTTAATCCTCTAGCACTGGCTTTGGCACTCATGACATTTCTGTCAAAATCCTCACAGACTTGCAACTGCCCTCCTACACCTGCCATCTAGCTTTCATCTCTGTTCATTCCCAAGGGCAGAGACCCCAATGGTTAGGTCTGAATGGATGCGGTGGCCAGTGAACTCAGTTCCTCTCTTCCTTTGCCTTTGTTGTAAATTGCTAAATTCCTACAGACATGTGGTTTTCAGCTGGGGTGTTCCTCAATTCCTCCTCACCACCAGGAGACATTTGGCAGTGTCTGGAGTCATCTTTGGTGGTGAGCGGTGCTGCTGGTGTGTACTGGATAGAGTCCAGGAGGCAGCCAAACATCCTTCAATGCACAGGGTGGCCCCTGCCCCACCAACAGAGAATTATCTGGTCTTAAATACCAATACTGTTGAGATTGGAAGCTCTGCTCTATGTTAAAGCTCAATGAACTTTGTATTCTTTTCTCTTTTTAAAAGAATGTTGCCAGATATAAAGGTATAATTGATACATGGTAAAACATACTTATTTAAACTTACAGTTTGATGAGTTTTGACATGTGAAGGCATCACCAAAATCGAGAAAATGAACATGTCCATCACTCCCAAAAGATCCGCCCTTTTGTAATTCAGTCTTGCTCTTGCCACTCATCCCAGCCCCCTAGCTCCAGTCAATCACTGATTTGCTTTCTGCCACCATACATTCATTTGTGCAGTCTGTTGTTGTCGTTGTTAGGTGTTGTCAAGTCGGTGTCCAACTCATAGCAACCCTATGTACAACAGGTGAAACACTATTGTCAGTGCTTCTCTGCTATTCATAGGGTTTTCAATGAAACCCTGATTGTTTTCTGGGGGAGTGGGTTGCTGGGTCCTTTCCCAAGCCTACAGCACCGGGTGTTCCTAGGTGGTCTCCCATCCAAGTACTAACCAGGGCTGACCCTGCTTAACTTCTGAGATCTGATGGCATCCTTATATAATTGGAATCGTACATCATGTACTTTTTTTGGTCTGGTTTCTTTCACCCAGGATTATTGCTTTGAGATTTATCCATGTTGTTGATAAATGACTTATTCATGAAATAAGCTTGAGATAAGCTTATGGTTAAGAACAAAGCGTTATGACTTCTAGGTTCCTTGGCTCATCACTCTTGATAATTTTACTTCCTGGGTGGGATGTCTCAGTTTTGTTTTATTTTTATAATCACTTTCCTTATCACAGTCCTCATCAGATGGCTGCCTTAGTGGACTCCTTTATTTATGTGCATATTTATTTTTATTAATTAGTATTTTAATTGTCAATAGACTTCTAATAGGAGACTTCTGGTCTCTAGCCTCTGCTTCCATTCATTCATGGAACTCTATTCTTCTTTTTTTTCCCCTTGAAGAGAATCAGAAAAAATCATAAAGAGCTAATTTGTGTGCTTTCCTGATGTAGTTGCTTTATTTTTTAAATCCCATACTTTAGTCTTTATTCATGTGCAGTACGCAGTACGCACATACAGAAAAATAAATTGTGAGACACCATCTCTAAGCAGCGCTGCTTATCTGGTTTTGCCCACTTGATGTTCAGGAATTTCCTGGAATAATATTCAGTTAAGGATAAGTATTTAATAATAGGATGGATTCTTTGATTGTGGATGTTTCAAAGACCATAAAAAATTAGTTGATAATGACTGAACTGACACATTATGATGAGAATTATATGTATTTTACTGCATTATTAGCCTAGACCTTCTTCTGTGTAGCAATGATATATGGTTTTGGAGTAGAATCTTTAAAAAAGCTTGTGCTACTCTTTTTAAGATAAGTGCACAAATCTTTGTCTGTAAGAAAAGAGTTCTCTTTCTCATCTGTGCAAGTTTTATTCTCCAGTTATCCGAATCCTATAGGAAAAAGCCTCTTTTATTTCTCTGCATAGTCTGCTCTGGGGTTGGTTATTTACTTATATTAATGCTCATATCATTTTTCTCCAATCAGCTGTCAATTTTTACATCTGCAATCATGACAAGTTCATTTTAAGTATCAAGGGTAGTTAATATTGCTGAGAATGTTTTGCTCATCTCCTGGCAACTTGTTACCTGTGATGGGTATTAGTTGTAGTTGTTTTGTCTGCTTAGTATCCTCCTTTGCCTGGGGTTTAGCTTAGTTGATAAAGTGCTGCTCTGTCCTTTCTGAGGCCCTGGGTTAAATCTCCAGCACTGCATAAAACTGGAGAAGGACTTGGCAGCCCACTCCTGAAACAATCAGCCATTGAAAACCCTATAAATAGCAGAGAAGCACTGACATAGTGTCGGGCACAGCACAGAGTCTGGGAGTGATTTATTCTTTTGTACATTGGGTCACTATGAGTCAGTCCTGATTCGATGGCACATAATAATAATAGCTGCAGCAGCAGCAGCAACAACAACAACAGCAATAAGAACAAGGTAGTATCCTCTTTATTTGGTAAGAACAATCTGATATTTTGTGTGTAGTGGGAGGGACTTTCTGTCCCTTTTAAATATGCTTACTTAATGTAGGTGCTTCTTGGCCTTCAGTGCCCCTACCTAGGAAGTGGGGGATATACAATCTTGGTTAGACCTATTAGATTCTCTTTAGGGAGTTTAATTGTAGACAAAAGTGGCTCAAGGTGAGTCATTCTTTCTTCTGTGAGATTCTGATTGAAATTCTTGGAATTGCTCTTTTCCTATCCTTCTTGAGGACTGGTTGTTCAGATATTCCTTTAGTTCTAGGACATTATCCAATGTTCTGTTCTCCCAACAAATTGTTATTATTATTGTTATTGTTATTATTATTATTATTATTATTTAGTCTACATTTTTTTCAGAGTCAGCTTCAATTGCTTGCAACCAAAGAACCCAATAGCTATAACAAAGTCTCTCTGCTTTTTTTCCCACATTGTGGTCTTTTCTGTTCTGTACTCCATTGCCCCAAAATGCAAAGGAAGGCTTTCTTCTCCTTTTAGCAAACAAATTGACACCCTAACTGTGGTTCCAGTGAGAAACAGAGATAACTCACTCAGCCTTAATGACCTCATTGAAGAGACTCTGATGGAATCCATGATGGAATCCATTGAGATTAACAGGTGGAGAGGAAGAGAGATTTCTCTTGGAATCTACTGAGATACCAGGGCGAAAAGAATCTGGGCTCAGCACTGTGAGAGCTCCTTGCCTAGAGTGGTGACAAGATTTCTAAGAGAGTGTGAAGAGGGAACCTAGGCCCCTAGGCTTCCAATGGCATTTTCCACCCCTGCAGAAAGAAACAGATTTCAAGGATTCACTGTGGACTGGGATAATGAGGTTGTCAGCAATGACCATGATGGAAAAGACAATAGAGGCCTAACCCTGATTTTCTGAGTGTCATGGAAGCATCCTGTATTCTGAGGAGAACTTGAGGAGAAAAGCGATCCCAAAAATAGATGTCTTAGATTGAAACTCTTGCAAGCCTATGGGAACCCACAATGGAAATTAATTTGATTTAATGATAGTAAACAAGTAGATCTTTTTAGGCATGCCTCATTTTTGTAGGTTGAATGAATAATGGCTGTAAGCACTTAAGAAAATTCTCACTCATAGATTACTGAGTTTATTGAGTGTCAACTGTATTCTAAACATCAGCAAGACTCTATGTATGTAAAGCAAAGACATAAATGGCCCTGCCTCAGTCTTTCATGAACACACACCCTAGCTGGAAAGAGAAGACTCAAACAGCTAGGAGACATTTGGAGCCTTTGAAGAGATAATCCTCAGTCTGACAACTTAAGAGCTACCACTTGTATTTAATTGGTAAATGTATAAGCTAGTCAGTAAGCTGTGAATTCAGCAATTCAGTGGTTATAACATTAAAGGGAAGTGGGAGAAGTAAAGAAAAACAATAAATTTTTATTCCTGTAAGGGTGATTTTGTAGGGGTGATTATTTGGAAAAAGGAAGTTTATCTCTGTAACTCACCACTTCCCAGGGAGCCCATGCTTCCCCAGGCTGTGGTCTTAAGTGCCCGCCTTCTAGAGGAAAGGGTCAGGCCAACTCGGGTGGCCTGCAGAACTCCACAGGCTGATAATGCACTTAAGAATGTTTTATACGTGTCCTTTCCCCTGTCCTCCCAAATATGTAGCACTTGTCCAGGTCAGTGTCAGAGGAGTTTATATTTCTTTTAAGCAATAAAACCCAGCAGGTAGGCGATTGCTCAGGGATTAGGGAAACTCAGAGTGGCTTTGTATGTCAAGGACATAGGCTTTTGCTTCCACACCAATGTCAAGCATGAAGTTGTTTAAAAGCCTTGCTTTTAAGAAACATCTAAAGTTAGGCTCAACATACAGCTCTTGCCTCTGATATAGGCAAGATGAGAAGATCTGATGATATCTAAGCCTATCTTAGAGTGCCAGAGTGCCTCTCGCTCTCCAGCTTCAGTCACTGCGTGGGGCAAATGAGACTTTTTTTTTAACTGATGAAGTTACTTAGGGCTGTGGGGTTAGGTGAATCAGAAATGGATTTGAGTAACGATAGAGTGGAGTTGGTCCTAGAAAATTCTTGGACAAGACATAATGCCTTTTGTGAGTTGATTTTACTCTCGGTTTTACAGTAACATTACTACATGAATATAGGTAAAGCTTTAATCAAAACAAAACACAAAAATCTAAATATCTTACATTAACGCTTTAAAGAGTGGTCATTCCCTTTATAACAAGGACTGTTGCCTTTATAAGAATTCATACTAAAATCTATTTATAGGGCCATTGAATTTTCATTATAAAAGAATCTGGTTTACAGAATATGATTGTAGTTTTAGTTTTCTTTCTTTCTTTTTTTTTTTTTTCAGTGCTAGAGGTAGAACCCAGCACCTTGCACATGTTAGGCAAAAGCTCTACCACTGAGCTACACCTCAGCCCCTTTTTTATTTTTTAATTTGAGGTAGGGTCTTGATAAGTTATGCAAGCTGTCTACAACCTTGAGCTCATGATCCTTCTGCCTCAGCCTCCTGAGTCAATGGGATTACAGATGTATACCACAGTGCCTGGTATATTTTCAGCTTTTAAGGAAAATATCAGTTATAAAATGAGTTTTGGGTCTCTTGTTCTATTCTTCTTTCACTCTTCCACCTACCTCTTCTCTCCTTGTTAAAATTGTGAAGATAATATTTACATGGTGCTAAACAGATATTTAACATCTGAACTAAAAATTTAAATTGACGATGGACTAATCACCAGAGATAAATGAGTTTCACCCTCCAATGACTTCTGGACTGGGTGGTAAGAGACCTAGATTCTGATCTAGGCTTTGCTTCTAATAGCTGTATCATTTGTGCAAGTGTCAGAATTGTGGAGCTTTGCACTGGAATGGAATTAGGTATCATCTAGTTGAACCTTCTTTTGATAAAGGTGTTACGTCTCCAATGTCCCTGATTGATAACCATGTAGTCTATTTTCTGACCTCAATATGTCCAACCTGTACAATAGGAGGGACTGATCTTTAATTTGAATCAGGGTCCTAGGTAGAGGTGGAGGGTCAAGAAAGCAGTGACCAGGTCTCTGAAGACTGAATGTAATGACATCACAGTTTGGCAAGGACCGAACCCTATACAAGTTTAAATCAGACCTTTGGGGTATGAAACTCTGTACACATCTGTCTTCCCAGGCCCACCCTCCTGTGGTCAGTAGTGAGGAAAAGTTCTGAGACCTTGAGACACTGGCAATTTGGCTTGGAGCTCTACATCAACATTTTTAAAGGAGATAAAAGTCTGGATGTCAAGTGAGCTCTCCTCACATTTGAGCTGAGTAATTCCAAGGTTGTGTAGACTCTGCTGGCCTCTTCTTTTTTCTCTTTTATTGTCTCCTCCCCTTGCTTTTTTTTTTTTTTTTTTTAATAGCGTGCAAAAGTCAAGGGCTTGCAGTTGGCTCTGGCTAAAATCAGCTGAGAGTTTGCAGGGTTTATCTGAGGAAGAGCCCCTGGGTCATTGTCATGGTAATTCTGAGAATCCTGACAGTGTGCAGATGTGGCTATCCAAGGTGATCTGAGTGCCTATGTCTACTCTCAGCCACCGCTTGGAGCAAATGAGGCTTTTTTTTTTTCGTTGTTGTTGTTTTTCCATTTTATCTCTATGTAAAAAGAGTTCTCAAAATTTGTTATAAAAATCATTCGTTAAAAAAACTTTATCAAAAACTTCATCTGGAATGAGAAAAATACTGTAAGAGGGGTGAATGAGTCACTGGGAGAATAGGGCAAATAGTCCATTTCTGCATTTATTGTATTGTTTCTTTATTGTCTGTTAAAGCTCTCCAATTCTGTGCTACACTCCCAGTCCATATCCTTTGCTGAACTCAGATCTACAATATGAGCTCCTCAATACCAGGGATCTTCTCCATTTTATCTCTTGATGTCTCCAATGCCCAGTACAGTGCCTATACACTTCATAGGAATTTGGTAATGTTTATGGGATGGATGAAGAGATAGATGTACAATGACAGAAAGATGTGCAAAGTGATTCTTGGTAGGCAGAGATTGAACAAAGGTAGGAATGAGTGGCTTGAAGAGATGGGTTTACAGTTCGAATGTCCAGATAAAATATCGATGGGAGTGAAGCAGGTAGGGAAGGACTTGAGGACGGCCTGCTTTGAGTGTTAGCCAAGGCTCTTGAGCATGGAATTGCTACCATGCAAATCAATTCCAGGAAAAATAAACCTTGTGTCAAGACGTGAGGGAACTAGACATGGAAAGAGTGTGGCAGTAGGGAGATCAGCAAAGGAGTATGCAACTATCTTCTTGAAAAAGTACAGACAGGGAAGGTAGTGCTAGGGGAGCCTCAGAGAGACCTATTATTGCAAACCTATTCATCTGGCTGGGAGCACAGTCCATGAGAGTTTCAAATGCCTAAAGAGTTGAGTATCAACGTGTGCATGAATGTTTATAGCAGCACTATTCATAATAGCCAAAAAGTGGAAAAAACCCAAGTGTACATTAGCTAATGAATACATAAACAGTATGCAGTATATCCATGAAATAGAATACTGTTTGGCAGTAAAAAGGAATGAAGTACCAATACATGCCACAGCATGGGTGAACCTTGAAAACATTATGCTAAGGGAAAGAAGCTAGTCACAAAAGGTCCTATGTTAAATTACCC
This sequence comes from Pedetes capensis, assembly GCA_007922755.1. Taxonomy (NCBI): domain Eukaryota; kingdom Metazoa; phylum Chordata; class Mammalia; order Rodentia; family Pedetidae; genus Pedetes; species Pedetes capensis. The sequence goes on along the minus strand of VMDO01001542.1, from coordinate 161,069 downwards.
TATTCATATGAAATACTCAGAATTGGCAAATCCATAGAAACAGAAAGTAGATTAGTAATTGCCAAGGACTTGAGGAGGGAGAAATAGCTAGTGACTGCCAATGTGCCATGGAATTTCTTTCTGGGGTCATGAAAATGTTGTGAAATTACATAGTGGTGAAATATATAATTGTGAATAAACTAAAACCCATCAAATTATACACTTTAAAGGGAAGAATTATATCGTTTGTGATTTATTTCTCAGTAAGTTGTTGTTAAAAAGTAAGAGTCATTCCCTTGACCTAAGGGCTTAAGGGTCTCCTTCCTGGCCTTTGAGTGAGAGGAAGAGGCAGCAGGGGTGACAGGGAATAAGCATGAGCCCACAAACCCATGTCAGCAAATAACCTGTGTGGGCAAACCAATTCACAAGTCTGCCGGGGGCTCTCTGCTTTTTCTTCTTGTTTCTTCCAAATGTAGGCCAAGTTCAGCTTGGGAGGGCACACTCAGTTCTGCACAGTGCTTTGCAAGTTGCCCCTGCTCCTGCTAGTTATGTGCTGGTGAAGGAACCTCAGGGCTGCCCTGGGCTCTTGTTCTGTGTGGCTCAGAGATCCTTAAGAAGCACCTCTTCCACGGTTCATCTGCTGTTCATTACTGCCTCTCATTCTCTAGGACTCATTCTCTGCTGGAAGACAATTTTGAGTGACAGACTAGTTTGTCTTCAAAATGGCCTCTCAGGTCCTCATCTGAGGTGTTTTTTTTTTTTTTTTTTTTTTTTTTTTTTTTTTTTTTTTTTTTTTTTTTTTTTTTTTTTTTTTTTTTTTTTTTTTTTTTTTTTTTTTTTTTTTTTTT
>VMDO01001542.1:47421-160142 GCA_007922755.1 Pedetes capensis | reverse complement strand
ACATATCTCTCTAAGTTATGCAGGCTTCCTCTATCCTTGAACTTGTGATTGTCCTGCCTCCCTCTCCTGAATCACTGGGATTAAATGTGTAAGCCACTGCGCCTGGCTCTGACCTGGGATCCTTAAATCAAACTATAACCCATGATGCCATTAGAATGAGAGGCATCTCTGGAAGCTGCCACTGTGTTGTAGTAGGAATCCAGCTGTCTAGAGAAGAGGTTGAGTAAATAGCAAACGTAAGAGCCAGGATAGAGCCCCTGATGCTGTGACTCCAAGGCAGGTGCTTTTAATTACTGGACTGCTCCACTCACCCCCAAAGCACTTAGTGGTTCACAAGATCCAAGCTGAGAAAAGGCCCTCAGAAAAGGAGCGGCCCCACCCAAGAGGCACCTTGGACTAAATTAAACCTAGAAAGTATCCAGGGCTGGTGGCACACACCTGTAATACCAGCACTCAGGAGGCTGAGGCAGGAGGATTGCCATGAACTGGAGGCCAGCCAGGGCTACTTTGTCAAAAAAAAAAAAATGTAGTGAGTGGACGTCATGGTAGAACCTCCACCATGGCTGATTTTGAGCTGCCTATGTGATGTAATTGAACATGGAGGGGGAAGAGAGGAGCATGATTGGCTCTTAAGATGGGGAATGAGCTGGCTCCTGCATACTTATGATTCTCAGAAGTTTGAAGCAAGCATGTGCTAGTGGCTTTTCCACCAACTCTTTACACATGTTCAGATGGGTTTATCGTAGGGTATTCAGAACACATGAAAGGTTAACATTTTCTTAAATTCATTTATTTGACATTTGTCCAAGCACACAGATCAGGACTGAGTTATGGAGGAAAGGATACACAGGTTTTGATGTGACCAAATGTCATAGTAAACTACTGGCAGAGAAGAGGATTAGATTGCAGCTCCTAATGGACACAAATGCCTGCAGCCTTGGCACTGTGGCATCCAATCCCGTCAGATCTCAGAAGCTAAGCAGGGTTGGGCCTGGTTGGTACTTGGATGGGAGACTGCCTGGGAACACCAGATACTATAGGCTTGGGAGAAGGACCTGGCAACCCACTCCCCAAAAATCAATCTGCCATTGGAAGCCCTGTGAATAGCAGAGAAGCACCAACAATAGCATTCCATCTGATGTATGTAGGGTTGCGATGAGTCGGACACTGACTTTATGGCACCTAACGACAATGACAACAAAAATGGACACAAGTTTTTTTTTTTTTTTTGCTATTTAGTCAATTTTGGAAAGCATATAGCTATTTAAGATGGATCCATATGAACTTATGGAGCTTAAATGTAAGATGGTGGACTTCTTTTTACATATTGTCGTAGTATGTTTTTTGTTTCTATAAGAGGATACTTGAGACTGGGTAATTTGTAAAGGGAAGAAGTGTACTATTTACCTCACTATTCTGGAGACTGGAAGTCTGAGATTGGGTGGTAGGGGCCTCATATTGCACTGTAACATGGCAGAAAAGCAGAAGGGCAGGTGGGTGTGTGCAGAGGAGACAAAACACTTTATTATAACTTGTTCTTGTGGTAACTAATCCATTCTCATGAGAGTGGCATAAACACCTGACTCAAGGTAACATTGACCCAAGCACCTCTTAAAGGTCTTCCCACCTTTCAAATGCAGTTACACTGGGGACTAATTTCACCATGAGTTTTGAATATGTAAACCACATCTAAAAACAGCACATATTCCACCTGGTTCCTGGTCTTCAATTTGGTGGAGAAACCTAAACTTTATTTTACTATAGCATCAACCATTTTTCTTAGACTTCCATTCTCCTTTTCGTGCTTTTTTTTTTAAATTAAAAACTTTCTAAGCAATTATCATTACAACCTAGTTTTAGAACATATTCTACAGTCCCCATATGCATTATAGGAAACTCCATACACATTACTGATTTTTTTTTTGAAACAGAGTTTCACTGTGTAGACCCATCTGGCCTCTTACCTAAATCCCTCCTGCTTCTGCCTCCTGAGTGCTGGGATTATAGGCATGCACCACTATGTTAGGTTGCTGGTGATTCTTAACTCTTTCTCCCCTATACCTTGACCCATCCCCAGACACTAGTTTCTGCTTCTATACATGTGCTTATTCTGGACATTTCATCAATTTGTTGTTGTTGTTATGTGCCATGCAGTCGGGTCTGACTGAGAGCCACCCTATGAACAACAGAAGGAAATACTCCCTGACACTGCCCCTTGCCAGGCACTACTGTCAGTGCTTCTTTGCTATTCATAGGGTTTTCAATGATAAATTGTTTCAGGAGTGGATTGCCAGGTTTTTCTCCCTAGCCTGCAGCTCCTGGTGTTCTCAGGTGGTCTCTATCCAAGGAGTAAAAAGGCCAACCGTGCTTAGCTTCCAAGATCAAGCAGGGTCAGATGCTAGGGTGCTATGGCTGCAGATTTCATATTAACAGAATCATCTAATATGTGGTTTCTGTGTCTGTCTTCTTTCACTTAGCATAATGTTTTCAAGGTTTCTCTGTGGCATAGAATCTTACTCTGTTTTGTGTCACTATAACAGAATACCATAGACTAGGTAATTTATAATGACCAGAAATTTATTCATCACAGTTCTGGAGGCTAGGAAGTATAAAATTTAAGTTTCTGACATGAAATAAGGGCCTGCTTGCTGTATCCCCCTATGACAGAAGGTGGAAGGACAGAGATGGTGAGAGAAACAGGGCAATAGGGGATGAAACTTATTATAAGGGACCCACACCCACAATAATGAATCTACTCCATGATAATGGCATTGATCCATTCATTAGGCCAATGCCACATGACCCGGCACCTCCCTTTAGGCCTTGCTGCTCAACACCACAGCATTGGTAATGAAGTTTCTGACACATGACATTTGGGGGATGCATTCAAACCATACTGCATGGCATGCATTAGCATTTTATTCTCTTTTATATTCAGATCATATTATGGTATGTGGATATACCATGTTTTGGTTATCTGTTCATCTTTTGGTAGGCATTTGAGTTATTTCTACTTTTTGACTATTATACTTAATGCTGCTAGGAACATTTGTGTGTAAGTGCCTGTGTGGACATAAGTTCTTCTTTCTCTTAGGTATAACCTGGAGTGGAAAGTTATATGGTGATTCTATGCTTACGCTTTTGAAGTATTACCAAACTATTTTCCAACATATTTGCACCATTTACAGTAGTGTATGAGGATTTAAATTTCTCTACATCCTCACTAACACTTGTTTGCTTTTTGACTATAGACATCCTAGTGAATGTGACCTATGGGATTTAGCTCAGTTGGTAGAGTGCTGCGCTGCAGTCTCTGAGGTCCCGAGTTCAATTCCCAGCATCACAAAAATGTGAGAAGAGCCTGGGAATCCACTCCCAAGGCAATCCTAAAACAGCCATTGAAAACCCTATGAGGGTCGCTATGAGTCAGATACTGACTCCACGGCACCTAAAAACAACAACAACAAGTGAATGTGAAAGAGTGTGATTTGCCTTTCATAAACATATTTTATGGGATTATTGGTCACTTGTCTATTATTTTTGGAGAACTGTCAATTCAAATCCTCTGCTCATTTTTAAATTGGGATGTCTTTTTATTGGTGAATTGCTGGAGTCACTTATATATTTCTGGATAAAAGTCAGATATGTCATTTGCTATTTTTATCCTATTCTTTTGGTTATCTTCCTTCCCTTCCCTTCCCTTCCCTTTCCCTCCCTCCACTCCCCTTCTCTCCTTTCCCTTCTCCTCCCTCCCCCTTCCCCTTCCTTCCTTCCCCCCTCTTTCTTTCTTTCTTTTCTTCCTTTACCTTCCCTTTCCTTTCCTTTTCTTCTTTCCTTTCCTTTCCTTTCCTTTCCTTTCCTTTCCTCTCTCCTCTTTTCTCCTTTCTCTTTTCTTTTTTCTTTCTATAGGATCTTGCTATGCAGCCCAGGCTGCTAGGCTCACTTTGAGCTTGCTTTCCTCCTGCCTCAGCCTTCTGAATGCTGGGATTATAGGCATGCACCACCATGTCTGCCATTGTTTTTATACTTTGTTGATTTCGTTATTTAGTGTGTAAAGGTTTTTAATTTTGATAAAATCCAATTTATCCGTATTTTCTTTGGTGGCTCTATTTTTGATGTTATAGCTAAGAAATCACTGTCCAATGCAAGGTCACAAAGACTTATATTTTCTTCTGTGAGCTTTATAATTTTAGCTCTTATATTTAGGCTTATGATTCATTTTCAGATAATATTTATAGATGGTGAGAAGTAAAAGGTCTACCTTAGATATCTAGTTGTCTCAGCACTATTTCTTAAAAGACTCTTCATTGAATTGTCTTGGCACATTTGTCTAAAATCATTTGACCAAAACTATGATAGTTTATTTCTAAGCTCTTAATTTTATTTAATCGATCTGTACATCTATCCTTATGCCAGTACCACATTGTCTTGATCACTTTATTTTATCATGGAAAGGTGTTAGATTTTGTCAGTAACTTTTTCTGCATCTATTGAGATGACCATATTTTTAGATACTTTATTAATATGGTACATTACATTGATTGAGTTTTGGATATTAAACCAACTTTGCAACTTCTTTTTGCTTTAAACCTTTAGGATCTGCTAAGTCCATGCAAAAATTGGAAAAGCCTTGCTATTGTTTTCTGTTATTTTTGAGGTTTCACTTTAGAATTAGGCTTAGCTTAAAGGTGACCATGTATAAATATCTTGTCAAATATAGTCCTAGGATTTGTTCCAGGAGAAACTGAGATCAGACAGGTATGTATCCTTTATGAGATGACCAAGAGATTAAGAGTAGAGCTAATAGGGATAGATCTGGTTCATAGTCAAAGGTATTGGAGTTGGGAGACTATAAGTGGAGTCACAGTCAGGTTTTAGAGCTGTGTCTTAGGAAGGGGCCAGAATGGAAGGGAAAATAGGCAGCCTGAAGTAATGGACTCTTGGGAAGATTAGAAAAGAATTTGAGGCCATGTTATTTTAGAACTTCCATAATACTCTCCTGAGAATGATCACTACTGCTGGGTTTTCAACTTATTGTGACCCTGATCTCTTATCTGGGGTAACAGTGAATTTGTCTCTACAACTTGCTTCCTGTAACTGGGGCTTTCTCAACCCATGTCTTTTCCTTGCTATTTTCTGGCAGCTGGGCTGGTTTGTGTTTCAGTTGACTGAGTGGGTGGAGGCTACTTCTTCCAAGGCCCTGGGTTGCTGATGATCAACCCTTGCATCCCAGTAGCTGGTCCATCCATCTAGTTCCCAATATAACTTTGAATGTGCTTAAGACAACATCTATGTTCTTGGCTTAATTTAGTCCAAGACACATCTTTTGACCTGGGTCATTTACTTTCTGATAGATCTTGTAGACTACTTTGAGTGTTTTGTGAGCAGGAAGGGCAGTCCAGTGAATAAGGGTACTAGCCTTAAAGTCAAAGAGATAGGAGCTGTGCTATTTTCTATTTATCTTCTATGCATCTTTGTTTCCTTTATATGCAAAATGGAAATACTATAAGTACTTACTTCATAGGTCTTACGTGAGATGTTGTGTTAGCCTTTGTGTCAGCATGACCAAATACCTGACAGAAACAAACTTAAGGAAGGAAAGGATTATTTGGCTCACAGTTTCAGAGGTTCAGTCTAGAGTGGTAGGGAAGGCATGGTCAAGGACCTCAGACCATGGTGGAGAAGAGCTCTTCATCTCATAGTAAGCCAGGAGCAGTGAGCTTTACCAGAACCAGGAGCCAGGTAACCTTCAAAGGCCTACCACCAATAATCTACTTCTGTCAGATAGATCCAACCTTCAGAAGTTCCATAGCCTCCTAAAACAGTGCTACCAGCTGGGAACCAAGCATTCAAAAGCATTGGGGGACATTTTATATTTAAACAATAACAGATATACAATATATGGAGTTTGTAAACAGTGCCTGGCCCATGAGTGTTCCATAGTATCCATTGCTATAATTAATAATGATGCTGATGGTATAAATGCTCTGGCCTGTCACTGTCCCTGATGATTTTCTAACATTAGACCCAGTTCACTTTGGTAAATATAGTAAGTGGCATTTTGGCCTAGGGGTTAAAGTGGGGAAACAAGAAAAGAATAGAAAATTTTGTTGACAAGTTTATGTGGATGTATGTAGAAAAAGAGCTCTTGCATTTGCATTTCATTTAGTTTCTCCAGTGAAGAAAATGCTAATGAATATGATTAAATGGTGGTGCTTAATGCGGTAACTTAGAGAGAAAAGAAGTCATTAGCAAGTTGATTATTATTATTAATACTCAAGGTAATCAGGTTCTTTATAGAGGTTGATTAAAAGTAAATGTCCAAATGAAAACACCAGTTTTAACTTAATGAAAGTTGGAGTCCTACATATTTAAGATGATCATTTGTCATACCACAATAAGATTAAAATGACTTAGTTATTGGTAATATTTGAACAGGAACGTGTATATGTTTTGACTTTGTCTTTCTAAATAAGAACGGGGAGGAGAGATTTCCAAGTCAGATATCACAACAAAACTTTTATTTCTCTCACTCAGATATTTTTAGTTTCACTCAAAAACCTTTGTTCCTTCTGTAATAGTTACATGGATTTTTACAAATTCTCATAAGACCTGATAGAAATGTCTCAAACAAGAAGACTCCTTTGAAACAAGTCATGCTTGTTGAGTACTTTTATGTGAGTTTATGCAACTTCCATGACAGAATAGATTCTGCAGGTTACTAGGAATTTTGGCAGAAATATGTTATCTAATTTTTGTCCTACTTCCCTGTCTACTCTGTCTGGGCATTCTTGTCTATACTCATCTGCACAGCATTAGTATGTCTTCTGAACGTGCTGTTGTTCAGTCATCTACCAAGACATCAAATCTTTTAATGCTGGTGTATTTTGTTTTAAGAAATGTGTGTTTTCCAGAAAATGTAATATTTGAAGTAAACTCCTAATTGTGTTAGTTAGCTTTCTGCCACTGTGACAAAATACCTGTGATAATCAACTTATAGGGAGGAAAGATTTATTTGGGCTCATGGTTTCAGTGCATGGTCAGTTGGCTTCATTGCTATGGTCTGGTGATGAGGTAGAACATGGTGGTGGGGAGAGCACAGTGAATGAAAGCTCCTCTCCTGATGGTAGCTGGGAAGCAAAGAGAAAGACAAAATAAAGCTGTGGTCAAAATATCTCTTTCAAGGGCATGCCCCCACTGACCTAACTTCCTTCCAATAGACCTCACCTATTAAAGGTTCCACCACCTCCCAATACAGCCATGGGCTGGGAACACATAGGCCTTTGAGGGATGTTTAAGAACCAAACCATAGCATGAATTAAGTGTTATAGGGTGGCTCTCCCCTTAAATTCATCATCTGGTGGATCTTTTGGAAAGAGCTGCCAAGTATCCCTATTTCTTTTATGCCTTCAGTTGTTCCATTTGTTTTGCCTATTTTTCTTCTGCTGGGAAGGTACTTGGGTATGTTAAAATCTCTATTTTTATAAAGGGGCTCCTCTTCTTCCACCCCTTCCATTTCACTGTCACATCTCTCAAAAGAGTCAACCATTTCTGCTGTTTTCCATTTTCTCTAATATCATTTACTTTTCACTTTTTAACTCCCCATTGACTTGCTCTTGAAAAGGTCATCAGAATCCTCTTTGCCCAAGGTAGTCCTTCTTCTTGATTATATGGTACTCTTCAACTCTTCTTTCTCTTTTTTTTCTTGAAATACTTCATTCTTTTAGATACTGGAATCTTACCCTCTCCTGGTTCTTCTTCTAGCTACTTGACTGCTCTGTGTCTGCATGCCTCTTCCTTCTCCTGTCTCACAAGTACAGGGATTCCTCAAGGACTGGTTTTCTGCCTACTTGTCTCTCCACTCTTGGCAATCCTGTCTACCCTCATCTATGTTAATATGACCTCTGAACAGATGACTGCACCTCTTTATTTATAGTGCAGAGCTCTTCCCAAGTGGTAGATTGATTTTATAACTGCATGCAAGATATCTCTTTATAGTTTTCAGAGCAATCTCAAATCTAGTATGACTAACACTGAAGCCATTTGTTTCTCATGTTTACCAGTGAGACTGTCTTCCTTCTGGTCTTCAAACTTGAAGCCTCATTTATCACCTTTGGTTCCTTCTCTTTTGTCCCTATTTTCAACCCATTTGCAATCCCTAGTCACTCTCTTTCTCACATTACTTCCTTGACCCAAGTTCCTCATTACCATTCTCTTGGATCTACCAGTCTTACTGCCTCCCCTCCTGACTGTGATCAGTCAAGTACTTCTGACATATAGTCCTGATCACATGACTTCCCTTGTCAATGTTCCCTATTTATAACTTGCCACAAAAATTCTTTGAACAATTTTTGTGTGCCAGATTCTGTGCTATTTGCTCTGTGTATATTGCCTCATCAGATACTCAAATCAACCTGAAGGTAGGATTTTATCAGCTTCATTTTACACAGGATCCCTGAAAGGAACTTAATCTACTATTACCATTTTGGTGCAGATATGTTTGGGCCTGTCTGGAGGATTTGGGCCCAATCTACATTTTCAGCCTGATATTTTGCTTTTCCTCCCTTTGTAGGGGAGGAAAAAATATCTTTAGCTAAGGTCCCTGTAACAAAGACAAATTAATGGACAAAATATACAAGTATATTTAATGGAAGTTTTAGATGACACAAAAGACTTTATGTGGAAACAAATATCCAAAGAAGTCGTTAAACCTGAGTGTTTTTATGCTTTGGATTGATGGAGAGTGGAAAGTTGTGGAGAAATAGGATAGGACAAAGGCAATATGAGCTAAGTATAATAGAGTAGAAGAAAAAGAAAGGCTTTTTTCTTGAGATACTCTTTGGTGTTCTTGTATCTTTGGAGATAAATGTGGTTCTCTCCTTTGGGTATAGGGAGGGCATCTCTCACTTGAAGGTCTTAAAATGCTTCAAGAGAAGTTCAGAAAATATTTCTTATACGTGCCATTTTCAGATTTCTTCATCTCAAAACATTCAGTATGCCATGATTCTATATTTTGCAGTACTGTGTCCAGAGCCCTATTATTTTCATTGCTGTTGTTTGTTTCATTGCTGTTGTTTCATTGCATTGTTGTTAGGTGCCATTGTGTTCGACTCATAGCAAGCCTCATAGGATTTTCAAATAGCTAATTGTTTCAGGATTGTTTCAGGAGTGGATTGCCATATCGTTCTCCCATTATCATATTCAGAGTCCTACAAAAATGAAACCACTCTCTCTACCTCATGCATGTTCTATATTCTCCTGACTCTGTGCCTTTGCCCATCCTGTTGGCCACTTCCTTTCCCCACATTTCTAAGATCTAACCACACTTCTGGGTGATCTATTCTAGGAAATCCACTAAATCTTCACCATCTTAAATCCATCTCTTTTTCCTCTCAATTGCCATCCAGCTTTATCTGTGCCAGGATTTTATGCATATGCATTCTCCTCTGCTAAGCTGTAAGCCCATGGAGAGCAGAATCCTGTATTTTCCATCTTCATACTCATCCTGCAATAGTGGGCACAATACCTTGCATGTAGTTGGTATTAATTAATTATTTACAGTACGAATGAATGGATGAGTAAATGACATGAACTAAGTAGGAGATTAAGTTGTTAAACAGTCCCCCAAGCTTAATAAGTCACTAGAATTTATCTTATGGAGGTCAAGGTGCTACTTTCACAGTGTTTCCTTGTCACTCTTTGTTCCAAGTACCTACTACGTTCTTATTTTTATCATTTCTACCAAATTTGTTTCCCTAGGCAAGTCAGGTAAACTCTCTCGGCCTTCTCTCCTCAAATGTAAAATAGACACGATGTTATTGATCTCCTGGGTTGTTATGGAAATTAAATATATTAATCCTATATAACTATATGTGTGATATATCTAGCCTAGCACTAAGCATGTAGTACATCAGTAATTGTTTATTTCTCTCCATTTTCCACTTTAAAGACTTGCCTTCATAACAAGGGTTGAAAGACTAGTGAAGATGTTTAATGAGTTATCCATCTTTGGTGTATTTGCATTTTGGTCTAAGTAATTATCTCAATTATTGATTCATTTGTTCCATATCAGTGGATATTTTTTGTGAGTTTCTATGCATTCCAGAAACTGTTAGCTTTAACGATTAAAAATTAAGCAACAATCAGTTGGGGGTGCAGAGCAGTGGTAGAGCACTTGCAAAGTATGTGTGAAGCTCTGAGTTAAACCCCTAAGTACCATGAAAAAAAAAAGGATAAATTATTTCTTACAGATTACAGAAAACTGGCTCTGTAACAGCCCTGATATGTCTTTCTCAAGAAGAAATGGACATGTATTCAATTATTTCCAACTAACATCTCCAAAGATGTATTTATATTTTGCTGCTATTCAAGCAATAAACTGTCTGGAAATATTTTAAAAATGCTAATAAATTCCTCTGGTATCTCATATATTAAATAAAAGAAAATTAAGCAGCAAAATTTGTGGGGGCAGATAGTCCTGTAATTTTACCTAGAAGTTTGAACCTAAATACACAGACCTAGTAAAATACTTGAGTTGTCTTAGTAGTATGTTCTAACATTACCAGGATATCTTTCCTGTCTGAAAATTTCACTATTGGTGGAATGCCAAAAAAAGGTCACCTGGAGTTAACAACTTCATCATCTCTGAAGGCAATGGCAGGAGGATAGGCTCAGGAAAGGCAGCACTCTAAGCACTGTGGTCTTCCCAAGTGTTGCTATTTTGTCTTAACAGGTTTTCTTTCTTTCTTTCTCTTTCTTTCTTTCTTTCTCTTTCTTTTTTTTTGAGCAAAGCTATTCAGTGGGGGCGTATTCGACATAATTCTCTAAGGATCCTAGACCTCATGAAAAAATAATTTTGAATATAGTGATTTCCTTGGGGCTAAGGGACAGAACCTAACAACAACTAGGGGTTTAGCTTAGTTGTTAGAGTGCTTTTTGCACTTTCTGAGGACCCAGGTTCCATCCCCAGCACCGCAAAAATGGGAGAAGGATGTGGCAGTCTACTCCCGAAATAATCAGCCATTGAAAACCCTGTGAGGGTTGCTTTGAGTTGGACCCAACTCAATAGCACATAACAATAAAAACAACTTTAGCCATGACAGAGGTAGAACCATGGGCAGAGCTAGGGGATTCAGGAGAAAAGAAATCGAATGACTGGAGCCACAGGCAGGGTATGGATGATTAGAACAGAGACACATCCCTTTCAGAGTCCTTGGTACTTTTTATCCAAAGAGCTAAAACATCCTCTCAAATTCCTTATGAAGAATTTTGGTTCCTTGAGCATAACTTCTATCTATATTACAGGTGGGGAACTGAGAAGCAAAGAGATTCCAGGCATCTCTTACTTGGCTCCAGCTTATTTGTTCCTCGTTATCTTCAGTACCTAAGCCTCACATTCTGCTACAATCAAATCATCCTTTTTATCTTTCCCTGATTATACAATGTTCCCCTCTCAACTTTGGTGTAGAAGAGGGAGGCATGCTTATCTCAATGTATAGTGGAGATAATTGCAGCTCAGAGAGGTTAAAGAACTTGTCCAGGCTTACCTGGCTACCACGGTGAAGCTGGAATGTAATTTAGGCCTCCTAACTGCCCATTTATTTCCCTGACCTCCCTGCCCTTTAAAATTTAGGTAAGCAGATCTTCTAGGAGGACCTTTCAGTGCATCCTGAGCACCCAGAAGGGCAGGCACAGCAGGTGGTAGGAGGAAGGAAGCTCTGTACATCCATCAGGCTCTACTTATTCCTCACCCGAGTTTCCTCTTGGCAACTTAGCCACTTTCTAGAGTCAGCATTTAGTGATGGTTGTAAAAACATAAACAATTTAGCACACAACACTCTGAACTGTAAACTCTGGTAAATAGGATCAGGGAGAAGATTTAACTGGAAAGGACAACGGCTATAAGGACTTAACAGGAATTCATTAGGCTCCACAGATAAAGCAGATAAAAGATCCATAACCACAGGCAGGAAGTGAAAGGAAAATCCTAAATCATTAAGATGCAATGAGGTGCTGCCACTGCTCATTAATCAGATCATCCTCAGGGACATCAACTGAACCATTCCAAGGAACCAGAGAAGCAGGCTTCACTGGCCGCCATGGTCGGTCAGGGTAGGGTCTGCCCGGCCTGCCTGGATGTGTCAGAGCTTTCTTGTCATTGGACCAATGCTACAATTTCTCATTTGTTCATTCTCTTTGTTTTAATATACTTTTTCTTGTTCCTTGCTCTTATTTACCCTTTGCTCATTTTCTTTCTCTTCTCTGCTTTCTTCCTTCCCTCCCTTAAAAAATATTCTCTCTCTTTTCCTACCCACCCCTGTGTTTACCATCTTTGTCCTACCTGCTTTTTTCACACTTTCATTTCCTACCCTTCTCGGACTCTCCTTGGACTGCCCTTTTCTTTCTCATCCTAGTCTCCCACAGTCTTTCCTACTTGCCCTGCAAGATTCAACAATTTCCCTAGTCTGCTGAGAGCTGGCTGTGTGTGTGGGTGGATTCACCAACATTCTTTTTCTTTCTCCCTGAAATTTCTTTCAACATATTTGTATGACTGTGAAAAATGGGAGGATAGAGCATAAAATAACCAGTTAATTTTGTCCTGAATTATTTGCTTTTATCATTAAATTAGATATCCTCAGCTTTCTCTGCAAAAAACAAACAAATATAAGTAGGCTGAAAAATATCTTACTGTTTCTTTGGAAATTTAAAGGAAATTGGTTGAAGAGAATATTAATTTATGAACTGTAAGGCACTCGATTTCACCTCACACTGATTAGCACAGATTTCTGTGAAGAAAATGCTGCTATGGTTTTCCATCTTCCTACTTTCTGACCTTTCCCCAGAAGAGATGTAACAGATTCACAAGAATTGAACAACATTTTATTGCAATTTTTATACAATTTTTTACAATTTTATTTTTGAAGTAATTTCTTATAAATGGAAATGAAGCATTAAAGAACTTTGGAACAACAAAGTGTCACTTTCAATAAATCAAAGGATAAGGAGAGTGGGCGTTTTTAAGTGATGGGTGGGGAACTGCTCAGAGAACAAATTGTGTATGGTGGTGGTAGTGTGTGTGTGTGAATGTGTGTATGTGTGCATGCACATGTGGCTGTCTTTTGCCACTGTATCTCTAAGATCAATTGCAGTCTCATGTCTTTTGTAAAACTGTTAGCAAGACTGTGGTGTGACAAATACCTGTACTCTCTTTCCAAGTAAGGCCCTAGATGTATCCCATACACGTTTGGCCATAGTAAAAAGCAATTTTCCATACACCAGGGGGCTTCAAGTTGAGTGCTGTAATAATTAGTGACTTTATCCAGTTGAAGTTGACCCCCTGCTTATTTTTATGTATTAAATGTTAAAGAGGAAACAGAGAAAACTCCAGAGTGCTGGTCAACTGAAATTCCAAGAGGAATGTTCATGCAGGTAAAACATATTGAGAAAAGCCAGGGTTGTGAGAATTTCAAGGCAAAAAAGAAAGAAATAGAGAAATACATAAAAAGATAGTAATCGTTACAGAAAGGTTCCCAAAGTCTCTCTGATTGTGAATAATGTGTATATAGTTATTAAGTTGTGAGGTATGCTGATTCTACATGTAATGGCTTTTTACCTCCTCCCCAATATTATGTTCCCTCTTCTTTATTTTTTGCACCTGCCTTTCTTATACTTCTTTCTTTATCTCCTTTCCCACTTCTTCCTTATTCCTCCAGAAAGAAGCTGAAAATGTCTCCTGAAGAGGCATACTCTGTAATGGTACCTGGTTGTCATGGAAACAGATTCCAAGGCCTTGAGTATGGCCAAAATGATGTAGGATCAGATCTTGATTGAGTGAGAGGCTAAAATTGTCCCTAAGATTTCAGAATAAGGAAAACCAGGAGATGTAAGGCCATTTGAGGTATAGGTGGGTGTATGAGTCAGCTGGTATGTCACCATGACAGAGAAACCAATTGAAACAAACTTATGGGGGGAGAGATGTCCTGGGGGCTCATGATTAGAGGATCACAGTCCATAATGGTGGGAGGGAAAGTGTGGCAGGGCCTGTGGCAAATGGCTTCCCAACATGGAATATCAGAAGGAGAGACCAGAAAGAGCGAATGGACCCGTGGGTCTGGGTAAAAACCTGCAAAGGCCTGCCTCCCTCGACTCACTTCCAGAATGCAAGATCCTGCCTCCCAAAGTTTCCACTGCTTCCACAAACAGCATCACCAGCTGGGGGATGAACGTTAAAGTACATGGCCTTTGGGGGACATTTTATATTTAAATCATGCCAGTTGGTGTCCACAGAGAAAGGCTGGAGAAATGGCATCTGAGGAATTACTGTATCTGTTTTAAGCCATTCATAATGACATTTGCTGTTAGGAATCTGGATGCATATGGCTGTCAGTGTAAGGGATAGAAACATAAGAATAGTTATAATATTTTCTGGGGTTTTCTTATTATTCTTTATGAAATGATAAGGTTTATATTTCAAAGAACAGTCAGTTTGAAAAAATTTTGCAAACTTTCCTATGTCAAGCTTGTTGAATTGCTATTTCAATAGAGTAAAAAAAGCTCAGGTAGTTTTCTAGATGCCAATATCATTTTCTTCTCCCAAGTTAGTAATACCACATTTTTATAAAGCATATCAAATTTTAATGAGATTGTTTCATAATAACCCAGTATTTCAACTTAGGCAATGGGGATTGTCACTTCTATCTTGGACAAGTACTCCAGAACATTGTTTTCCTCTCTGTCCAGTCTAGACAAAGGTATGAGGTATTTCTCTGCACTTCCCTGTATGTTAAGGATACCATCCCTCTTAGAGATTGTGTACTAACCTGGATTGGGGAGGAGGCATAAGCTAATTAGCTAAAGATTGAGTAAGATTTACTGAGACCTCTGATCTCTTTTTGGGGAGAAGAACCCAGCAACCCACTCCCAGAAACCAATCCACAATTGAAATCCCTATGAATAGCAGAGAAGCACTGACGATGGTGCTTTGCCTGTTGTACGTAGGGTCACTATGAGTCGGATACTGACTCAACGGCACCTAACAACAACAACTGATCTCTTTTTAGTTTGGAGAAAACCATTTCTCTTTTCATTTCTCTGAGAGACACTCTTCTTTCCTTTTCTTGTTGTACTTTCTCAGTTCTCAGATGTATTCTCCTATTGTTCATTCACAGTAGATTGAGATGTTCCTACAATATGACAGCCTAAATCATCTGAAGCTGGTTCTTATTAGATGATGGCAAGGGCATTTGCTCTTTAAACC
The DNA here is from genome assembly GCA_007922755.1 of Pedetes capensis. NCBI lineage: Eukaryota > Metazoa > Chordata > Mammalia > Rodentia > Pedetidae > Pedetes > Pedetes capensis. Next base: position 144,886 of record VMDO01001542.1, on the reverse strand, counting down.
ATCCAAGAAGAGTATTTATAGTTCATTCTTTGAAAAACACTACAAACAATATGTAGTCAAATTTCCAATTTTTGACCAGGTAGCCTGCATAAAAATACTCTATCTTCCAACTAGTTCACCAGGAAAATTGATTGATGTGTGCATAAATAATAAGCAATTAGTGAATATTCCTGGCAGTTAATATATTTTACTCAGTAGAATTTTTTGAGGCATGTATGATTTTCAAAGGCTCTCAGGAATGGAGTAAGACATTGCTATAGTCTGATAACTCAGTCAGGGCTCAGCTGGATGGTCTTTATCACATCTGCTGCAGGGAAGCCTCAATGGCCTGGCTCAGGCACGTCCTTTAGCAGATACTTTTCCCTACCAAATATCCTTCCCTCATTTTGTTCAATCCCCAAATCCAAACTAGTTCTTTTCACTCAGCTTATGAGCATGTGAAAATCTTCTCTATTCTTAAAAAAAAAAGAAAGGAAAAAAAAAAAAAAAGAATTGAGGAAAGCAAACAAACAAAGGCTGGTCCTTAACATTATGCCTCCTTTTATGAACTATTCAGTAGATTTCTTTCCCTTCTTGGCCAAACTTTTTTGAGGGAATGGCATTTATATTTATTTTTTATTGTAGTAGAATATACATAAAGTTAATCTATGGTTTAACCACTTTTGAATGCCCCATTCAGTGGTGTTATGTACATTTACATTATTATATAATCACTACCACTGTCTATCTCTAGAAGTTTTTTTTAATCTTCCCACATTGAAACTCCATATTTGTTAAATAATAACTAACAAGTCTCTCCTCTACCTAGCCCCTGGTAACACTGTTCTACTTTTGATCCTTATGAATTTAGCTAGATACTTCATATAAGAGTGGAATTATGTAATAGTTGTCCTTTTGTGTCTGGCTTATTTCACTTAGCATAATGTTTTCAACCACTATGTGTTTGTTAGCTTGTCATGCTATGGGGGCTTGTGTGTTTCTGTGATGCTGAAAGCTATGCCACCAGTATTTCAGATACCAGTAGGGCCACTCATGGTGAACAGATTTCAGCTGAGCTTCCAGACTAAGACAGACTAGAGAGAAGGACCTGGCAGCCCACTCCTGAAACACAGCCATTGAAAATCCTCTGAGTAGCAGAGAAGCACTGTCAAATATGGTGTGGGAAAATGAGCCCCCCAGGCTTGAAGACATTCAAGAAGTGACTTGAGAAGAGTTGCCTCTTCAAAGTAGAGTGAACTTTAATGATGGGAATGCAGTAAAGCCCCTAGGTCCTCCATTTGTTGATCTGTCATAACTCAAAATTAAAAGAAATAAAGTGGCTGCAGCAATGGACTCAAACATAAAAAAGTAAAGATGTGTATGGCACAGTGTCAGACAGAGTTTTGTTCTCTTATACATAGGGTCACTATGAGTTGGACCCAATTTGATGGTACCTAACAACAACAACAAGTTCAAGGTTCATCTGTGTTGTAGTATGGGTCAGGTTTTCTTTCCCTTTTAAGATTATGTACTATTCTGGTATATGTATATAACACATTTTATTTATCCATTCATCTGTTGGTGGACATTGGGTTGTTCCTACCTTTGACTATTATGAATAATGCTTATATGAATGTTGGTATGTTTATTCAAGTCCCCACTTTCAGTTCTTTTGGTTATGTACCCATAAATGGAATTGCTATTCTTGCCAAAATTTTTTTGACTTTTGTTTTTCAGGTTTTTGTTGTTAGGTGTGTCAAATTGGGTCCGATGCATAGTGACCCTATGTATAACTGAATGAAGCACTCCTTAATTCTGTGCCAGGCACATGATCATTTTTATGTTTAAGCCCATTGTTGTAGGCACTGTGTCAATCCATCTAGTTGAAGGTCTTCCCTTTTTTCATTGACTTGCCACTCTCCCAAACAAGATGTCCTTCTCTAGGGATTAGTCCCTTCTGACAACATGTTCAAAATATGTTAAGATATAATCTAGACATCCTTGCTTCCAAGGAGCATTCTGATTGCACTTCTTCTAGGACAGATCTGTTAGTTCCTTTGGCAATCCATGTATTTTCAATATTCATCTCCAGCACCATAATTCAAAAGCATCAATTTTTCTGTCTTTCTTATTCAATGTCCAGCTTTCACAACTATATGATGCAACTGAAAATACCATGGCATGAGTCAGTCACACCTTTGTCTTCAATGTGACATCCAAAGATACTGAAACAGTGGAAATGTCAAAGAATTGAAAAGTTTACTTGTAAGAATGATCATTGACTTCAAAGAGGACACAAATTAGCAAATGAACAAAGTAAGAAAATCAGTACAGGACTTAGGTCAGAAAGTCAACAATGTAGAAGGCAAAGTCATCAAAATGGATAAGAAACTCAGCAAGGCAATTGAGATTTTGGAAAAAAGTCAGAAATGCTGGAAATGAAGAACTCAATAAACCAAATAAAAACTCAATAGAAAGCATCACCAGTAGACTAGATGAAGCAAAAGATAGATGATCAGGGATGAAAGATAAGGTTGAGGAAATAATACATTCAGATATCAACAAAGAAAAAAATTAAAAGAACATGACCATAAATTTCAAGAACTTTGGGACATGATCAGGAGACCAAACCTATGACTCCATAGGGTAGAAGAAGGAGCTGAGATAACAAGCTAAAGGCACAGAAAACTTATTTAGTGCAATGATGGCAGAAAAATTCCCAAAGTTGGGAAAGAAATGGATATCCAACCATAAGAGGCATGTAGAACTCCAAACAGACATGATTTGAAAATAACATCCCCACAAAACATAATAATTAAAATGCCAAGATTACAGGACAAAGGAACAATATTAAAAGCTGCAAGAGAAAGACACCAACTCACTTAGGAAGGAAAATCCATCAGAATTACATCAGAGCACTCAGTACAAACCCTAAATTCTAGGAAAGGATAGGAAGATATATTTTAAGCCCTGAAAAGAAATAATTGCCAACCGAGATTATTTTATCTAGCAAGTTATTATTTAAAATGGATGGATAAATAAGGATATTCTATGAGAAGCACACACTAAAGCAATACATGACCACCAAGCCAGAACTGCAGAAGATACTTAAAGGGATCCTACACATACAGGAGTTCCATGGGAATAACAGATAAACTACAGAGAACTAGGAAAGAATTAATCATGTCTAACTCAAAAAACCCAGCAAACCCAGAATATAAATAAGGGAGAAAGAAAAGAAAGAATAGCTTATGAACCAACCAGGGAAACACTCAACCCAACAACTAGCAAAACTTTCTCAACAACAGCCCTAAATATAAGTGGTCATATCTCTCCAATTAAAAGACATAGATTAGTTGAGTAGATTAAAAAACAAGATCCAACAATTTGTTATCTGCAAGAAACACATCTCACTGCAAGGACACCCACAGACTGAAAGTGAGAGGATGGAATTTGATATACCAAGCAACTGGAAGAAAAGAAGAAGAAGAAGAAGAAGAAGGAGGAGGAGGAGAGTAGCTATCCTTATATCAGACAAAACAGACTTCAAGTTAATATTAGTCTGAAAAGACAAACAAGGTCACTACATATTAATAAAGGGAACACTTAACCAAGAAGTTATAACAATTGTAAATATATATACACCAAATATTGGTGCACCCAACTTCATTTAAAAGAAAAAACACTACTGGACTTAAAGGGACAGATATGTCCAGATACAATAATAGTGGGTGACTTCAATACCCCATTCTTATCAATAGGTAGAACATCCAGACAAAAAATCAACAAAGAAACTCCAGAGTGAAACACCATGACAGATAAAATTGAGTTAATAGACATATACAGAGTATTTCACAGAAAAGCTACAGAACACACATTCTTCTCTGCAGCCCATGGAACATTCTCTAAAATAGATCACATTTTAGGCCATAAATCAAGTCTTAATAAATACAGAAAAATCAAAATAATTTCATGTAGTTTATCAGACTATAATGGCATAAAACTAGAAATGAACAGCAAGAGAAATTACAGGTACTATACAAATACATAGAAATGAACAATACACTCTTAAGTGACCAATGGGTACTTGAATAAATCAGAGAGGAAATTTAAAAATTCCTAGAATCAAATGAAAATGAAAACACAACCTATCAGAACTTTAGGATAAAGTAAAGGCAGTGTCAAGAGGGAAATTTATAGTGATGTGTGCCTGAATTAAAAAATTAGAGCAAACTCAAACAAGTAACTTAATGATTCACTTCAAGTTCTTAGAAAAAGAAGAACAAACAAAACCCAAAACCAGTAGATGGAAAGAAATAATAAAGATCAGAGTAGAAATTAATGAAATGGAAACTAAAAGAACAATAAAAAGAATTGACAAAACAAAGAGATGGTTCTTTGAAAAGATAAGCAAGGTTGACAAACACTTAGCAAAACTGACCACAGGAAAGAGAGAGAAGACTCAAATCAAGAAAATTAGAGATGAAAGAGGGAACATTTCAACAGATTCCAGTAAAATCCAGAGAATCATTAAGGAACACTTTGAAAAATTATATTCTAAAAAAATTGGAAAACAGATGAAATGGATAAATTCCTGGACACATATGGTCTGCCAAAACTAAGTCAAGAGGATATAAACAAACAGATCTATAATGAGCAACAAGATCAAAGCAGTGATAAAGAGTCTCCCAACAAAGAAAAGCCTGGGACCGGATGGATTCACGGCTGAATTCTACAAAACCTTTGAATAAGAATTAACACCAATGCTCCTCAAATTATTCCACAAAATACAAATGGAAGGGTCCCTACCATACTTATTCTATGAAGTCAGTACTACTCTGATAGCAAGACTAGAGAAGTGTACATAAAAAAGGAAAACTACAAATCAATACCCTTAATGAAAAATCCTCAATAAAATACTTACAAATTGACTTCAACAACATATTAAAAAGATCATACATTCTGATCAAGTTGGCTTCCTCCAAGGGATGCAAGGCTGGTTCAACATATGAAAGGCAATAAACATAATAAAACATATAAATAGACTCAGAAACAGAAACCACACGATCTTACCAATATATGAAGAAAAGACCTTTGACAAAGTCCAACATCCTTTTCTGATAAAAACCTTGAAGAAACTAGGAATTGAAGGAACATACCTCAACTTAATAAAGGCAATATATGAAAAACCCACCACTAGTATCATACTAAGTGGGGAAAAACTGAAAGTATTTCCCCTAAAATCAGGAACAAGGCAAGGGTGTCCACTGTCTCCACTGCTATTTAATGTAGTAATTGAACTATTAGCCACAGCAATAAGACAAGAGAAAGAAATAAAATGGATCCAAATAGGAAAAGAAGTCAAATTACTCCTATTTACAGACAACATGATCCGATACTTAAAAGACCCTAAAGACTTCACCAGAAAACTCTTAGAGGTGAAAAATACTTTTGGCAAAATAGCAAGATACAAAATTAATAAAAAAAAATCAGTAGCTTTTCTTTATACCAGTAATGGCCAGGCAGAGAGAGAAACCAGGAAAACAATCACATTCACAATAGCTTCAAAACAAATAAAATACCTGGGAATAAACCTAACTAAGGAAGTGAAAGACCTCTACAATGAAAACTTTAAAACACTAAAGTAAGAGATTGAAGAAGACACTAGAATGTGGAAAGATCGCCAATGCTCATGGATTAGAAGAATTAACATTGTGAAAATGGCAATATTACTGAAAGCAATCTACAGATTTAATGCAATCCCCATCAAAATCCCAATGACATTCTTCACAGAAATGAAGAAAATAATCCAAAAATTCATTTGGAAGCATAAAAGACCCAGAATCACTAAAGTGATCCTGAGCAAGAAGAACAATGCAGGAGGCATTGCAATTCCTGATTTCAAATTATACTGCAAAGCTATAGTAATAGCAACTGCATGGTACTGGCACAAAAACAGACATGTAGACCAGTGGAACAGAAAAAAGCCCATGCAGCTATAGCTACCTGATATTTGACAAAGGTATCAAAAATATAAGTTGGAGAAGAGACACCCTTTTCAACAAATGGTGCTGGGAGAAAATCAGTTCAAAATAGATCAAAGACCTTAATGTAAAACCTGAAATTTTGAAACTGCTAGAGGAAAACATAAGGGAAACTCTTCAAGGCACAGGGGTAGGCAAGGACTTTCTGAATAGGACCTCAAAAATACAGGAAACAATAGCAAGGATTGACAAATGGGATTGCATGAAATTAAAAAGCTTTTGTACAGCAAAGGACACAACTATCAGAATGAAGAGACAACCTACAGAATGGGAGAAAGTCTTTGCCAGCTGTACGTCAGACAGGGGATTAATATCTAGAATATATAAGGAACTCAAAAAATTCAACATCAAAAAGGCAAAGTATCCAATCAAACAATGGGCCAAAAAACTGAACAGAGACTTCTCAAAAGAGGAAATACAAATTGCCAAAAATTGTATGACAAAATGTTCAATATCCTCAGCCATCAGGGAAATGCAAATCAAAATTACACTGAGATACCCTCTCACTCCAGTCAGAATGACTAGCATCAACAAAACAAACATCAACAAATGCTGGCAAGGATGTGGGGAGAAAGGAACCCTTATATACTGTTAGTGAGAGTGCAGGTTCGTGCACCCACTATGGAAATCAGTATGAAGGCACCTCAACAACTAAAAATAGAACTACCATATGACTGGCAATCCCACTTCTGGGTATGTTTCTGAAGGAATATAAGTCAATATACCACAGAGATACCGGCTCATCCATGTTTATTGAAGTTCTATTCACAATACCCAAGATATGCACTCAACGTAGGTGTCCATCAACAGATGAGTAGATAAGGTAATTGTGGTATTTATACACCATAGGACTTTATTTAGCCATAAAGAAGGACAAAATTATGGCCTTTTCTGGAAAATGGATGGAACTAGAGGTCATCATTTTAAGTGAAGTAAGCCAGGCCCAGAAAGATAAATATTCCATGTTTTCTCTCATATGTGATTGTTAGACCTCAATATATATTCACTATTAAAACATATAGATTATGAAAGCAGACAGGATTTAAGTAGGGAAAGATAATGGAGTAAAGGAAAGGGGGAGAAGGCAAGAAGAAAGAGTAATGGGAGAAAAAAAATCATGTATATTGTCCTTATGTCAAAGTTGGGATGTACATATATAGATATACTCATAAAAGAGACATGCAAGTAGAAAGGAGACCATTGGTGGGGAGGGGATGGGGGAAGAGGGTCATTAGAGGGTGAAGGGGAAGTTAATGTGAGCAATGTACAATGAAATATGTATATGGAAATATCATAATGAGAGCCATTAAGTTGTACATTAAAAGTTGCTAATAAAATGTTTAAAAATTCAAAGACTTGTTATAATGTGTGTCTTTTTTCATCATTATATTGAGCCTTTCAACTTTTCAAAATGGAAACTCATTTCTTTCAGAAATAGTCTCATATTTTTCCTTTGACAATTTCCATTTCTATATTTTCTCTGTTTTATTCAGAAGTCTTAGTTTTGAATGTTGGACTTTCTAGATTTCCTAGTTTTCATCAAAGTATCTTTTAAAATTTACTGTCTACAAGGTATCCTTAACTTTTTCTTCTAGTTCTTTTCTTGATTTGAACTCTAGGCCCACATATTTAGCTACCTGCTTGACATCTGCATGTGGTTATTTTTTATACTCTTCAAATTCAACCTATCCAGGACTAAATTTATCTTTAGTAGAAGTTTTGGTATGTTTTCTCTGACTGAATGGTACCACCATCTTTCAAAGAGCTATCATTGACACAATTCTTGCTCAAAAATAAAGCCTTCATAAAGTGATTAGGTTTAGATAAGATCACTAGAAAAGTAAGAGGGATCAGACAGACACACACACATAAGAATACATTCTCTATTTCTTGTCATTGCTATAAGATGCCCTGCACCACCTTGGGACTCTGCTAGCAGGAAGAACCTCATTAAAAGCAGCCCCTCACACTTTCAGAACTATGAGCAAAATTAACCCCTTTTCTTTATAAAGCTATCATCTTACTTCTCTATCAGGCTATCCCTTCACACCAAAATTTTCCCCTAGTTAAAAACACATTTTTTTCTTTCCAATATATACACCTTCCCTTGGGCTAGGTCTTCTTTCTAAAATATCTCTTGCTTCCATTTTCTATATTCATTCTTATAGTTTCACAAAGCCTAACTTAATTTTTATATCCTTTGAGAAGCCTTTTTCTGGATTCAATGGAGCCTCAGTTTTTTCCCACCAGTTATCAACTCTTTTGATACTGGTATAAATGTTGCACTATTTTCCTACTTAAAGATTGAAATACATAGTATTAATTCTTAAACTAGATTATAAACTCCCTGAAGGTGGAAGCCATATATTTTCTTTTCTTATGAGATTTGCTACTCTTTGTAGTCCTAGACAGATTGTATTAATCTAGTTGACTTGACATTTTGGAAAATTCAAGGAAAGGAAACAAGTCTTAGAAAGCAGGGTTAAGAAATCATTACTTTTCTTTATAAACAATCACACCAAGAGAATATGTTCTTTGAAATCTTTGGAGAAACATTTCTCAGAGCTGTGGCAGTTCCTCACACAAGGATTCTCAAGTATAATATGAGCATCTGTCGTAGTAACAATTTTCACTTCCCCTATGTGGGATCATTAGACAGGGAAAGGGCCACTGGGGATAGGCAGTAGTGGATGGCCCAGGAAGTCTCACCCCAGCCTGGGCACACGGCGGGACTGTGAAACTGTACTTTATAGGACCTCACAGGGTGCATTTGAAATCTTTCCTCAGTTTCCACACAAAGGTTGCATACTTTGATTCTTTGTACTTTATACTTTCTTTCTTTCTTTTCTTTTTTATTTTTTTTACCAGAGAAAAAAGGAGAGAGTCCTTGGATATTTTCGAAGAGTTTTATCAGTGTTTATTTATATCATCTCCAACAATTTAGTTTCAAGGTAACAATACATACTTTCTCTTACTGCCCTCATACCTCCCAACTCATCTGAGAGGTCATTGCTAAAGATTTAGTTTGACTCTTAAAATAAAAGTCCAATTTACAATTTACCTAAGCAGGTCATTTCCTGCTTTGAGACCCTTTAAGCAATGGAATCATCCACTTCATTTTGATGAATAATATTTATCAAAATCCTAAATTGTGCTATGTGTTTGTGCTCCACATCTTCTGTCTGTGACTTGTACCTTTTAAACATGTTCCATACACATTTTGGAGGGTTGTTATGTAGTGAAAAATTAGATTAGTCAATAAGAAGTCTGGCCATTGTCCTTGCCCCTGAGAATTAACCTCTAAACCCACAGACATTCCAGAGTGATAGGAAGCCTTTGCTATAAGTGGTGGGCCCCTTACACCACACATGACCTGATAGTTTATGCTAATATGAGGTGACTCAGAAGTGGGATTTGTCTACCCCAGAAAAATTGAGCACGTACTTAGAGGGTTTGGGCATTAAGCCCTGTGAAATCAGCCTGATCTCTCAGAAGACGAGGGAGGTTGATGATGGAGTTCAATGAGTGTAATGATTTAATCATGCCTGTATGATGAACCTGCCACCCCCAAACAAAACAAAACAAAACCTCTAGACCACAAAGCTTGGGTGAGCTTCCATGGTTGGCAATACTCTATTTGAACTGACACATGCTGATGCTGGGAAGGTAACAAGTCCCTAAGGATTATGGAAGCTTTATGTTTGAAACTATCCCAAACCTTACTCTGCTGTTCTCTTCAGTTGGCCCTCATTTGGATCCTTTTGCTATGGTACAACCATAATCATAAGTAGAGAGCTTTTCTGAGCTCTCTGATTTTCTAAGGAATCATGGAACCTAAGAGTGACTGTGGATATCCCTAAATTTGTAGCCAGATGGTCTGAGGTGAGGGTGGACTTAGAGATCCTTATGCTTACAACTGGTGTATGAGGTGAGAGAAGTTTTTGGGTGACTGTATCCTCAGATCTGGCTGTCTGTCTACCTCATCATGTAGTCTACGAAGAAACAAAATAAAAGGATAACAGGATGAAAAAGAAAAGGAAACAAAATACTTGTGTCAGACAATGAAAGCCAGGTGATTCAAGGTTTTTTTTCTGTTTAATTCCATTTCTCCTAAGACAAAGTTATATAATGAAACATGAAGGTCTGTAATGGTCAAGGAGTTGATAGGGATATTTGCATTTTCTTAAACCTAGAGATCAAGCATGGTCAGTGGAATTTCAGATCTCATTTGAGGCCAAGCTGAAGATCCAAAGGCCTGAGCGCTGGCTATGGAAGCTCTTGCCCAGGCTGCCTTCCACGCCACTCACCATACCATACTGTTTTCTGGCAATATCTCAGGTTGCAGTGGTTTTTAGGAGCCATCAAACTGGGGTCTGACTCATGGTGAGCCTAAATACAACAGGCAAAACAGCATTGTTAGTGCTTTTCTGCTATTCATGTGGTTTTCAGTGGCAGATTGATTTTTGGGAGTGGGTTGCCAGGTTCTTCTCCCGAGCCTACAGTATCTGGTGTTCCCAGGAGATCTCCCATCCAAGTACTAACCAGGAGCTACCCTGTTTAGCTTCCATCTGTTTAGCTGTCTGATCTGACAGGATCGGACATGAGAGCTGCAGGCCAGGTTACAATAGGGGCAGTTATAATCTTTGGAGCTGGCCTTGAAAACCAAAACTAATTTTGCAAGTAGTGTAGAGAGATGACTATAGGAAATTGGTAAGTGATTTGTTAATCATGTTGGTTCACAGCAGCAGAAGTTTGAGATGTGTTGGGCTCCAGCCTCAGCAAAAGTGGCCAAGCTGAGGCTTGTCAGGGGAGGCATGAAACTTCCTCTCTCTCAAATTCCATGGGTTATGTACAGTTGGGCAATGGGCCTAGCAATGGTGACAGAACAAACCAAGGACCAGAATGATCTTTCTCTGAATACTGTTGTTAGGAAAAGTCAGTCAGGTCCCACACATAGTGACCCTATGAACAGTAGAATGAAATACTCCTTGATTCTGTGCCAGGCACAGGATCTTATTTATGTTTAAGCCCATTGCTGTAGACATTGCTGCTTATTTATGTTTAAGCCCATTGCTGTAGACACTGTGTCAATCCATCTAGTTCAGAGTTTTCCTTTTTTTCGTTGACCTACCACTCTTCCAAACATGATATCCTTCTCTAGGGATTAGTCCCTCCTAACTACATGTCCAAAATATGTAAGACATCGTCTAGCCATCCTTGCTTCCAAGGAGCACTCTGCACTAATTTTTTCAGCCCATGGTTCTTTTTGCAGTGCATGTTTGATTCCTGTATGTTCCATGTGTATAGTTGCCATTTATGTTGGTGAAATAATGTATTTGCAATGAAAAGGTCATTGGTCTGACAAAATTCAAATACCTTACTCTGCCTCAGATGCCCTAGGACTTTGACAACACACTGCAGAAATAGATATGGATTTAGAGTTATAGGATCGACTAAGAGAATGAATACCTGGAGGTGGGATTATTAGAAACCAGCTTTTAGGTGCCCACCAAACCTGACTGCAATGTCATTCCCTTGTAACTGTGTTGTGGCATAGAATATACAATTCTGAGGTTCATTCCTGGATTTCTAGTGGAAAACATTTGGGAAGCTTTACATTCCTATGGCTTCTATGCTTAAGAAATTGGTCCAAGTGAGGCTTCTATCTGAAGGACACTGGCTACCATTGAGGAAAAGGGAAACTATTTTGACAGATATTACAGAGGAGACAAAGGAGAAATAGGCAGGGCCTTGCTCTCAGACATAACATTGTCAAGTTGGACACCATAGAAAGAATAGAAAATAGGGCTATTTAAGCTTGTATTTAAGCTTGTTGTTGTTAGGTGCCGTCAAGTCAAGTCCAACTTATAGCAACCCTAATGTAAAATACTCCCCGAGTCTGTGCCACTGTTACAGCCACTGTGTTTCTTCTCATTTTGAACCGTGCCACATCAGCAAATGGAGGTCGCAGGGGCCTAACCTGTTAATTAGTCTTTGCTTGTCCTTCCTTCCTGATCTAGAGTTGGGAGCATGAGGTCTGAGTCCTGTTTGTCTGAACTTCCCTGGAGCTGGCACTGGGCTTTGGAGCAGAAATGGGTACCCACAGGCTGAACCACTTCTGGGGGCAAGGCCACAGTTGTGCAAGAGGTGAGTCTATCAGACCCACGTTAGAATCGGCAAACTTAGGAAGCTGTAATTTTGCATCTCAGCTCAACCAAACCTTGTAGTTGCTTTGTCCTTTTTCTCCTCATGGTTAAAAGTTGGTTAAATCAGGAAATTAGTTTTAAAAATGATACAGGTAGACATTGATGTTTTCCTACCTACTTGTTTACTTTCTCTCTCACTTACTTACTTAAAATAATTATTTTTATTTAACCTGAACTTTTAGGTGAACTTTTTTGTGTTGAGACAGGGCCAAGGCTTCTCTTATGGACCTGTCATTAATTACTATCTGTGTTGTCTTTTTTTCCGTAAACATCTCCCCGAAATGCATAGTCACTGATTTCTAATTTTAGGTTTTTAAAAGTGGAATGAAAATTATAGACATTGTTAAGTAAAGTCTTGGTCTTTTGTAATTCCAACCCAATCTTTTGTGGTTGTTTCTCTCACATTTGAATCAACGACAGTTTTTATTAGCACATTATGATGGAGATTTTTCAAAGTATTTTGCTTTAGTTTTTGTAGAAATGACCATTTTCATACTCATTTTAGCAGTGTACACAATATCTCACTGAATTAGGAACTTAATACATGAAACTGACAAAATACATTTAGGAACAAGCAATTTACTCTTAGTAAGTGTACAATAAACTTGGTTGGATGTAAGGATACATTATGTATTACCTTTGAGCTGTGAGTGCTGTATGTTTTAAAGAGAGTAAAGGGACATAGTCAGTCTAGAATAGGGGTTCAAACTTATTCTGGAAAGAACCACATAACGTTTTTGACTCTTCAGACCATACAGTTTCTATTGCCAACTACTCAATTCTGCCACCATTGCACAAAAGCAGCTATAGAAAATGTGTAAACTAATAAAACTTTACTTACATAAACAGTCAGTGAACAAGATTAGGTCTGTAGGCCATAGTTTCCTAACCCCTGATCTAGAATATGAGTCACACATCTCTTTAAGGCCTCATATTCCATCTCTCAATATGACTATATGACTATTTCTGTTCATCCTGACTCTGTCAATATCAAACAGCTAAGACATAGTGTCTCATATAGTACTTTCCATTTTATTTAAAAGGAAATTACTAAAAAAATTTTTAGAAGTCATGTATAATATAATGGTTGTTGCACCAAATGTTGAGTACATGTGGATTTAGCTTTTTTGGCAGGGAGGGGACCCCTAAATGTCACCATCATTTTTCTTGGGCTAGTCAATTTCTCCAGAGAAATCCTTACATCTTCTGTCTGGAGGCATAAGCTTAGTTCTGAGGTTCCAGAGACTGGTAATGGGGTGGTATCTCACTATTTAGGATGCCAGCTTCTAGTTCATTCCTTTGTTGTTTTTTGTGGTTTTCACCCCATTTTAACAGATTTATTGCAGGATTATGGACGTGTCGCCTTGCCCATAGCACAATGACTCCTCCTCACCTTTATTGTACAAGCCTCTTCTTTCTTCTGCCCTGAAGGAGGAGGAGGAGGAGGAGGAGGAGGAGGAGGAGGAGGAGAAGGAGGAGGAGAGGAGAAAAAAGAGGAGGAGGAGGAGGAAGAGGAGGAGGAGGAGCCTTCAGAGGTTCACCATGACTCTAAACAGTTCTTAAGTTCTTCTGGCATCTGTAGCATAAACCACTTTGCCTCTTAGTTTATGTTTCACCTTTTTCTGGTCATTTACTCATACCACAGCCTGTCTGTCTTACAAGTTTGACAATTTAAGGATGGCCATCATTTTAATGGGGTTTGACAAGTGGAGAAAAATGCACATGTTTAACCTGTCAAGTTTAGCCATAAGGCCTATGAGTTGTATTTTACCAACATTAATACCACCAATTCCTACTATGCATGTGTGGGTCCCTGGAATTGTTTAGAGGACTAGGAATCAGGAGTAAGGGATGTAGGTGCGTGTGTGCATGCCTACATCTCAGTGTATGAGATCGTGTGTGTGTGTGTGTGTGTGTGTGTGTGTGTGTGTATTGCTTAAGATGGGCATGTGCTTGCTGAGGAACTATAAATAAACCTATCATAGTGAATGTGAGGCATTGGAAGGGTGGAGGGAGGGGCAAGGAAGAGGGAGGAATTAAACTTGCAAATTTTGGCATGATAAGGTTCAGGATACACTGTGTATAATTTTCTTCATGTTAGTCTGTCTTTTGTTATAGGAGTCTAGTCATGAGCCTAGAATTGGGTGAGAAAAGAAATCTTTTCTTCTCTATAGTGATAATGTTCTACCTCACTAGAGTTTTGTCCTTTCCTAACCTGGCCCCTCAGCTCATCTGTTTAAGACAGAAATACAGGGTGCAGGGTTGAATCCAAGAAAAAGTGGGAGATTTACAATATGAATTACCTTGTTGTTAGGTGCAGTCGAGTCAATATCCAACTCATAGTGACCCTCTGTACAACAGGGGAAACACTATTGTCAGTGCTTCTCTGCTGTTCATAGGGTTTTCAATGGCAGATTGATTTTTGGGAGGGGGTTGCCAGGTCCTTCTCCCAAGCCTACAGCTTCTAGTGTTCCCAGGCGATCTCCCATCCAGGTACTAACCAGGCCTGACCCTGTTTAGCTTCTGAGATCTGACGGGATCGGATGCCACAGGGCTACAGCTGCAGGCATGAATTACCTTAGAAAACTAAAAATAGAACTACCATATACAAGTAGCATATACCAACTACAACTATACCTCTTCTAGGAATATATCCAAAGAAAGATAAGTCATACCATAGGGACACTTGCACTTCCATATTTAATGCAACACTCTTCACAATTATAAGGGTATGGAATCAACCCAGATGTCATCAACAGAGGATTGGATTAAGAAAATTGTGGTATATTTACACAATGGAATATTATTCACCAGTAAAGAAGAATGAAATTATGTCATTTGCAGCAAAATGAATGGAACTGGAGAATATCATTTTAAGCAAAATAACTTAGGCTCAGGAAGAGAAATAGTGCATGTTCTTGCTCATATTCTGGAGCTAAATTTACTATGAAGGGGGAAAATTCATATATATCTATATATACATATATACACACACACATATATATACATATATACATACACACACGCATATATATATATATATATATATATATATATATATATATATATCTAGGCCTGCAGCCATAGCCCTGTGGCATCTGATCCCGTCAGATCTCGGAAGCTAAGCAGGGTCGGGCCTGGTTAGTACCTGGATGGGAGACTGCCTGGGAACACCAGAAGCTGTAGGCTTGGGAGAAGGACCTGGCAACCCCCTCCCAAAAACCAATCTGCCATTGAAAACCCTATGCACAGCAGAGAAGCACTGATAACAGTGTTTCCCCTGCTGTACAGAGGGTTGCTATGAGTCGGATACCGACTTGACAGCACCTAACAACAACAACAACAACATATATATACCTAATGTGTCTGTCAGCTTGTGCTGTGGAGGCTTGTGTGTTGCTGTGATGCTGAAAACCATGGCAGTGGTATTTCAGATACCAGCAGATCCATTCATGGTAGACAAATTTTAGCTGAGCTTCCAGTCTAAGACAGGCTAGGGAGAAGAACTGGCAGCCCACTCCTGAAACACTTAGTCATTGAAAACCCTATGAATAGCAGAGAAGCACTGTGAAATATAGTGCCGGAAAATGAGATCCCCAGACCAGAAGACATTCAAAAAATGACTGAAGAGTTGCCTCCTCAAAATAGAGTCGACCTTATTGACAGGAATGGAGTACAGCCCCTGGGACCTCCTTTTGCTGATGTTGTTGTTGTTGTTAGGTGCCGTCGAGTCGGTATCCAATTCATAGCCACTCTGTGTACAACAGGGGAAGCACTATAGTCAGTGCTTCTCTGCTGTTCATGGGGTTTTCAATGGCAGGTTGATTTTGGGGAGTGTGTTACTGGGTCTGTCTCCCAAGCCTACAGCACCTGGTGTTCCTAGGTGGTCTCCCATCCAAATACTAACCAGGTCCGACCCTGCTTAGCTTCTGAGGTCTGACAGGATCAGATGCCACAGGGCTATGGTTGCAGGCTTTGCTGATATAGCACGACTCAAAACGAGAAGAAACATAGGGACTGCAACATTGGGCTCAAACATAAAAAGATTATGTGCCTGGCACACTGTTGGGTAGTGTTTTGTTCTGTTGTATATAGGGTCACTATGAGTCAGATCTAACTCGATGGTACCCAACAGCAACTACACATATATGCAAACATAGATAACTGTACCCCCATACTTATAAAAGAATGGAAAATACAAATTGACTCAATATGAGGGGGAGGGCACTACTGGGAAGGAAAGGTTGATGGGGAAAGAGGGAGTGGGAGAGGGAACAACATAGAGGGGCAAAGAGGAAGAGAAAAAACACAAAACGCAAGATGCATCTCTATAAAAATATGAAAAAGGAAAAAACTGTTAGAGTATAACCTATGGTTACATATACTGTCATTTCATGTTAATTAAAATTTTTGTTTTCTCTTTTTTTTCTGTTTTTTTTTGTTCTGTAAAATGTTTAAGGAGATGAATGATTTGATAGTTGCAAAATTAGTATATCAGCTGACACATTACTCTGTATCCCACTAATATGTATAAATAAAATTCTAGTAAATAAAAAGTAGGAAATTTAACTTTGTTCTTCTCTCCAGCACCTTTTAAGCTTTCTCTACTACTTCACTTGGTTCCTTTGGAGTTAGAATAAAGCTGCCTTTTGCTCCTACCTTCCTATGAAGTGCTCTTGGATTCTGCCCTGTCCTTGCACAGAATTTGAAGATGCAAAATGCCTTCTATTTATAAGCAGTCAGCATGTCACTTAATTTCTCCACAATCTCTTATGGTAGGTCTAGGTGCTTCACCATGTGATAGATGGGGAAACCAATGCTTCTTTAGTCTTTCTCAAATACATAGACAACAAATGTCAGAATCATGATTTGAAGTTAGTTGCTCTGGTTTTAAAGTCCATGCTTTAACCAACACACTACACTATCTTGGTGTATTTAACTTCCTGTGTATTCATTCATAATTCTCTCTGAAAAATTTAATGCACAATAAGGATGCATCAGATCAATTTGATGAACGTATATTGGCATTTGATTATGAACAGTATAATATAGATTCTTGCTGAGGCTGGAGTGCACATTTTAAGAAAGAAAGGCATTGTCTCCACATTCAAAGAAGCTGCCTTCTAAAATAATGATACTTCTCAAGGTCAATATTTGGGATTGGGGAAGCTAAGATTTTGGAGCTCCAGACATAGTATAAAATCTAGGTTTAAATGATAAGTGTGTGACAATGAACCAAACATTTTCTGGGCTTCATAGGTGTGAAATTCAAGACAGATAATGGAAAAGAAGGGTTTTCCACCACCCTATATAATTAGTGGGCTGGGATTTAGCTCAGTTGGTAGAGCGCTGCGCTGCCGTCTCTGAGGTCCCAAGTTCAATTCCTAGCACCGCAAAAATGGGAGAAGGACCTGGCAACCCACTCCCAAGGCAATCCCAAAACAGAGTCAGCCATTGAAAACCCTATGAGGGTTGCTATGAGTCGGATACCGACTCGACAGCACCTAACAACAACAACAACAACATATAATTAGTACCATGTAATTAATATGTAATTACACCCATGCAAGTAATGCATGTATCATTATTTATATGTCAGTTGTAAGGGAAATGAGGACCACAAAGCTGAATGGCTTGACCATGGTCATGTGACCAGAAACTAGTCTCTTAAGGTTAGCCCAGAGTTTTTCCTCTGTCTCACTGACATTGTTTTCCTGTCCTATATATTTTTCAAAGATATCACAGCACCCTTATGAGGTAAGGTAGGTAATATAATCTCCATGGACAAACTGATGTCAAGAGCTATTTCTAAAGATGACTTTAATAAATACTATTTTAAAATGGATTGGAATGGCTTCCCTAGTTTCTAAGCAGGGTTTTATGAGATAGAAGCAGGGGTTTTGAGACCGAAGGAGGAAAATCCAACTTTCATTTTTATTGCAGACACTGATACACTGTACCAGGGATTGCATATGATCTTTTCTAATCCTTATAACAGTACTAAGTGGTGGTTATTTTTTACCTTCATTATACCCAAAACTCAGAGAGGCTGTGAAACTTTCCCATTGTCACACAGATCACCAGGTTACCAATAAATGTTTCCATTTCATGAAATGCATGAGAAGGTTGGTATTCAGTGGCAAGCCTGTGTTGTTTTAGGGCCCAAAGGAATACATATTTATAACATTTTCTTCAGTATCTGTGCTTTATCTTTGAAATTTCTGTGGCTTCTTAGAACTGAAACCAATGATAAGCTTCTCAGGAGCCACTTCCCATAGATTCCTTCATGTAGAGAGCACACTCATGTCTTCCTCCCTATTGTGGGAGAAGGATAAATCATGTGGTTGAGGAGATCTTTCTTCCATGGCTATTTAAATAAAGACTTCTTTTTTTCTTCCTTCTGAGTCCATAGACAATATGTTTAATTACTCTGTGTACTTTCCTGAATTAGAATAGCCGTGCTATGAAAGTTATAAATGTTAAAAATTTTATTCTTCTTCTAAAATCTCTGCCTCAGAGTATATTCTATTGGTTTTACTCAAAAGCATTATAAATAAAAGATTTAAATAGAAAATATGTTTGATATGGAAATTCAATAGTTAAGAGGCCCGCAAAATTTGCCAGATGTTTGTGAGAGAAGCTAGCAGTTCAGGTGGGTAAGTATTTATTGCTTCCTAGAGGACAATATGAGCTACTTGGGAGCTATGAAGTTAAAAAAAAAAATGAGAATGAGACCCTTGTCTGTATTGAGAATGAAAGTGTGGTGGCACTGACTTCATAATTAGGAAAAAAAAGAAAAACACTAAATATGAGGACGCACCAGCAGTGTTCTCTAGTCTCAAAAATATCTTCTTATTCGAAAGATAATGACTTTTTCCTTTTGCTTATGATGCTATTTTTCCCCCCAGGGAGTTAAAACTTTATGCTTTGAGGGTGACCTGAGGGGAAGATTACTGGTCATGATTCTTAGAATATATGATTTTTAAGGCCAATTCTGGAAGGATAAACTGGCCATTGTCAAGACAAGGTGAATGAGTGCTTCCCATGTCCAAGTGCAGCCTGTACACAGCCATGCAGCCCTCTCAGGACAAGTGACTGTGAGATCCAAGTGGGAATGAGTTCTTCTCCCCTCCCATCCTTCACAATGACATCCAAACACATTCCTCAGCTTATTCTATTGAGACATTTTCCAGTGGGCTCATTTTCTTCTTTCTTTTCTTTAAAACAGTTTTTTTTCTTTCCTTTTTCTTTTTTGAGACAGTGTCTCACTATGTAGCCTAGGCTGGCCTTGAACTTGTGATCCTCCTGTCTCTGCCTCTCAAGTGCTAGGATTACAGGAATGTGCAGCCACACCTGACCAGTCTTGTTTCTGCTTGAAAAGAAAGCCATATATTTTTGTTATTCTAAATTGTCTTTCTAATTGTTCTGAAGTGGTAGCTGTTTCTAGATTTGCCTAAATGTTTTTGTTTCTTTTTGCTCTGTGGAATATACCAGACACATTTTAACATATGGGCTTTAAATGATATTCTGCCTAAGAATTGGTTTGGCACTGTGAGAAATACAAAACAAATGAAGTGATCACCTGTTTTAGAGTGACAAGATTAGTGTACTCAAACAATTAGAGGGGAAAATGAGGAGTAAGTGCAGTTGGCTCTCATATGTAATGAAGAGGTGCTGGGGAGCTATTGCTGGTTGAATGATGAGGAGAAGACAGTGATGTGGGAGCCTGAAATAAACAGAAAGAGGTCCAGGGAGGAGGCAGAATTTAAGTTGGACCTGGAAAGCTCAGCTTCATTTAGATGGTAAGATGGAAGTCTTAACTTGAAGGGGACAATGTAGAATAAAAATGAAAGGCTGAGAACTGGCTTGAATCATGAAGTGGCAAGTTAGAAGATCTATCTGAATCAATCAGAGTCATCTTTGGGAGAAAATGAGGAACAAATCTGTAAAATCCATACATTTTTGCTTCTCTACCTCCACATCATCCCAGTTCTTGTTAGTCATTGTTATTCCTGACTGTTGGCTCTGGGGAGCTCACAGCTAGGTTTCTTCTATACTATGTATGGCAGGGTCAGAGATACACTTATTCAGAAAATAACAATGTAGCAATCTAAGAAGTGTTTTTGAGTCCTGTGGAGCTTGTGTGTGCTAATAAAAAGAGAAGTATTGAGCCCCTAACCCCTGGCACCAAAACGGGATAGTTTGTGTCAGCATTTCTTTGGCATGAGTTTCCTCCTTGCAGAGTCTTGCAACTGTATTTCAAAATTATGTAAAGAGGTTTTTTAGCAGCATAACAGGAATACTCAGTTATCTCTTTATTGGGGAGTAAATTAGATGGTTATAAAGTTAAATAAAACCCAGAGAGTTTCAACTGCCTTTTCTTAAAATCTTTTGTCAAAACAAATAGCCTTGAAGTGAACATAAAAACTTAAATGGCATTGGTGCTAATGAAACAGCATGGAGCCTAATGAAGTTGAAGTGCTGTGAGGGTACTGGGAACACTGGGCGGCTTTTATCTTCCTGGAATGTTTATGTCCTTGCACATCTCCTAATCACACTGTGGTAACGTCATTAGGAGAAAATGCTTTAGGAGATCGCTGATAAAAAACAGCCTCAAGTTATAGGCTGATACAGCCTCAAGTTAACAAAGCATATTTCCCCAGGGAGACAGACCAAATCAGTTGTCTCTGATAGAGGACACTGGGCTAGAAGAATGCCATTGGAGATGACTTTGATCCTTTATTTGGGTGTGGCAACTATATGGAGATGTTGATAGAGGGACTCTTCACTGTTACTGAGAGTTGTTGTTAGGTGCCTTGGAGTCGGCTCCGACTCATAGAGACCCTCAGAGGGTTTTCAATGGCTGATTGTCTCAGGATTGCCTTGGGAGTGGATTGCCACATCCTTCTCCCATTTTTGCAGTACTGGGAATCAAACCGAGACCTTAGAGACTGCAGAGCAGCACTCTACCAACTGAACTAAATCCCAGCCACTTACTGAGAGAGCATGTGGAATTCTACTTGTCGAATGTCAGCCTTTGCTGTTCTCTCAGAAACCAACTTTCTATCTACTGTTCCTCATTCCTCCAGAGAAGTCTTCATTCTTTCAAGTATCCAGACTTTAGGCTTTAAGTCATCCTTGGTTCTTGCCTCTCTCCTCCATATTTCAAAGTTACTAAATTGTATCAGTTCTTCTCAGTGTCTTCAGAATTGCTTCTCATTTATTCCATGGTTTTTGTAACCAGCTCAACTTATTTTCTTGATCCCTGGCCCTGGACCAGGTTCTTTCTGACTTAGGCTCATCAAATTCTATCTCATCTTGCCTGAAGTGGTCAGATTAATTATTCTAAATCCCAGGTTTCTGTGTCATTCTCTTGACTACACCCACAGGATAATCCTGATAGTTAAGACCCTTCACCACTCTTTTCTATCTGGACATTGCCTTTAGGAACGTGGATCACTACTACCACCAGACTGCCATTGCTCATTTCTTACTTGTTATTGTTGTTGTTAGGTGCCAGTCGAGTCGGTATCCGACTCGTAGCGACCCTCATAGGGTTTTCAATGGCTGACTGTTTTGGGGTTGCCTTGGCAGTGGATT
Organism: Pedetes capensis; assembly: GCA_007922755.1. Lineage (NCBI taxonomy): Eukaryota > Metazoa > Chordata > Mammalia > Rodentia > Pedetidae > Pedetes > Pedetes capensis. Next base: position 123,057 of record VMDO01001542.1, on the reverse strand, counting down.
GCCAGGCCCTTCTCCCATTTTTGTGGTGCTGGGAATTGAACTCAGGACCTCAGAGACTGCAGTGCAGTGCTCTACCAACTGAGCTAAATCCCAGCCCTTCATTTCTTACTTAAACATACCTTATTCATTTCTTCATCATTCCCTTATTTACTTGTCCCCCTACTCAGTATGTCACTTTTCTACTTTATTGCTTAGGCAATCTGCAAAACAGTGGCTTATAATCTTTTCAGTCACCACTTTGAGAATTTGGTGAAGGCCATGAAACTTCATCCCACTAAAATGCAATATCCAAAGGGTTCATTGACCTCCAAAGCTCCATTTACGTACCCTATAAGGGAACATTGACCTTAAACTAAGAATTGTTGTTCAAGGTCAAGTTGTAATCCTCAAATCTCCATGAAACTTTCCTAAACCACTTAAGCTAATCATGATAAAACTCCACTATCCCCTCCTCTATCTTCTGAATTCCACATTCCACAGTTCAATTGATTTAGTACTTACTGAAAACTATGGTGTATTGTTTTTCTTTGTTTCTGTGTATGTGCGCTATTTCTCTGAATAATTAAACACTCTTTAAAGATAAGGACTGCTATATACCTCTTGGAAGTGTATCTAATTTAGTATATGTTGCTTCAATTAGTCAAAGAATATAATTAGGCATATACAGGGTTCCAAACAGATATTTTTTTCTTTATCTGCTCTAGTTGCTGTTGAGCACATGCTGCATAGGTCTCTGATGCCCTCAGGATCAGTTAGAAACTAAAAATTCTGGAAGCACTCTTGATTCTGTTTACTGGGATGCTTACCAGAGTGGCCATTAGTGAAATTCCTAAACAAGAAGTAAAGGACACAGATCATGTTGGTATTTAAGAGCCTTTGGGGTGCATTAAAGGACTCTCAGTTAGTACAAGATCCTGATAAAACTGTGCAGATGACAAATGCGTCTGTGGTGTGTCCACTCTCCCTTCCTTTTCTCTCAAGGCTCCCTCTTCCCTGAGATTATGTACAGGAGTCGTCCCCTCTTCTAACCTGAATCTGTACCCAGAAAAACCTCTACTATAAATTATTTGATCTTAGCCTGAATCTCTATTCTTCATTTGGAGGTTATTTCCAGTTAAAATCTTATTTCTGATTGTGCCATGAAAACTCAGTTTTCTAGTAAAGATAATTCCAGGCATATGATAAGGTATAAGGATGGTTTATAATTAAAATCACATTGCGAATTTAACATCCATACTGCCCTTTTCATCTCCAACACACACACATGCATACTTACACATACATTCACATAACTGGAATTCACTTCTGTGTAATGGATCTGTAGGCTTAATGACATTAATCATTCATTGAAGAAACCTCCTTTTCCCAAGTTCCCCAAATATTCTGAGCAATGAGGTTTTCACCACAATCCCATCCTGTTCTCCTATAGAGAAAGAATATGCAGTCAGTAGAAGGGAAGAAGTGATAAGGAGCTATATAAGCAGCACATTGTAGGTTCAAGACTAAGAGTTGGGATGGAAGTAACAGCTTCAGGGGTGCTTGAATTATGAAGCTTACCACTAGCAGCAAAGGCTATCTATATATTACAGGCAGCCAAAAGCAGTGCCCCTCAAACTAGTTGGGGTGACATAGCCCTTGGATGAACTGGTGCTCTTAGCTTATCCCATGCTTTTTATGGAGCACCATAAAATGGTGATATATTTCACCCCAGCAGGCAAACAAGGAACAATGTTGTTAGCAGAAACCATGCTCATGTTATATATGTGCAATAAAATCTCACTATCAAAAATACACTTGTACCAATACAAAATGATGTACGACACCTCTGTGGAGAGGAGGGGAGGATTTCTTGAGCCTCCTGACAGAAAGAGAGGTATGCAGAGAGTGGGCATGGCTGCAGCCTTCACAAAGTAGCAGCCCTGAGTAGAAGGGCTGAGGAGCTGGGGTTTAGCCCAGTTGGGAGAGGGCTCCTCTGTACTCTCTGAGGCCTTGGGTTTGATCCCCAGCACTGCAAAAATGGGAGGAGGACCTGGCAATCCATCCCCCAAACAATCTTCCATTGAAAACTCTTTGAATAGCAGAAAAGCACTGATATAGTGCCAGGGATGGCACAGTGTTGGGGAGTGTTTTGTTCTGTTGTACATATGGTCACTGTGAGTCGGACCCAACCTAATGGCACCTAACAACAAAAACAATTTTTATAGAACTACATAAATCCCCTGGCTCTGATTTAACCAGGTAAAGAAGGAGGGGGTTTCCTACATAACTGCTATTGAAGTTCCTGCTCACTAGATAGGACTGAACAAGATTTAATTGGATTTAGAACAACAAGGAAATGTGACATTTCTTGTACCCAAGTGCCATGGAGCAATTCCTATCATTATAAGTTTTTGTTCTTATTTCACAATTGGGACTGGTCATTCTCAACATTGCCTTTATATATATATAGTCCTGATTATAAGGATTCCTCCCATCACTGTGTTGGAATCTGGCTCGGTTGCTCATATTGTTAACTTTTTGGTGACCATGTAAGTGCCATCTGTCTACTAAGCAGCACCCAGAGTCAGGCTCCAGAGGCTATAAAATGATGAAGAAAACACTTATGTCAATTTCTTCTATGAATTGAAGAAAAACCATCATCAATCAGGACCAGGTGAGGAACACCTGGGTTTTGCTCCCATTAGGTATTGCAAAAATTAAGAACTACAAAGATAAACACTTCTCAAACTTTAGTGTGCATGTGAATCACCCTGGCATCTTGTTAAAATGCATATTTGTGTTCAGACTCACTAGGTCTGCTTGGGCCTGGGAGTCTGCATTTCTAGCCAGGCCTCTGGGAATATAGTGCTAAAGGGGCACAGACCACATTTTGGGTAGCAAGGATGTAGAATATTTGCCTGAATTCCTGTTAAAGTCCCACTGCTAACTTGAACTTTGCCCTTCAGAACTTATTTAACCTTTCTAGATCTCAGTTTCCTTCGTAGTAAAAGAAGGGACAGAGACTTAATGGTCCTGAGCAGAATGTTTATATTTCACTACTTAGTAACATTGCCTCTTCCTTAAAGCACTTTGATTTCCATTTGAGAAATTTTCTTTCCTTCCTGTGTGCAGTTGTGATAGGTAGGGAAATCGCAGGGTCTTCCACTCCACAAATTGGTAATTTCAATAATGCCAGGTGAGTCTCCTTGAGAGTCAGGTGGAGACTGAGATGCAACCTGTGTTTCAGCTACAAGAAGCGAGGCTACTAATGAGGCTTGTTGAACCTACTTATACTTGGAAATGACTAGAAGAATTTCTGTCCTGCTAACTTTGGTCCTGCTCGTTAGTGCGAGGAATTCTCTGATGTGAAGGAGACCCTACAGGCTCAGTTCTCAACACCTTCTTTTCATAGTCTAAGAGAGCAAGAGGCAGGAGAGGACCTAAGCTTGGTCTATTGGTTTTTCTCTCTCCTAGGACTTTGATTTTGAGTAGAGTAAACCTAAGGAAGGGGAACAGTTGAAGTTCCTCTTTTCTAGATGTGAGGCCTAGGCTTAGCTGGCAGCATAACCTTTTCGTGTCTCCTCCTTCCTCTCTGTTCTAATCTTGGGTTCTCTAGTCTTCCTTTCAACCTGATGAACAGCCTCATAGCTTTACAAAATATTCTTTTCTACTTAAGTTACCATGTTGTTGTTTGGTGTCGTTGACTGACTCATAGCAACCCTATGTATAATAGATGAAACACTATTGTCAGGGCTTCTCTGCTACCCATGGGGTTTTCAAAGGCAGATTGTTTTTTGGGAGTGGACTACTGGGTCCTTCTCTCAAGTGTACAGCACTTGGTGTTCCCAGGCAGTCTCCCATCTAAGTACTAACCAGGCCCGGCCCTGCTTAGCTTCTGAGAGTGGTACAGCTTCAGGTGAAGTTACCATGGAAGCACAGAAAATTCCTTTCTCTTACTTGCAACCAGAGGCCAATATGGTTCTCTGAGCTCCTTATGATTGGAGCATTAGAGGATTCAAATCCTGAACAGCTGATTGATAAACTTGATCATTGTTCTCTATAAGAAAAGGAAAAGGCACAGGAATATTTTTCCTAATAAAGATCAATTGCTTTCAAGTCCTTGGAAACATGGTTGGGCATAAGTTATTGGTGCTGGCAAAGGATGCAGATTATTTTCTGGCAAATTGGTAATTGCAGTAATGTAAGAAGGTTATTCTCCTTGAGAGTCACTGAAGACAGATGCAACCTGTGCTTCAGCTGCAAGCAGTGAAGCTCCTAATGAGGCTTCTTGGACCTACAAATATTTGGAAATGACTAAAAGCATTTCTATTCTGCTTTGACCTTGCCCATTAGTGTAGAGTTTTCTGATGTGCTCCAGAATTTGCTGTCCAAAAATGAGAATAGTAGCTAAACGCAGGCAGAAAGGATTCTGGAGAGGAAGAGCATTGCTAAGCAGTAACAGAGCTATAGTTCAGTCACCTTGAATTGCAGTTTGAGGACTGAAGACACCTGACACCTTACCCTCATTACTAAGATTAAAACAAAATATGAGATGCCATATGCATATGTTCCTTCTTCCTGACTCACAGGGGAGCAGCCAGCAGCTCATTAGCTAACTGAGGCCATTCTTCTTGGTCGAGGGTTTCAGCGGCTAGAGCCATGTCCTCCTGGGCATCAGAGCCTACCAGGAATAACTTGGAGTCCATTAATTCATTCTCCACCTTTCTTGACCCTATCCTATACTGAGTTTTTGAGGGGCCAGTTGGTAACACTCTTCTCTTCTGAGAAAGATGAAGAACAAATGCAAGTTTTGTAGATAAAATGGTTGATAGACCTTTGAGAACTTTGCTTTTGGTTCCAGTTTGGCTGCAAGCCCTGCCAACAAAGGGGCAGTACCTGCTGTGCTGAGCTTCCTCTTAGAGAACAGCAGACTATATGTTGTTGTTGTTGTTGTTAGGTGCCGTCGAGTCGGTATCCTACTCATAGCGACCCTCTGTACAACAGGGGAAACACTATTGTCGTTGCTTCTCTGCTGTTTATAGGGTTTTCAATGGCAGATTGATTTTGGGAGGGGGTTGCCAGGTCCTTCTCCCAAGCCTACAGCTTCTGGTGTTCCCAGGTAGTCTCCCAGCCAGGTACTAACCAGGCCCGACCCTGCTTAGCTTCCGAGATCTGACGGGATCGGATGCCACAGGGCTACAGCTGCAGGCAGCAGACTATGTATGTAACCTGAAAAGATAAGGGAGAAGGCAGTCAGTGTGATTCAGCTGGAATGTATGAGTTTTCTGTTCTCTTGTTTTCAGTGACAAACCAGATAATTCATTTCGCCTCTCCTCAATTCTCTTTTCAGTATTAAATTGACTTGTTTATTTTGTGGACAGTTTCTTCCTACTTCCATTAGCTCCAGTCTTTCCTGCTTTCCTTCCTTATTTAGGGGCCCAAGGACACAAAACAAATATCCACTCAGAATGTAATTTTACTGGAATTCCTAACTTCAAAGAAACATGGCCAGCTGAATGCTGAGGCCTTATTGGCCATTTATTTTGTGCCCTAGGATGATCTACAGAATAACTCACTGAGGAAGGATCTTGGCTCTGCCCAGCAGGGGCTCTCTCAACAGACTGGGAAAGCCCTCTTTTTAGGTACAGTCTACTCAGGCCCTCTAGTTTTCATAAGCAAATGTCTCTGATGGAAAAAATGTGTATGAAGAGAGAATGTCCTTGTTGTTGTTGTTGTTAGGTGCCCTCAAGTCGTGTCCGACTCATAGTGACCCTCATAGTGTTTTCAATGGCTAATTGTTTCGGGATTGCCTTGGGAGGGGATTGCCACATCCTTCTCCCATAATGTCCTTCTTAGTAGATGGATTAAAGATACAGAGCCACCCTGAGATATATGTACTCTAGGTTCCTGCCAGAGACCATGATCTTTAACTCTGTTGTTCAGTTCTCATCCCAAGCTCAATTGTGAGAAATATAATGCTTAGAGGATTGTCGAAAGACTATCAATTCTGCTAAGCAGCCCCAAATCCATTCCCAGATCAAATCAGGCCATCAAGTTCTGTGTACTCAGGCCACATTTTTTTTTTTGGCGGGGGTGGGGTGGGGTGGGTCTCTTGTAAACTGCTTTTACTGAGCTGTGCGTTGAAGGTAAGCAGTAAGGATGTTATAAGAAGTGATATGAAAGCTGCTCATTGTACTTTTTAAAGGGGCAGCAGTGAGGGCACTGTCAACTATATCCCACTATTCCCTGTTATAAGAACCACAGGAAGTATCTTTCAGACCTAAATACTGTTTTTTTTTTTTTTTTTGTTGTTGTTAGGTACTGTTGAGTCAAGTCCGACTCACAGCGACCCTATGTACAGCAGATCAAAACACTTCCTGATTCTGTGCCAGGCACACCATCTTATTTATGTTTAAGCCCATTGTTGCAGACACTGTGTCAATCCATCTGGTGGAGTGTTTTCCTTTTTTTTTGCTGACTTGCCACTCTCCCAAACATGATATCTTTCTCCAGGGATTGATCTCTCCTGACTACATGTCTGAAATATGTAAGACGCTGTCTAGCCATCCTTTCTTCCAAGGAGCATTCTGGTTGCACTTCTAGGACAGATCTGTTGGTTCTGTGGCAGTCCATGGTATATTCAATAGTCATCTCCAGCACCATAATTCGAAAGCATCAATTCTTTTCCTGTCTCCCTTGTTCAATGTCCAGCTTTCATAATGATATGATGCAACTGAAAACACCATGGCATGAGTGACAAAGGAGCACCTTTGTCTTCAGTGTGACATCTTTACTTTTCAACACTCTAAAGAGATCTTTTGCCACAGCTTTTCCTAGAGCAATGTATCTTTTGATTTCTTGACTACTGCTTCCACGGGTGTTGATTATAGAGCCAAGCAAAGCAAAATCATGGACAACCTCAATCTTTTCTTCATTTATTTTAAAGTTGCATACTCACCCAGTTGTAAGGATTTTTGTTTTGTTGATGTTCAGTTGCAATCTATACTAGACCTAAATACTAGAACAACTTAACTTTCTCCTGAAAAACAGATTTAGAACATTCTCATGCTCATTGTGATTCTTGTAACCAGTAATGTTTTCCTTTTACCTTTGGCTGCCATGATACTTAGAATTGAATATGGGATGTTTAACCCAATGCCCAAATTTTATATACTTATTTTCCTTATAGTTTCAAATACTGTCTTACTCTTGTTTTCTTCTTTGCTTCAATTCTTTGATCTATTTTTGGTCTTTACCAAATAATCTTATTATTTATAAACTTTAAATCCTCTTTACGAGGATTAGAGTATAAATAAATCAATTAAAAAAGTAAATATGTAATTACAAACTTTTTTACAAAGGAAAATGTTCTTATAATTTTGAACTCATGACCTCAGAAAGGAATATCTTTTCCAGCTCTACTACCTCCAAAAGTGATCCAGAAGCAGAAACAGTCCTTTTGGTCCTTACTGACTCTCATATGTACCCACAGCTCCCCTGTATTGGTCCCCAGTAGGAGCCAAAGCTTCCTGAAGGAGAATGATTCTATGACCTGGCACAAAAATGTTCAAGACTATTCTGTGGCTGCTGGAAAAAGTGTACTTTCAAGGGGTCAGGTGGTACTGAAAGGAATAAGGAACCAACTTATAGGACAAAATAGTAACAAATTGAACACCAAAATTATTTATTTAGAGCAAGTGGGATTTATGAAAAGTCTTAAGTTCAGAATTGTACTTAAAAGGCAATGATTTATGTATTTACTACCAAACTTAGTTACAGTAGAAGAGTGAATATATTAATAGGGCATGTGTAAGTTGAAATTTGGTTTAATGATCAGAAGAATATTAACACATATAGGTATTTTGTTTCTTCTATTAAGTATATATCTGTTCTTATAATGTGGAGATGTTGTTAAGAGTTAAAAATGAGCCAGGGATGGTGGTGCATACCTGTAATCCAAGTGACTTGGGAGGTGGAGGCAGGAGGTTGCAGGTTTGGGGCCAGAGGCAGCCTGTGTGAGACTGTGTCAACTTAAAAAAAAAAAAAGGGCGACAAAGTTGTGCAGTCCAGTGGCAGAGCATTCACAAAGTATGTGCAAGGCACTGTGTTCACCCCTCCAGCACCAGGAATAATAATAGAGCTAAAAATGTATTCCCAAGTAGCTGAAACTATTAAGAACTGGAATAACTGATCAGTACTGATTGTCTCACATAAAACTGAAATATAGAGGGGGTCCAAGATTTAATTGGCACAATGATCATCCAGAGTGACTAAGTTGAGAAAGACTTAACAGTATGTGGGCAAGGTTATTAATTGTCCAGACGTCCTAAGGAGGAGAGGCAATTGCACCAACTCAATCTCTCATCTCCTAGGAAACAGAGCCCCTGAATGGATTTACTAATCATAATAATATCGAAATAGGGATATAAGATTTTCTAATAATGCTAACAGGCTGGGTCACTATAACATAATGATAAGACAAAGGTTCATGCTGGCAAAATGAAACTTAAGAGTATAATACATTATTTCAAAGGGAGAAACTAAAATCGGTGTGCAAAGTATGATCTTATAGTCTTATTGTGAAAATAAGGAAGTATAATCCAATGGTTGAACCAGATCCCTTGTCAGATCAATCAACAAACCAAACAAACCAAAAAGACCAATGGATCAATGACACAAAACTTGGAAACTTAATTGACTAGTTGGAGGGAATGGTTCTGATATTATTATTTACTGCAACTGTAGAAAAATACAGAATTTAAATTAATGTTGTTAGAACAAAAGTAGTTTTAGTTTAAGGTGAATAAATACTTTAATCCTTATAGTATTTTACGGGTTTAATCTACTTCTTAAAGTGTTCAATGAATTGATGAGGATATCATATTAGATTTATAATTACATGTTAGGAGAGTTGAATAAAAAAGAATGTTTCAATGGTTAGATATTTAGGAAAGTCTAATTTGTTAAATTGGGGTTGATATATTATTTGTGTAATAATAATTGCTAAAATCAAATTTGAAAACCATTGATCCCTTAACATTTAAAAGAAGGTTAATTATTTTATAGATTTACAAATGTTAAATATTGGGTTTGAAATAATAGTGTATTAGGTAGTGTGCCATTGTGGCAGAGAAACTGACTGAAGTAAACTTATGGGAGGAAATATTTATTGGGGCTTATGGTTAGAAGATCAGTCCATAGTGGTGGTGAAGCAGGTGTGGTGGTGGCAGGCAGCAGGGCCTGTGGTAGAAGACATTACATCTTTGTAATCAGGAATCAGAGAGTGACTACAGCCACAGGTCTGGGTTAAAAATCTCCAAAGCCTTGCCCCAGTGATCACTTCTGTGAAGATAAATTCTGTCTCCCAAAGTTCCATGACCTCCACAAAAGGTGCCACAAGCTAGGGACCAAATGTTCAAATATATGACCTTCTGGGGACATTTAAGATTCGAGTCATACACTCCTCCTGTGAACCCCAAAGGTCCATGACCATCTCATAATGCAAAATCATCCAGTCCTAATTCAGGAGTCCTTAAAGTCTTAACAGTCTCAGCCATTTTCAAAAGTCCAAGTTGAAAGTCTTCACTGAGACTGGTAATCTTTAAACTCCTGAACACCACAAATAAGTTATCCACTGATTTCAGACAGTGAACCTGACCCAGACTTTCCACTGCAATATCAAAATATACCTTGCCTGGGTCTTTGCTGATTTTGCATGATGACCCCAATTTCTCTCTCACTTCATCTGCAGCTGTTTGCTCAAAGTCAGTCAGTACAGTGGCTCTGCTAGCTGCTCTAAGTCACTTCTGATGTCACTTTCTGTCACTGGTACAGATCTCTGGTTCTCACGAAGGTTCACATTCAGGAATTGGTTAGTAGCTTCTTGAATATCAGACATACTGTCAGTGTTTCCAAGAGTCCTAATGCAATCCCCAGCCACTCAGCCACTGCCCAATTATTAGCCACACTCTCATTTTAAATGAGTTTTTAGTTTCATACCCTGGGAACTTCAATGGGAGCAGCCCAGCTGACTCCTTCTGTGCCCTGAGAATATTTCTTCTATTGTTATCTTTAATGTCACTTATCTCTTTAACAATTATGGCCCTTATCAGACATCTTTATGGTAATGTTAGATAAGCTGGGGCTTTTTTCCTCTTTGCACATTTTCCAAATCCTTCTGTTTTATGATTTTCTTTTCTTTTCTTTTCTTTTTTCCTTCTTTCCTCTCTCTCTCTCTCTCTTTCTTTCTTTCTTTCTTTCTTTCTTTCTTTCTTTCTTTCTTTTATCATAATCTGGCTAAATGCAGTAAGCAACAACCAATATACAGACTCAATATTATGCTGCACTTGTGATATTTCCTTTACAAAGTTAATTAGTCCATTATTTTTAAATTTAATGTCACTCAAATCTTTAGGACAAGGACAAACTGCACACAAGCTCTTTGCTAGAATGTAACATGAATGGTCTCAAGTTCAATGCCAAGTAGAGTCCTCATGTGCCTCTGAAACCCTGTGAGCCCCATCTGCATTTTTTTGGCATTGGCATTCTGGTCTTCCTTACTATAATCAGAACTGCCACTCAAGCTCTCTTTATAGCATTCCAGGACTTCTTTCACCCACATCTCCAAACTTTCAAAATTTCTCTGCAAATAAATTCCAATGATCTAAGAACTACCTGGTCAGGGTTCTTCCCAGTAATGATCTTGCTTTCTAGTAACAATTTTCTGAATTAATTCATTGGTATGTTGCTGTTACAGAGAAACTAACCAAAGCAAACTTATAGGGAAAAAATTTTATTGGGGGCTCATAGAGGATCAGAGTCCATAATGGCAGTATGGAGGTGTGGCAGCAGAAGGTGGCAGGGCCCAGGGATAATGACCTCACAACATGGTAGATCAGAATCAGAGAGCAGACAGAACCAGAGCTCTGGGCAAAAACATCCAATGGGCCACTCCCAGAAATCTACTTTCACAAAGCTAGAATCCCACCTCTGAAAGTTCCATAACCTCCACAAATAGTACCTTCATTTTGGGACCAAATGTTCAAACACATGACCTTTGGGTGACATTTATGTCCAAACCATAAAAAGTAGTCATAGTGAAAGTTCCTCTCCATGAACAAAACATGAAAGAGCCTCTTTTTTCATAACACTATCATGCATAGTTGTTGCTGTCAAGTTTCTCTTAAATTTATTAGGAGCCATAAGCATAGTCTGTGAGGAACTGAGTTTGAATCTTGAAAAAGATGTGGTATCCACTATTATGAGGTACAATTGTTCTAGATCCTGCTTTAGATAAAGTGACTTTTTGTTTGTCTGATGATGAACAATTGGATGATTGGGGAGGAGACATTTTAAAAACCAGAAATGAATCAAAGGACACAGGAAAAGTAATCTGATGATGTATCAGAGTGTGTAATAGCTCATTAGGGGACTGGTTCTTATTTTAATGGAAGAATGACATCTTTAAAAATAGGTCTGAGTTTTGCTACTCTGCTTAAATTATAATTATGCTTCCACATTTCCCTGAAAATATTGTCATTTTTAATATTTATATTGTTGTTGACTAAGACATATGCTCTTACTATGGATATGCTCCTTTTGTTCTTCCTTCTGGATTCTAGGTGTCCCAGGAAAGTCACATTTGCTACAAGAGAAATGGGATTCACAGCAATTCAAAAGAACAACTTGATACTTTAATTAAACTTCAGACTTTGTTGGAATGAGAACTAAGTTTTCCTAAGGTAAGTAGGTTCCTTGGTTGAGTAAGGATTGAAATTGACAGCGAGGGACACAGCCTCAAGGGTAGAACCTACAAAGTGACAGTGAGGGCCACAGGTGAACCAGCTGAACCAGGTGGCTCCTATCCTAAAATACCTGCAGAGGCATGCTACCTTTAGTTAGTTACTATGGAGAGACTATAGCCAGTCCTCTCAATGGGCTCAATGTCTGCACATTTTCTTTTCTCTTCAGTGAGGTCCTTTATTCTTTTTTTCCTTTCTTTTCTTTTTCCTTGTCCCTTTCTTCCTTCCTTCTCCCTCTTTGGTGCTAGGGTGCCAGAGCCTTTCATATGGTAGGTAAGTGTTCTACAACTGAGCTATATCCCCAGCTCTGGGGCCTTGATTCTTGATTATAAAGCTACTTTTTTCATCTGATTTAGACAGCACACTGCAATAAACAGAAAAGTGCCCTACTTCAGGCCAAAAATCTAGCAACTGAGATTATAAAACTTTCTATGAAATGATCTTGATATTTCTGATGGGACCAAATGGGATAAAATCCTATCCTCAAGCCTGGCAATTGATGTCCAGTAAGTGTTATTGATAGAATGCCTATCGTAGTAGAAGATTATATAAAGGTGATACCTCAAAAAATCTCTCTAAGTTGGTTGAAAGTATACTGAGGATATTGACATTAGAGATTAAGAAATCAATCTGACTAGGTCTTCTGCAGGTGTGTGTACACACACATGCACATGCAGAGATGAAGTGTGAACCCAGGCCTCCTGAAGAATGTCCAGGGCTCCATCCACTCTGCTAGCACGGCCTGCATCTATGTCAAGGGACAGGAGGTGACATTTACATAGTAGACAACCAGTAAATGGTATCAGCAAATATAAAAATCATACTAACATAGCTGCAATAATGTATCAGATCATGAGAAGCTTACAGTCAATTTGGGGAGAGGAAATAGACTTACCAACTGCAAGAGGAAAAATCATTAGGAAAACAAAGTCCTAATTTATATGAGGAAGTGGGTAGTAAAGAAGGGAACATTTTTGCTTTTTCAAATTACTGAAAAAAGACAAACAATGTAACCTAAAAGAGGTCAAAGAATAGCAACAGATAATTCACAGAATAAGACATTCAAAGGAGCAACAAACATATGAAAAGATGTTCAGCCCCTGTAGTAATAATGTGAATGTAAATAAAGCAACTTATAATTTATCATTTATCAGATTGATAAATATTTAATAGATTGATGATACCCATTGTGGGACCATGGCAAAATGGACAAAATGGGAGACAGTAATGGCTTCTGGGAGGCCAATTTCTTACTATCTCTCAAGCTTAAATTGTGCTCATGATTGATACAGCATTCCAGCCCTAGCAATTCTCAAGAAATTCTTGTGCATGTCTACAAAGACCTGACACCAGGATATTTAGAGCCATATGGTTTTTTAGTAGTGAAAAGTTGGCATTGCCTGAAAGTTCCCCAAAAGAAGTGATTAAATACAACCTGGTATTTCCACCCTATAGGATACCATGTGACAATTATATATTAAAAATTAAAGTGAAAATGTCTCCAAAGACAAGTGTGGGTATATCCCTGAGGCATTTTGTTGAGTGACAAAACCCATGAAAGTTATGTGTAATGATTCCATTAATGTAAAACATAAATGTGTATATATTAATATATGATTGCAATACATAAATAAGTAACTTGAAGAAAAGCCTTAATTGTCATCAGTTGTTACTTTTGGAAGGAGGACTGTGTTTGGAGATGGAGGGAGCAAAGGGACAATTTTCTGTTTTATACTATATACTGTGTATTTATAACTGTATCAACACCACATCTATGTCTATACCTATGTCTATGTTGACATCTATGTCTGTAGTTATATTTGAAACATAATAAGAAAGAGTTTCCAAAGTCCTGGCACTTCAACTAAGTCCTGGCTCCACTCAGACATACTCACCTTTGCTAGAATGAGGGGGATGGCACGACAAGGCTTGAAAGGAACAAATGACTGTTTCTTGGCCCTGATTCTCTCTCTTATCTCCTGTCTTTCTGATATACTGTGTAGAAGTTGGGAGCATCTGGCTGCACCTATGTGTGCTCACCCAACCTTTTCCCAACTTTTAGAGTCAAAACACACCTGGGATCATATGCCTCAAAAACGGATGATGCTGACTGGCAATGCTTATCTATTTCTTTATTTTATCGTTTTTCCAGTGTCTTGCTTTCTAGTGCTTGGCTGAGGTCCCCAACACTGTCCAGAGTGCTCACTTGCTTTCTCTGGGTGGAGCAGAAATCTATCTTTGCCCTGCTTTGCACTTGCTTAGCGGAACCACACAGAGAGCTTCTCATGCTGAGGAACCTAAAGCCTGTTTCATTTTCAGTTGGGATAGTTCTGCCAAAGGAATCTGTTGGGGAGGTTGGCCTTATTCTCAGGGAAAAAAGATGGATAGCCTGTTTTAAGCACTTGTAGTGCTCTTCAATGGCTTGTGCTAGTGAGAGCTTGGTGCTGGCATGGTACCTGCCCCTCTGGGGATATGAATCACAACTCCCACTCAGACAGGCTGCTCAGCAGAGAAGACAGAAAGCTAAGGCCCTCTGAAGCTCAGGACTGTGCCTCTAGATTTTCCATTGGTTATTCATTTGTTGTTTATTCTGCGAACACTGATTACTTTATTTTTTCTTTCTTTTTTTGTGGCACTGGGGGCTTGAACCCAGGGTCTTGCAAATATTTTGCAAGCTCTCTACCACTGAGCTGCACCCCTACCCCCTTTTTCACTTTTTATCTTGAGACAGGGTCTTGCTAAATTGTTCAGGCTGTCTCTGGCCTCAAACTTGCAATCCTTCTGCTTCTGCCCCCCAGGTTGCTGGGATTACAAGGCATGTGCCACCAAGCCTGGAACTGATTACTTTCTTGATGCTGATCTACCCATAGAATATGTGCCAGTCACATACCAAAGCCCTCCATTTGTATGATTTTCTCACCATTCCCCCTCCCTTCCTTATTTGACTCATGGTTCCTGGCTTGCTTGCTTTCATCTCTGCCTCTGCTCCATTGTCCTGCACACTTGTTCCCCATAGAGGGTGTTCCAGAACTCACTTGTTCTGAGGGATTGCATAGACACACTTTGCCTGCCCTGGCTCACAACTCTTGTCTCTGGATTGTGATTTGCCTTTGTTTGGCTTGCTCTTTGCTCACAGAAACAAATTGGGCTTGGCCCACTCTTTAAGATTTTCCAGGCAGTGGAGGAGACCAGATGTCTCTATAGCCAAGCACTGTCCAGGGGACTAGGTTGGAGAAGGGAGCAATTAGGGCTACTGAAATTCATTTATTCATTCATTCATGCAAAGAAAGAAAAATTTAAAAATCATATAATATGTTGTCTTTCAGATGTTAAGAAGTACTTTGAAGAAAAATAAGTATAGGAAAATAAAGGGTGCTCAGATAGGAACAGAGGTAGGAACTCAATAGAGGGTTCAGACAAGGCCTCACCAGAGACGCATTTGTGAATGAGTCAGCATTGTAGATTGCTTGGGAAGAAGATGCTCTCAACAAAGGGAAGAATAAGAGCAAAGGCTCTGAGATGGAGCATGCCTGGATGTGGGCGAGAGTGAGGTCAGTGTGAGTAATGAGAGGGGAGAAGAGCAGTGGACTCAGTGATATAACCGGTGGCTAGAGTGCACTGGCTTTGTAGCCCTGGGTGATGACCTCTGCCTTCCCTGCCAATGAGCTGAGGAGCACAGCTACTACTAGGGGGAAAGTCTCATGACGAGAGGTGGACACCTACTTAGAGCACTACACGTGGCTCATCTCACTCAGAGATGAGGGAGCAAGTGTCATGGCAAGGCTGATAGAGAGCATCCCGCCCAACCTGGGGGAGCAGGACAGAGCTGATTCTGGAAGTATGAGTTCCCTTATTGCTCAGACAAGAGAAAATAGCATGGTCAAGGGCTCTTGTGTACCATCAAAGCATCTTCAGAGAAGGTACAAATTTTCTTTGTCTCAGGATGGCAGTGCAAGAGTGGAGAGTCAGGGAGGGAGCTGTGGGGCACTGGCAAGGCAGCAGGCACCAGATTAGAAGGGCCTGGTGTGATCCAATAAGGGGGTCAGATTTAATCCTGCAGTCATGGAAAACCATGGGAGGTTTTCAAATAGGGAGTATGTCTTACTCGTTGTTAAACTGAATATATCATTTTTCAGTCAGCCTTGGTTTCCACATCATCTGATGGGGGGCAGGCTCAGCACCTAGAGAAGAAAAGAGCTGGGATTGAGTTCCCATTTGTCACAAATCCTAACTTTCTTGATTTGGGAAGAGGTAGCTTTGTCTGCTTTACTAATGTCCCCAGGTTGCTATGAGGAACAAATGTGATAATGTATATGATAGAGAATTATAGCCTGCAGAACACCTATGATCTCTGTTTTCATAGCCCCATGACCCAAGAATGGGATAGGTGGGATGTGTAAAAGTAGTAGGCAGGGCTGGGCATAGTAGCAGACACTTGTAATCCAAGCCACTTGGGAGGTGGAGGGAGGTGGATTGGAAGTTTGAGGCTAGAGATAACTGTATAATTTAGTGAGGTCCTGACTCAAAAAAAAAAAAAAAATGGGCTAGAGAAAAAACCCAGAGGTAGAGCACTTGCAAAGTATGTGGAGGCCCTAGGTTCAACCCCAAATACCATACACACAAATAGTAGGCAGTATGCAAAGGTAGAAAATGCGTGGCTCTGGAGTTGAACATCACTTAGAATCTTGGTCTGACCACACATTGATTGTGTGATCTTGAGCCATGTGCAGAACCACTCTAAGTTTCTCCGTCTTTAAAATGGATTAATTTGTACTTCTGAGGATTGTTGTGAAGGTTGGAGTCCAGGCATAGGAAGTGCCCAGCCCCATGTGTGGGCTAGAGGAAGTGTTCAATAACTGATGGCTGTTATTTTCTGAGAGTGATTGTTGTGGACACATCATCACATGGACACTTATGGGAACCCTGTTGTGCGTAACATATGAAGTATGATAAAAAAATATGGTGAATGTTTAAATAAAAATATGATTACAGTAAAAGACACATTGTCATTAATCCCCCTCAAAATACTCCCCCCCTCTGGCTTTGAACACACTTATCTCATCATTCTTGCCACTTTCTGAAACAGTTCTACAATAAAATTTTACTGTAATAAAATCTAAAAAATTTCAAACATTCACTGTATCTCCTTTCTTTCTTTCTTTCTTTCTTTCTTTCTTTCTTTCTTTTTCTTTTCTTTTTCTTGGTTTTACTATGTATACTAGGCTAGCCTTGAACTCCTGTCCATTCTCCTGCCTCAGCCTCCTGAGTGCTGGGACAGTCATTGTATTTTTTGATCACCTTTGTATAGTGCCTGGTGCTGTGGGATGCAGCTACTAATGTCTGTAGGATGTGTTATCTGAACTGAATGAGATTTTGTGGATCCTTTACCTCACCTAGACCCTTTTTCTTTCTTTCTTTTCTTTTTTTTTCTTTTTGTTGTACTTGGAAGTGGAACCTAAGGCCTTGCACATACTTTGTAAATGCTTTACCACTGGGCTGCACCCTGAGCCCATTTTTAATTTTTTTTTTCTTTTGAGACAGGGTCTTGTTAAGTTATACAAGCTGTCTCTGGCCTTGAACTTGAGATCCTCCTGCTTCAGCCTCCCAAATCAATGGGATTACAGTTGTGTACCATCATGCCCAGCACCTATACCCATTTGTGCCTGTGGTGTGCTGCACATCTGTGAGTCGGGATACCTTTTGGACACAGTGAAGAAGTGAAGCTAATGGATCCCAAAGGCACCAGGATCATGGCTGATATGAGGCAAACGATAGTCTCTGTCCTAAGCTAACTGGCCATGGCCTGTCTAAGGCCATTGATTCGGACAGACCCATGGGAAATGGAGTTTGAAACATGAATTCATATAAGTAGCTTATAATTTCCCCACTACCAAAGGAGAAAGGCTTATTTTGTCTGAATTTAACAGAACAATTGTCCACATTGATTGAATTCTCAAAAAATACCTCATATCTCCTTTGTGTGTTTTGTTTCAGAGCATGGCTTCCCATTTAAAAGAGAGAAAGAGAGAAAAATTACTGTCCAGCTGCAATTTCTCATTTGGCAAGGGCCCAACCAATTTCTCAGGATTTGTCAGAATATGATCTCTCATTTAACTGGCTTTCTAATACCACCCCTGGGCCAGCCTGAATTGAATCAGACCCCAGTGCAATCATTATCTTGGCTGAAGATCCACACCTACAGTTTTTCCCATAGATTGTTCAGTGTAGCCACAGTGGACTCTGAAAAAAACAATCAGAAAACAGTGCACTTACCAAGCTGAAATGGAGCTCACTGCTGTTTCCAACAGGGCTGCCTCACATCTACCTTTGAACAATCCTCTGAAGTCATTAGTCATTCATTCATTCAATAAATAATTAAACACTTGGCATGGTGCATAATGCAAATAGTATAATCTATGGTCTCTTTCCTCAGGGAATTTACAATTTAGTTAAAAAGATAAGATGTATACAAATAACTAGACTCTTGTGGAGGAGCCCAGACATAGATGACAAATAGTAACAGTAGGATTTGAGAGCAGGAAAAGAGACCTTTTGCTTGGAATAATTTCATGGAGCAGGTGGAATGGTCTGAATTGGAAATGGAAGGAGTGGGGAATGCAGAAGATCCAGATGAGTGGGGCAGGTGGGTAATCCAGTCTTGAGAGATGGGAGGAATAAGAATTGTGTGTCCTATAATTGCTTTTAAAATTGAATTGAAATAAGTAGCATTTGGAGTAATGCAATAGCAATCCAACAGGTTCAAAGTTTTAAAGAGTCTGAATTGAGGAAGATTGATTAGGAAGCTAGCGCAATAATCCAGGCAAGAGAGACAGTGGTTTAGATGAAGTTGATAGCAATGGAGATGATGAAGAAAGGATAGGATTGTAGAGATATTTGAGAATTTCCAATCTCATCTTGTGTATATGCTTCCAAGAAGATCCCTGTCCTTCAATTTTAAAAAGGACACTATTGAGGGCAATTGCTATCTGTGTTTGATCAGATATCTTCCCTCATCTTAGCCATGATACTACTTCCCTTTGAGTTGTAGCTTTGTCCCATATGTAGCTGTGTTTTTTAGGGTCATAGAACCACAGAATGGGAGAGCTGGAGCTTAGGGATGGCCTGGTCTAATCCCATATTTTACAGATGAGGAAACTGAGGTTCATGGAGTTATAAACCGGGTTGCCTAAGGCCTAACAGGTATTTAGAAGTAGATATTTAGAGTGGGACTACAACTAGGAACTGTATTCTTACTCTGAATCCAGTGGTCTTCCTAGATTGCTGCCTTGCTCCTTGCCAAGTAGTCAAGATGTGCTTCCCCCTTGTGGCAAAGACTGGCTACTTGCTCACCAAACTCATTTCCTTTTGCTCAAGCTAGTCCACATTTCCCAGTTTTTCTTGTAAGCATGGGTGATCATGTGGCTGAGTACTGTCAATGGAATGTGAGTGGGAAGTATGAATGCTTGCTCTCAGGCTTGGCCCATAAAAGTTTCCCTGTGCAAGCTTCAACCTCTTCTCCCATTTGCTAAGTGGACATTGCTGTCCACAGCAATCTTGGAAGCCATGTGTTGAAGATAACAGAGCATCCATTATCCAAGAATCTTGAATCCTGCCCCACCCTCTTCTACCCCTGGAAGAAATTCTATTGTGTTAAGCCAATGAGATTTGTGGATTTATTTGTCAAAGCAGCTAGTGTTGTTGTTGTTAGGTGCCGTCAAGTTGGTATCCAACTCATAGTGACCCTGCATACAACAGTTGAAACACTATTGTCGGTGCTTCTCTGCTGTTCATAGGGTTTTCAATAGCAGATTGATTTTTTTTGGGTGTGGGTTGCTGGGTCCATCTCCCAAGCCTACAGCACCTGGTGTTCCCAGGCGGTCTCCCATCCAAATACTAACCAGGCCCGACCCTGCTTAGCTTCTGAGATCTGATGGGATTGGATGCCACAGGGCTATGGCTACAGGCAAGCAGCTAGTAGTTTTAGCTAATCATATCTTATCACCTTAAATCTAGAGAGATAGACTTCAGATAGACCACTTGATGAATTTAACATGTACTCTCTGCAGTTGGTGGCACTGTGGACTTGACTCTTGTCCTAGAAACTTGGAGGACAAGACTTTTTGGAAGCAGAACCAGGATGGATGGGTTGATATTGGCTTTCACTCTTGGGATTTGTCAGGGAAAAGGGATGTAGACCAAGTATTGGCCATGCAGGAGAGAAAGTCTGCCTGGAGTTATTTTGATAGCTATCCAAGTAGACTATAAGGCAATGAAACATTGATGATGGAGAAAGTCTTCTGATGGACAGAAAGTCTTCTGAGGACAACCAGAAAACCTGTGGTGGAGGGAGTAGTAAAAGCCAGGGAACTGATGACAGTGCCCCATCATTAGAGTTCCAAGTTGGGGGTTCCTATCTGGAGAGCCTCCAAAGGATCTTAAAATCACCCACAAAGGAAGAATCAGGTTTGAACGTTATTTAGGCCAAGAGTAAGATGCCAATTCAAGACCCCACCAATCAAGCAAGAGTTCCTGTGTCCTTTTCTTTTTCTTTTTCCTTGAGGTTCCAACTCCAGAGAGGTAAAGGGAAGTGAAGACAACCATATTTCCTTTCTTAAGGAAGGGAGACTTCCTGCCATAGCTTTCTGACTGGTCAAGAAATACAAAGGAGTCTTAACCATAGATGAAGATAGAAGGTTGGGTTAATACATTAGGGTAAAAGTTCTATTTTCTCAATTGAGTCTGTGTTTTACTGCTTACAGTGACCAAATTATACAAGAGGGCCTGGCAGAGTTATCATCCAGTAGCAGGGGAAAAACTTCTCTGATGACAAACATTTCAAAGGCAGCAGGAAGCAAAAAAAAAAAAAAAATAAATAAATAAATAAATAAAATAAATAAAAATAAATAAAATAAAATAAAGGTGATTCATTCATCAAGTTGCACTTCTTCAAAGTGATAGCAGAAGTTCCATACAGCATGACCAGTTCTCAGATGGGAGTCAGAATGTGTGCCAAGTGAATGCATGGGAGGGACACAGAATGCCAGCCTGCTGGAAATGACATCAAGGGTGGAATC
Source organism: Pedetes capensis (assembly GCA_007922755.1). Classification (NCBI taxonomy): domain Eukaryota; kingdom Metazoa; phylum Chordata; class Mammalia; order Rodentia; family Pedetidae; genus Pedetes; species Pedetes capensis. The sequence continues at coordinate 102,203 of VMDO01001542.1, read as the reverse complement.
AAATGGAAGAAGCAGATGATAAGGTGGAGAAGAAGTGTTATGGAAGATGGAATAGTGAGTAAAGAAGACTTTTAAGGAACTGAAAAAAAATGCAAGATGACTGTGATGCAAGAAGCAAGGTGATACAGAGTGCAGCAGAGCTGGTTTAGGAAACCAAATGTTGCTAAACATGTTGGGAAATTTGGATAAAGCTGAGGAAACTTGGGAACCCTTGGAAGGATTTTAAACAGAGGAGTGGCATGATCACATTTGCATTTTAGAAAAATCACTCTGACTGCCATGAAGAATTGGTTGGATCAGGTAGGAGCGGAGGCTGGGAGACAAATTAAGAGGCTACCAAGGCATGTGATTTTTGCCAAGAGTTCTCAGGAGTCGGGTGTGAGATGTTTAGATTTGTCCATAGTCATGGATTAGTCTAGGGGGAGTATTGGAAAGATGAAGTATCACTCCTAGTGCTTATTGTCCCATGCATTTTCTTAGCATGTTCCTTACCCCTATCTAAGAGCTTATTATGCTGCTTGGAACTACTAGTATCACTTTGAGGAAGTGTAACTTGATGGATATGTGACCTTTACTTTTTGTTTCCCACTGTCCTCTGGAACTCCTGTTCTCTGACCATAAGTTCCCCTCTAACCAGGGCTGGCAAACTGTAACCCATGGGCCAAATTTAGTTCTTTGCTTATTTTTGTATGGATCAGAAGATAGGAATGGTTTCACATTTTAAGTGATTGAAGAAATAATTTTCTACTTCACAAAAATTATGTGAAATTCAAATTAATGTTTATAAATAAAATCTTATTGGAACATAACCACATTCATTTATGTATTATCTATGAACATTGGATACTTTGTACTTCAATGGTAGAACTGAGTAATTGTGATAGAGGCCTATGGACTACAAAGTCCTACATATTTATTATCTGGACATTCACAGAAAGTTTTCTGACCCCTGATATTAGCTATAAATGACATCAAAAGTAAAACCTAAGGGAAGAAGTAGATTACAATGTAGAGAAGGAATGTCCTGTTCAGTAGAATAATGAACAATGGGGACAATTAAGGAACTGAATAGAATGTATGATGGATGCCTAAAATAAAGATATCACTTTCTGTTGTTAACACTTTCTGACTTCCATGTAACTCCATGGGACCATATGACTAAATTCTGGCAAATGAAATGTAAGTAACTAGTGCAACTTCCAGGAGGGGATTTCCTCTTCTCTTTCCTACTGTATATCATTGAAAAGTGATAGCTTGGACCACATCAATCCATTGGAGTACCAGGATCCTATTGGGCCTGATGGAGTAATAAAGATAAAATCCAGTCTTAGACATCATTGGGTGCATACTAGCCCTGGGCCACTTACCTGGGCTTTTACATGAAGAGAAATGTGTTCCTGCCTGGTTTACACCATTATCATTTGAGGTTTGTGTTACTCTCAGGGGTCTAATTATTTCCTTCATTGTTGTCCAAACAGTGAGAGCAGTATTTTTTCAAATAGCATTGCTTATGAGATTTGTTTCCTGTACCTGGGAATCTGGCTTTTTCTGGTTTAGAAGTCCTGGTGCCCACAGGTAAAATTCTTCCATCAGGGATAGGAATGGATCTACTGCATAGGAAGCTGAGACTGCTCATACTATTTGCAAAGAGGGAAAGGGGTTATGGAGTTCACTGGAGGTGATTCTCCTTGATTACCAAGGAGAAAACAGGTGACTACTACATCTTAAAAAATGGGTCAGTCTGAGGAAGGCTTTATTGTACCATTCCTAGGGTCAAAGGTAATGTGTAATTGCTGTATCCCTCTATAGGAAAGACCAGAGAGGGCTCAGACCCCTATTAGGGTCACTCTTCCTGTCATGATAGAACTCCTGGTTCTGTCAGAGGTTCTGGTCAAAGGTCAGAGGAATAAGGTGGTTATTAGAAATGATATTGTTGTTGTTAGGTGCCGTTGTGTCCAACCCATAGCGACCCTCAAAGGGTTTTCAATAGCTAATTGTTTCGAGATTGCCTCTGGAGTGGATTGCCACGTCCTTCTCCCATATTTGCGGTGCTGGGAATCAAACTCAGGATCTCAGAAACTGCAGAGCAGTGCTCTACCAACTGAGCTAAATCCCAGCCCATTAGAAATGATGTTGTTGTTGTTGTTAGGTGCCGTCGAGTCGGTATCCGACTCATAGCGACCCTCTGTACAACAGGGGAAACACTATTGTCAGTGCTTTTCTGCTGTTCATAGGGTTTTCAATGGCAGATTGATTTTTGGGAGGGGGTTGCCAGGTCCTTCTCCCAATCCTACAGCTTCTGGTGTTTCCAGGTGGTCTCCCATCCAGGTACTAACCAGGCCCGACCCTGCTTAGCTTCTGAGATCTGACGGGATTGGATGCCACAGGGCTACAGCTGCAGGCATTAGAAATGATAGGTAGGCATAAATACCAGCTATAGTTTTATGACCAGCTAGATACTACTTGCATCTTCTTGCTTATTGCATAACATTTTAAAGTTTTTCTTTCATTTCTCTTTTTCCTCTCAGGTTGCTTGGGGTTATTTACCATTTGGTTTTCATTTAATCCGTCAGCGTAGGGTATAGAGGTAATATCATGATGGAATTTTCCAGGAGTTCTAGACCTAAAAATTGTGTGTGTGTGTGTGTGTGTGTGTGTGTGTGTGTGTGTGTGTGTGTGTATGTCTTCTGGGCTGCTGCTCAGCAGTGGAACATAGTAGTCATTGTTTTTAAATTTCATTTCATTTTATTTATTTATTTTTTGCAATAATGGGGGGGTTGAACCCAGGGTCTCATGCATGCTTTGCAAGTGCTTTACCACTGAGCTGTACCCCCAGACTATATTTTACTCTTTATGAGACAGAGTCTCATTAAGTAACTCAGGCTGCCTCTGGCCTTGAACTTGTGATCCTTCTGCCTCAGTCTCTCGAGTTGCTGGGATTATAGGGTTGTGCAACTGTACTTGGCGCTGGTAGTCACTGTATTTATCTGCCTATTATACTTTCCCAATTCCTTTGCCATCCCTTTTTCTGATAACAGATGCTGTGCCCTTGACACTTGCAAGGTGGGCCTCCAAATAGTGTCTCACACCTGGGCTCTAGGGATAAGTTGGCCAATTGCATTTTTTCTTCTGGAACTTCTAAACTTGAACCAAGGCATGAGAGGATGGAAGGCTCTATGCCCATGGTAATACTCTTGAACGAAGGTCTGTAAGTTTCTGTTGTTGGGATCTGGTAGCATTTCTTTGGTTTGTTTCTTTTCTAGACCTGACAGTTAAGTTCTTTCTGTAATTTTGTAAATGATCTTAGGTTCTTGCCTCTTTTTCTTTTTCCAGTACTGGGGGTCTGATCCCAGGGCCGTGCTCATGTTTTGCAAGTGCTCTATCACTGAACTGCAACCCCAGCCTATTTCTTTAAATTTAAAATTTTTATGTTGAGACACTGTCTCATTAAGTATGCAGACTGCTTCTGGCCTTGAACTTGCAATCTACTTGTCTCAGCCTCCCCAGTTGCTGGGAATACAGGTGTGTGCCACTATGTTTGGTGGCATCTGCCATTTTTAAAAATTTATGTTAGCTAGAATAACTTTCTGTTTTTGCAACCAAGAACACTAACATAGGATCCATAAATTCCAAAGTGGAAATGGGCTTCACACATAGCCCATGAAATTCAGACATACCCACTTTTCAGATAAGAGAAGGCAAGTGATTGTTTAAAGCCATCCAGAATACTGATGAAATCAGCACTGCAATGCATCATTTGAGTGTCTGTACAGGACTCTTGAAACTAGTTTATGTTATGCTCAAATTGCTTCCTCTAATAAAAACGCAAATGGTTTGCTTTTTTTCTTCAAAGCAGAGTGACTGTAAACATGATAGCACAGGCTATGAAATAGAGGAGAAAATGTGAAGTATGTTTGTTCATATTGGTCTTGGAAGCAAAAGAGCAAAAACATTAAAAAACAGTCAAACAAAAAAAACCTGCAAGTGTTGATTAAAAACAGACCAAATTGTCCCCAAAGTTTACAGTGTAAAACAAGGCAAATCCTAAAAATTAAGCTGACAAGCATATACAGCAGTGTAATTTTTTCTTAATTAAACTGACAAAGATCCCCAGTTCCACATAAATCAAACAAAGCAACAAATCTACAGTGCTAAAAGGAAGGACATTAAGAATTGCTGAAAGGAGAATGCAAGAAAAAAATGTAATGAAATAATCTGTGCTTTGCTGACTTGATATCCTTGGGGTAGGTGGCTAGTTGGGGTGGGGAGGGAAAATGAGGAGAAATTGAAATATTCTGTAAGTTCATTTCTAGGGTCAGCCCTAGGAGGAGATACACAAGGCAGGTACAATGTCTGCTTTTCTCCACCTTTTGAATAAAAGAAACACAAAATTAAAGTAAAAATTACAAAAAAAATGTCAAATGAACAAAGACCTGACCCAGCAGAACCACCTGCTCTGTGATGAGAGGTGGGCTGTGAAGGCACTTGGTCTTTATTTCTACCACTGTCTTCCCAACCCCACTCTTTGTTGTTGTTGTTAGGTGCCGTCGAGTCGGTATCCGACTCATAGCAACCCTCATAGGGGTTTCAATGGCTGACTGTTTCGGGATTGCCTTGGGAGTGGATTGCCAGGTCCTTCTCCCATTTTTGCGGTGCTGGGAATTGAACTCGGGACCTCAGAGACTGCAGTGCAGCGCTCTACCAACTGAGCTAAATCCCAGCTCGTAACCCCACTCTAGGTGTTCTAATTCCTCTTCTTCCACCCAGTACCTCCTGCCTTCCTCAGTGGTTCGATTCTTGGGAGATCTTGATGGATTCTCTTCATAGCTCTGTTGATATGTTGCATGAACTCAAGCCAATTATTTACAATTAATTTCTTTAAATATAAGAAATAGCTTTATGTTTGGAAATGCCATAATGAAACTCATTAATTTGTATACTAATTAAAAAAAAACTTTAAAAAAAGAAATGGCTTTAATTTTCAGGAAGCAGATACAAAATACATATGTCTTCCACAGGCAGATAAGTCCTTGCCAACCAATAAATGTGCTGTTTCTTAGTGAGTTTCTCATGTCATTAGAATCCTTCTCAACACAGCTTCTAGATAGCCGTACCAGCCAATCAGAGCTGACCCATAAAGTAAAATCTGTTTGTTATGTCTAAATTAATTAGGAGGGTAGGTTTTGGAGGCAGGCAGATAAGGGTTTATAGCATCCTTGCCTTAGGTAACTAACTGAACTAGTCTAAGCCTCATTGGTAAAAATGGGGTTTATGTTGACTAAGTCTACAGCCATACCACCCTGGCATCCCATCTCATCAGATTTTGGAAGCTAAGCAAGGTCAGGCCTGGTTAGTCCTTGGATGGGAGACTGCCTGGGAATACAAGGTGGTGTAGGCTTGGCAGCCCACTTCTGAAATAATCAGCCACCAAAATCCTTATGAATAGCAGAGAAGCACTGACAACAGTGCAGGGCATGGCACAGTATCTAGTAGTGTTTATGTCTGTTTTACATAGAGTTGCTATGAGTTGGATTCAACTCAATGATACCTAACAACAACAACAACAACAACAACTACTACTACTACTACTACTACTACTACTACTACTACTACTACATGTTGTACTAAATTGTACCCAGGATTTGTTTAATCAAATGGGGCAAAATATAGATATGGAAATGATTGTCATGAGGTAAGAAGTTTATATTTAACAGATCCCTCAAAACAGGAGCCACAGTTGCCCCTGCAGGGTTACTCATCAGGGTGACCAGAGTAGATCAGAAGACAAAAGCAGGGTGAAGGGAAAGCATAGGCTGGAGCCTTTATTGCGGTATTTGTTTGTTTGTTTAGAATGGGCCAATCAGGGGGAACAGGTTGACCAAATTTGGAGTTGGCTAGTTTGGTACTGGCTAATGAGAAGGCTCCAGAGTTTGGTACTGGCTAGCAAGTGGCTCTTAGGGTATGGAAGCTGCCCCTTGCTGTCTTGACATCTGACACAAATTAGGGTAAAAGGTGTTTCCTCCTGGAGTATTTCCAGTTAGAGGAGATAGCTCATGAGTTCTGGCTCCAGACTTGTTGGTTTACATACCAAAGGCATGCTCTCAGGCAAGCCTCTTCCTATCTGTAGGGGTTAGCTAGCCCTGAGAGGGCAGTCTCCTCAAGATTAGCAAGGTCTCAGTGTAAACCATCATACAATGCAGAAAAATTTTAAAAATAATGTATTTTAAAGTTTAAAGAAGAGATCTACAGCTGGGCCATATTTTGAGTTATTTTATTGATGTTGTTTTCCTGCCTGGATTTTTCCTTCCACCTTTAGCCTCCCAGCCACTGAAGTACAAGGCAATGTCCAGAGGAGGTCTGTACTAGGGACAAAGGCTGAAACAGCTGAGATTCTCTGGCTTCTGTTTTTTAAAAGCCCAAGCCTAAGAGAATACAGAAGTTTTCCAGGGAAGATAGAAGAGAGAATTGTGGAAGACAGAATGGGTAGGAAAAACAATAGAAAGGGAGGGGGTATCTTCAGACTAAAAGGAGATCTCTGAATTCCTTGAGAGGCTCTGCATGTCTCTGAGCAGCCAGGACTGAGGTCCTGCTTTCTGGGAGAAGCCCAGAGAAGAATGGTTACGGGTACAGCAGCTCTAGATGGGGTTTCTTGTTCAATGTGCCTCTGAAGGTAGAGTGGACCACTGGATGCAAAGGCCACGACAACAGGGATAGTGGATATAGTGGCTGAAGCCTATTGCACGATGACTTTAGGCTAGGGAGCCTCATCTCTTGGCCCCCTTCACAACCTCTTGAATTGGCAAAACCCAAAAGATGACTGATGTGCACCAGCCTGCTAGAATGGGAACTCAGAATAATAATTAGTACAGAAAATAAAAATGTGTACTTTTCCTTGCACCCTTGAGTCAGGCCTGAGATTCCTACCTGCTACATCTGTAAAGCTTCTAGAACAGCACCAGACATGCAGTGGGTACCCTAAACCACAGATAATGTTATCAGGGAACTTACTGGAAGAAATCTTTTTGCAAGAAAATTTCTTACAATTACATAGCCATCCAAGTAAAACTACATTTTTCTCTTCATGCACCTTATGCTCCACTTGTCCCCCAACCCAGGCCAATTCATCTCCCCTTTTCTGCTATATTCTGTGTCCCAGGGAGCTTTTATGGGCTGCCTGAAATATACACCTGGCTTCTGGTGGCTGGGTGATGGAGTAGGGTGGGGCGGCCACCAACAAGATAAAGAAGTGTGGGAGATAGAGAACTGGGGGTATTCTTGGCCCTTCTTCCCTGTTAGGGACCCAGAGTCTGGACATGGCTGCACTCCAGGGTGACCACAGTTCCTGCTGGTGGCTCCCCACTCACCAGGCTGTAGTGACACTACTTCTTCCCTTGCCTTTCCAGGCCTCGAAGTAGGAATGGTTTCCTCCTGTGATTAGTTCTGGGAGCTGAATACTCCTTGTTGGTTCCCTAACTCTGAGGACAACTCTTCATTAAATCTTCTTCTGAAACATATGAGAGAGTTGTTTTCTTCTGGGACCTTGACTGATAGTGTAAGCAAGATTATTTTTTTTGTTGTTTTCTCAGCAACAGGAGTGGTTATAGTGATCTGGTCACTTTGTCCGACTTGGATTCTTTGAGTCCCACAGCTCCTATCAGTCTGTGTGAAGGCTGCCTGGGACTCTGGGTCAGTCTGTGGCTGGATGGTACTGTGGCACAGCGTGTGGTTAAAGAAAGGAAGATGTAGAGCTAGGGACTTAAAAGGTATTGGCAGACCATGTGGCGTATGCCTGTAATCCCAGACACTTGGGAGGTGGAGACAGGAGGATTGCAGGTTCTAGGCCACAGGCAGCCTGTGCAACTTAGAGAGACACCATCTCCTATCTCAAAATAAAAAATAAAAACAGGGATTGTGGACGTAGCTCAGTGGTAGAGCACTGGCCTACGAGTGTGCAAGGCCCTGGATTTAACCTCCAGTACTGGAAAAAAAAAAAAAAACAGTATTGGCATCAGTCTGACCCACATTCAAGTTTCATTTGTACCTATGACTTTTTGCACAAGAATAACTTAAATAACCTTTCTATTGGTTATTTCTTCATGTGTACTATGTGCTCACTATCAGCGTTCCCTTCCTAGGTTGTGATGAGGATAAATGAGGCCATGATGAAAAGTACTGAGCACATAAATACCAGCTTTGAGTGTATAAATGTGGTCAGAGATGTTGCTCTTTGTCATCAGCTATTGGTTCCCGTGAAGTCAATCTGTTGTCCCAGCTGCCTTAGCATCTTGCTCTAAGCTAAAGCAGATGCAGGCCATCCCATCTGTAGAGTGGAACTAACCCCTGCCTTATCTGTCCAGGACAAAAACTTCTAGAAACTCAGAATGTGTTGGGTCCTCAGTAGTCACCTCCGGGTGGGGCTGTATGTATATATGTATGTATGTATGTATGTATGTATGTATGTATGTATGTATGTATTTCAGTGCTGGAGATTGGACCCAGGGCCTTGCACATGCTAGACAAACACTCTAGCACTGAGCTACATCCCTAGCCCCTCTAGATGTGAGTCTGGGGCAAAATGGAAGGTTCCTTAGGCATGATGGCTTCATTGAATCTCTGACACCTCAAAAGCCCTTTTATAGACTCCCGGTGAGACTCTAGGGCCAAGGTGACCCACAGTTAAAGAAAGATCTCAGCTTCTATTTCCCACCACTATGCAAAGGACCCACAACTGAGCCTCCGAACAGACTGATCAAGTTCTGGTGGAGAGGTTTGGGGAACTGTGTGCTTACGGGGATGGGATCAGAGGTGATGCGCAGCTTCTCTGGAAATTTCCTAGGATCCAAATCCTTGAGGAATGCTAACTTGAGGTTCATTTAGTTTATTCATGTAGCTTTAGCAAAGTCTTTACCATGTAGGAATAGAGAAGTCTAGGCAGTGATTCTTAACTTGGCTGCATGGGAGTCAGCTGGGGAGCTATAAAAATTCTGATTCCCTGGCTCTAGCCCAATTGCTAGAGGGCAGTGACTACTTTATATTATTAAATAATATTTCACCCTTGACTAGGACCCTTTACATATAAACAGCTCTTTGCATTTCAAGTCTGTGTCTCTGTTGCTTTCACAGGAGGCAGTAAGTCTTGTTTTGAGGGCTTATTTACTCTGGCCAAGATCGAATGTTAGGCAAATGCTAAGGGGAACAAGTCAGGCCTTTGCTGGTTCTTGCCTGAAACCTGTCATGCTCCTTTGGTGGCTTTGGGGCAAGTAAGTGAGTAGGGGAGGATGAGGTGGAAGCCCTTTGTGATGTGCTGATCATTAGTCACTCCATCATCTTCCCCCCCTTGGTTGGGATTTCCAAGCACAGCTCAAAGTCCAAGCTGGTATGTCTTTATGTTGGCTCTCCTGTTGCTTGACTTTTCCTAGGTTTCAAATAGGTTTCTGGTTTAGTACGTGGGGTTCTCTCCTTCTCCTCCCCCCCTGCCCCTTCCCTGGTCCTCTCTACTCATCTCCCTCCTTGGATTTGCTGGCCTCCCAATGCAGTCCCTGGTACTCAACAGGGGATGAATATATTCACGAATGAACGAGTAAATGCATGCGTGTCTGCCTTGCTGTGGGACTCACACAGCACTGTGCTCTGGTGAGTCACTGCCCTCTTGCGCATGGCGCTTCATCACCAGTATGTAGATTCTCAGCAGTAGCTTAGCTCTCAGCAGGGGCTTCCTTATTTGGGAGTCCTCATTACCTGCTCTTCTCTCTGCTCCTGTTAATATTCTCTGCCATCCTCTGCCACAAGCAGTCACTGTGGCCAGCCTGTCAAGCCCTGCCTGCCAGGCAGAGGCTCTAGATCTCACTGAGAGATGTCAAGGTGACCATCAGAGGGCCTTTGCTAGGGCAGGAAGAAAGCCTTCGTTTTAAAGGACAATGTGGGACCAAACTAGGAAGTGAAACTAAGCCTCAAAGTGAGATTTTGAGGTAGGTGGGTGGAACATCTCTAGGCAAAACTCTGTCTTTGACTCTAATTAGATTGTATGACTTTGGGGCAAACTGCTGACCATCTCTGACTTCAGTTTCCCATTCTGTACATTTAGGGGAATGAAATGCATGATTTCTAAACTTCCTTCAAAGGTTTATTCTGTACATTGCTCTGCTACTTTGCCTCTTAAACAGATGTCATCTTGCTGGCTGCTAATCACTAGCTGCCCAATTTGGGGCCCAGGAGCTTACAGTGGAAAAAATGCCTGCACTGTCCTGTTGGGAAGCCATTCCCAACCTGAGTACAATTTATGCCCTCTAATGGCAGTGATGCCTGCAACCATACCACTGGGCATATGATCCTGTGAGATCTCAGGAAGCTAAGCAGGGTGGGGCCTGGTTAGTAGTTTGATGGGAGACTGCCTGGGAACATCAGGTGCTGTAGGCTTGGGAGACGGACCCGGACCTGGCAACCCACTCCCAAAAGTCAGTCAGCCATTGAAAACCCTGTGAATAGCAGAGAAACTCTAACAATAGTGTTTCACTGTTGTACTTAGGGTTGCTATGAGTTGGGCACCAACTTGATGACATGTATTCTCTGTGCCTTTCTCATCTTTCAGCACTAGCCCATTGCTCATCAGCCAAATGCTGTTGAAAGGGAATCATTTCAATGGCAGTGGAGGTGATAGGGCTTATAGAGCAGAGCTGGTCTTGGAGGAGACTTAAGGCTTCCCTCATCCATGTGGGACCTCAGTCCTTCACCTATCTCATCATTCCCAAACCACAGGTAGGCCTGTAGAGACCATTTATGCTTTTTATTTTTCTGCCTAGATACCCTGGCAAAGACCAGCCTACAACCCGAAGATACTTTTGAATTAAGATAGCATTTGGCAACAAATCTTTTATAAATAATAACATTGACATTATATCTCTGTTAGGGTAATTTACTCCTCACAGTAATTTTGACTTAGTTTGTTCTACACAGAGGGTTATTTTAATCTCCCTTTCAGTTGTTATTGATGAGGGCTCTTAGAAAAAGATTAGAGGATTAGTTTAAAATTATCCCCAGTGAATTTAAAACAATAACAGAGATGTGAATAAAGACTAAAACAAATTAAGGGCTGCCATAGATGTATTAACAGACTATCATTTGATGAATTGGGAATGGAGTGGTAGCTCCAGTGGCAAGATTTGGCCCACCCTCTCCTAAGGATGGCCCTCCCTGCCCCTGCTCCTGTCCCCTTCATGGTAATCCTCTCTGCCTTTGTTCCTCTGTTTATGCTCCTACTTTTTTCCTGCCATTCTCACCCCATCCAAAGCCCCAAAGGGTTCTCCAGTCCAAAGTGTCCCTTTCACTCCTACCTTTTCTTAGAAGCTTTCCTTAAAAGCGATGTCTCCACCTTAAACTGCCAGGCTGCTATTACCTGTATGAGTGCCCATCATTTTAGGAGGAATTAGTATTACTTTCCCAAGACACTAACAGTTATTCTGAGAAAAAGAGTAGGAATTTCTAAACAAACATCTCTGGTGAGTATTGATATGAAGGTAAAAAGAGATTTTTTTTTGTGCATTACTAGGGTTGAACCCAGGGCCTCTCACATGCAAGGCAAGTGAGGTATGCACCCTGAACCCCTTTCTTTATTTTTTATTTTGAGGCACATTCTCACTAAGTTGTCCAGGCTGCCTCTGGCCTCAATCTCACAATCCTCCTGCCTCCCAAGTTGCTGGGAATACAGGCACGTACCATTGTGTCCAGTAAAAAGAGTTTTTTTCAGGACTTTCTAGAGCCTGTACTATACTATCATGCTTTGTGAATCTTCCAATAGGAAGACGTAACATACAACTTTTTCCAATTAATGTGGGTGCTTGAGGATTATTGAATGTGAATCTCTCTAAAAATGAGAGTCACACTGTTGGGACTTATGGAGACAGATATTATTGAAAATTAGAAGGCTTCAGTGAGGTTCCAAGTCACTCACATCTGGAGTTCATGGACTCTGGTTTCCTCTTATAAATAAGACCCACATACTGACTAGAATGTGTTGCTGCATTACTACCTTGCTCAGTTCTCTATCTCTACTTCAAATTTATGAGACATCGTATCTGAGATAACGCATTACTGCTGTCTCTGCTTGGGCAGAGTTCTGTGCTAGGCCATACCAAAGACCACTAAAAAGAAAGTGAATGGGATGCATTTTGGCCTGCAAAGCCACCAGTGGTCCCCTCTGTGAAAAGTCAGCCTTAGCACCATTTCTCTGGAGCAGGGGTTGTGGACAATGCAGCTTTAGCTGGCGCAGGAGGTGATCTCATGAGTATCAATTATCTAGGATGGTACTTCTTGAGTACCACACATACACATACATATATACATATGTATACACAGACACAGACACACACCCCTCTTTTTTTTTTTTTTTTTTTTTTTTTTTTTTTTTTTTTTTTTTTTTTTTTTTGTTCTTTTGCATACTTTGGGATTGAAACCAGGGCCTCACACATGCTTTGCAAGTGCTCTCTTACTGGACTGCACCCCAGCCCATTTTTAAATTTTTTATTTTGAGACAGGGTCTCAATGAGTTATACAGGCTGCTCCTGGCCTTGAACTTGAAATCCTCCTGCTTCTGCCTCCCAAGTTACTGGGATTACAGGCTTGCACCTCTGCATGTGGTTCACACACTTCCCTATTTCCACCTCTATATTCATTTCCAAACACACCACAGCTGACACAATCTAACTACCAAGCTTACAATCATGAAGGTACTCTCACCCCCACATGGGAAGCAGTACAATGTCATGGGAGACCTGCCTGCAGAGTCTTAGTTGTCCCAGGGTGTCATGTGGCTAAGTCCATGGTCTCCTGGTGATTTGCTTAAGGCAACAGATCTCAGCCTGAGAAGATTCTGTGCGTTCTGACCTCAGTGTAGAAATGTATCTCTTGCTTCTCAGATAGTGAATATATTGATTGACTAATATGTAGACTAGAAGGTAACTAAATGATTCTTGCATGGGTGCACCCCAGTGGCATGATCAAATACACTCTTGCACTCAACACAAGACATTGCTCTCTAGGTTCGAAGGAAGGAAAGATGAAATACACTGTAGATTCTCCTGTAGATGAGGGCTTCATTCTGGAGCATGCTGACAGGAGTTCAGATGGATCAAATGCATCTTTATTTTTTTATTTCCATATAGTCTCTGCTGACTATAGGAAAAGAAAACATACTGCTAGACTAAACCCAGATGCATACCACTGGCTCTCTTTTTCAAGACAAAGTCAAAGTCCTTAAGTTTTGTAAAAGCAAATTTTTCTCTTAGTCTTAGTCTCAGAAGAGCTGGAGACTGGCCATTTATGCTGATTTGAATTCATGGAGGAGATTCAAGCTCTCTTGCAGTGAAACTATTTAGTGTTGTAAACTGTCCATCCCTGGCTTCTTAGCATGGTGGGAAGCTTGGTAGGAGGGATCGGTGAACTATTATCAAATGTTGATAAACATAAGATATGATCAGGAAAGCTGGCTAGGGCAGCAGACATCAGCACTCCAGGGTAGAGGAGTCAAAGGCATTTTGACCACCCATCTATCCAGCCTAGTTGTTGTCACATAAAGGGTCTGGTTTGTGAGTGCAGGCATAACAAAATTCAACTTTAGAGTTGTACTTTTATGTGACATAAGTGGCAATGATTCTAGTTGATTCTCTGGGTTAAATGTGTATATGTTGTTGTTGTTGTTGTTGTTAGGTGCCGTCGAGTCGGTATCCGACTTATAGCGACCCTCTGTACAACAGGGGAAACACTATTGTCAGTGCTTCTCTGCTGTTCATAGGGTTTTCAATGGCAGATTGATTTTTGGGAGGGGGTTGCCAGGTCCTTCTCCCAGCCTACAGCTTCTGATGTTCCCAGGCGGTCTCCCATCCAGGTACTAACCAGGCCTGACCCTGCTTAGCTTCTGAGATCTGACGGGATCAGATGCCACAGGGCTACAGCTGCAGGAAATGTGTATATAGTGGAAGCCATATAGCATAGTTGAACATGAACATGTTTAGGAATCAGACAGACATGGAGTTAAATTTTGATTTTGCCACTTACTAGGTGTTTGCCTTGGATTTATTTTGGCATAAATTTCTATGAGGCTTGATATTCTTATCTGTGAAATGAATATAGTGATACCAACTTCTCAGGTTTTTGTGTATTTTATAAGATGATGTGTACAAAACTTCAGGAAAAAGCCTGATATCTTGCCTCACTTGTTCTCAGTAAACTTCTATCTCTTATTCTGGTCAGAATGTATATAGGATTTGCTTCTTAATTAGCAAAACCACTGGCCTTAATTCTGGTGTGTACACCTCCACCTCTGCTTCTGGTACCTCAAACCTCTACTTCATTCCACCTCTCCTTTTATTAAGCAGAGAAAAAAATAATTTTCTAGAGATGATGGAGAAATAGTTGTAATAAGAAGCTCAAGTCCTGCCTGGTGTGTTTCATTTCCTGCTCACCTTAAGAATATTTTTGCCTTTCCACCATTCCCTGATTTTAAAATTGGCACATCTGAAGCATGGATAAACTCAAAACAACTCTGAAGTTTTATTTGTATATCGCTTATGTGGACATTCTATGGGAAGGTATTTTTCCCAAGAGAATAAAAAAAAAGTCCTTTGTTTTGATTCTCATCTCTCATCTGAAGCAGCTGGAATTTTCAAGCACTAGTAAATATTAAAGGAGAACAAAGATAAATACAACAGGATTAAAAACAGTTGGTTTACATACTTGAGATTTCTGATTCTGTCCCAAGTAGGTTGTACTGAAGGCTTTCAGGCTTTGTTCTTTGATCCTTTCTGATAATCAACACTCTAGCTCTCTCTCTCTCTGTGTGTGTCTGTGTGTGTGTTACAGAAGGGTAGGAATAGCATTTGTTTATGGAAGCAATTGGCACAACTTTACAGGCCATGAGCTTCTAATTCTGGGCTCTTTGTTTCTCTTCTTTTAGAGGAGACAGCTAACACCTGCCTCCAAGATACATCACAGCTACTTTGGCACTTTGCAGTCCCATGAGGTTCAGGCTTTCAGGTTAGGTGCGTGGCCTATTAATGCCTGGAGTGACTTAGCCTGTTGGTGAGCTCCTTCTCATCTCATTCAGGGAGGGATCTTCCTCTCAGAGCTCAGGCAATGTGGTAATCATAGCATCTGCATAAAGACAACGCCCACACATGCTGGCTGGTGTCTTTTCTATCATCTGTCATCTCTCAAGATAATGCGGGGAAACCCAAACGTGAAGTCCCTCAGAGCACAGGCTATCAGAGTTGGCCAGAAAGCCAGCGCTTCCCTGTGGGAAAGCTGAGGCTGAAGGAGAACTTGGACTTGAGGCTCCAAAGACAGACAGTCAGACCACCTGTCATGCAGATGAGCATCCCCAGTTAGAGGGCAGATGTGTGTGAGTCTGACCATGCCTGGGTCTCACTGGGTGGTGGGGGAGGAGCCTCACAGGATCAGCATGTCTGGCCTTGGTGGGCACAGGACTTGGGAAGGCTGATTTTGAACTTGGCAGGGGACAGAGGTTGTCAGAGGCAGCTGAGGAAGGAGTGCCATGGTAATGACTGGACTTCTCTCTGATTCTCTCTCACACTCTTGCTCTTAGATCTCTGTGATTCTCTGTGTCTCTCATCCTGATTCTAGCCTTTTTTTTCTCTCCTCTCAGCTTTTCCTTCAGTGTGGATGTGTGGGAATTCCTTAAGTGTCAGTTGAAATTGTGGTTTCCTGACCCAGCCCTGGTGATTCTGATTCATTGGGTCTGAATTGAAATTTCAACAGCCACACACTGATTCTCAGATAAGAGTCTGTGGACATCACTCGACATGGCTACCTTAGAGAACTACATAAAATTTACAACTGTATTTTATTTGCCTTTATCTGAAAGGATATAAAATAATCTGCTTTGAAGACTGTTTGCACATGCCATTGACAACTGTTGGCTAAGCATGAACTGGCTGTTGACTTTCTGACCACGTTATGAGGATTAGCCAGGAGCTAACACAGATGTAAGGAAAGCTATGGTTTTAATTCACCAGATGCATACACGCAGAGACATATAGCTCACAGCACTATACTTATCTGTGTGCACACACAGAGTTCATTTATCTTAACTCTAAGTAACAGCATTGTCATTTAGGAATTAAAACTCATTTCTATAAATTGATAGTGGCTGTTGCTGCTCCTGACTATGGATTGAAATGAACAACCAGAAATGTTAATGTTTTTCTGTTTGTGTCATTATTGCTACAATGTTATGTCCCCCCTCCCCAAGCCCTAAAATAATTTGCAATGTTTTAATATAATGAGGATGTGAGTAGCAAATGTTTCCAAAGTACTAAGAAAATGTCCCCATAGGGCCTCAGCATCTAACTGTTTCTTCTTTCAGGCATATAGCAGAAGAAACAGTGCTGCTGGACTTAAAGTCTATATCGTTTTTATTTTTAAAGGTCTTTCTGTCATTATGTTTAGAGGTAATTTGTCATATGGCTGGGGAAGGCCAATACCGTATATTAAATGGGAGTCTAATATCTACGATCTAGTTCCTGTCTGACACTAGCCAGCTACATGCCTCTGGATAAAACATTGACTCCCTTAGTCTTTGGTTTTCTCATCTGTAAATGGAGGGCGATAGCTGCCTTACTTTCAAAGTCTTTGTTGTTGGTGTTAGGTGGCATCAAGTCAGGTCCTACTAATAGTGACCCTAGAAATGAAACACTCCCCAATTCTGTGCCAGGCAAGTAATGTTTTTTATGTTTAAGCCCATTGTCACCATCACTGTGTCAATCCTTCTGGTTGAGGATCTTCCTTTTTTTTTGTTGACCTGCCATTCTCCCAAATATGATGTCTTTCTCCAGGGATTCGTCCCTCCCCACTGTATGTCCAAAATCCCTAAGACACAGTCTAGCCATCCTTGCTTCCAAGGAATGCTCTGTTGCACTTCTTCTAGGACAGATCTGTTGGTTCCTTTGGCAGTCCATGGTATATTCACTATTCATCTCCAGCACCATAATTCAAAAGCATCAGTTCTTCTCCTGTCTCCCTTACTCAATGTCCAGCTTTCACAACCATATGGTGTGACTGAAAATACCATGATATGAGTCAGATGCACCTTTATCTTCAATGTGACATCTTTGCTTTTCCACACTTTAAAGAGGCCTTTTGCAACAGCTTTTCCCAGTGCAATGCATCTTTTGATTTCTTGACTGCTGCTTCTATGGGTGTTGATTATAGAATCAAGTAAAGCAAAATCTTGGACAATTTCAATATTTTCTCCATTTATCATGAAGTTGCTTACTGACCCAGTTGTAAGGATTTTTGTTTTGTCGATGTTTATTCATAACCCATACTGAAAGCTATGATCTTTGATCTTCATCAATAAATGTTTTAAATCCTCTTCACTTTCAGCAAGCAGATTTGTGTCATCTGCATAATGCACATGGTTAATGAGTCTTCCTCCAATCCTGATGCAGCATTCTTCTTCGTGAAGTCCAGCTTCTCTGATTATGTTCTCAGCATAGAGACTGAAGGGGTACAGTGAAAGGATACAGCCCTCACACCCACCTCTCTCAACTTTAAACCAGGCATTATTTCCATGTTCTGTTTGAACTGCCTCCTTGTCCATGTACAGATTCCTTATGAGTACAATTAAGTGTTCTGGTAATCCCATTCTTTGCAATATTATTCATAATTTGTCATGATCCATGCAGTCAAATGCCTTGGCATAGTCGATAAGACACAGATAGATATCTTTCTGGTATTCTTTGCTTCTGGCTAATATTCATCTGACATCAGCAATGATGTCCCTGGTTCCATACCCTCTTCTGAATCTGGCTTGATTTTCTGGCAGTTCTCTGTCTATATACTGCTGCAGTTGCTTTTGAATAATATTAGCAAAATTTTTCTTCTGTGTGATATTAATGAAATCATTCGATAGTTTCCAAATTCAGTTGGATCCCGTTTCTTGGGAATAGGCACAAATATGGGTCTCTTCCAGTCAGTTGGCCAATGAGGAACTGATTGGGAAGTTTTTCAGGGAAACAAACATTATCCAAATCTAAATGGTACTATTATCTTAGACTTGATTTTAATTAAAAGCCAGAGTGGGAAAATATATTCTTTATGTTGATGGCTGACTTTCAGAAATCCTATGCAAATAAGCCCCATTTTTTATAAAGTTTAAAAAACAAAAGCCAGAAGCATTTGGAATCTCCTCTCCTTTTAGCAATGACTTATATCTTATTTTTCAAAACCACACCATTCCCTGTAACATCTCATCTGAAGAAATCATTGTGTGCTTGAGCCCATTTGTCTGTATGACAGACACAGGAAGTAGCCAATAAAATCTAAAGAACATTGCAGAATTTGAGCATTAGAAAGAACAGTGTTTCCATTGGGGACAGCATAAATAGGAACTTGTTGTGGAGTGCCAACATGTTCTTTGGTCATCTGAGGTGTCTAGTAACATGAGGTATCTACAGCAGGAACCATAGAGTCATGTATGAGCTGGGTGAGAGGTGGTTTCACACACACCCCTTGGACCATTAGAAAAGTCAGCATATGTTAAGCATAACTCAGTAAACTAAATGCCATGACATGTGTCTTATCACTAGGAAGTGCTTACCCCAAGAATAGGCAGTTTAATATAGTTGCCAGTATCTACACTGCTAAATTTCATGAATAATAGGATCATGCATGGTGGAATAATTAAAATGCTCTGCTAGATTAGGAATTGGTAGAAAAAAAGGTCCTGGTACAGAATCCATTACCAGTATACCAAATAAGTTGACATTTATCTGTTCTAAAAAGAAGGCTCACATTGGCAACTCAACCAATCTCAAGACTTGGTAGCACACTGAATAGGCTAGAAAAGTTTAAAACGTGGGTCAAACATAGGACATTATGTTGCTTTTTTAAGAGTTATAGGCATCTCTGGCTTCATTTTTTAAAAAATTTTGCTCTTTTGAGACAACATGCATTTCATAAACAGCATACATTTTGAGTGCCCATTAATTTTTAAAAATTTATTTAAAAATTTAGGTCCTTTAAAAAGCCTCTGCTATGCCTTAATTGCTTGACCAAGGAGGTGCTATTGCAGTGCTTACGTGTTAAGATTGGATTCATCCAGACCCTAAAGCAGACATAATAATATTTCTGGAACAGGAAGCAGCTCCATGTGCATGTCTTTCCTATCAGGAGTGCCTATGTATATTTAAAAGCACTTACATTTGTGAGCTTATGGATGTTAAAACACCAAGCATTGAAAAATTTCAATTTAGGATTTTTCAGCTTTATAATTGTGTGAAAGTGGTCCACACAGTTAGTAAAAACTGGATTTTAAAGTTTGAATTTTGACCTTTTCCCAGCAATATGTGGTAGGACACTCCCTTATAATGTTGTGCAGTGATGGAGAGCTACAGCTCCTAGTCATCTACAGGATCACCATGGTAAACAACTGGTACTTTATGGTACACTATGTTGCTGAATTATGATAGTTGGTAGGTTAGGTGTATTAAATGCATTTTCAACTTATGGTGAGTTATCAGCCATAACCGCATTGGGAATTGAGGAGCATCTATATATGAGTTATGATAGGAGTGTGGGGCATGTATGTGTGTCTGTGTGCAACAGAGCTATTTTGACTGTGAGGAACAGAGTTCTTATGAAGAAGAAGAAGGATAATGCTACAGGTACCTGCACCTCAGCTGGAATGGAAAATACCCAGGAATTGGGGACCATGTTCCTTACATCATGGGTGAAATGGTTTCTCCTTGCAAGATATCTTTGCTTTTCTCTATAGGGTTGTTGTATCTCACCCATGTGACTAGTTCCTCTATTCCTTACCTATAGTTTCTCCTCTGTCATAACCATGTGGTTTATATATGGACTCAGCATGACTTAACCACATCTCTATGTTAAGGCAGATTTTTGGTTTGGGCTTCTACTAATTCCATGTTTCTCTTTTCAAATTTCAGGAAAAGAAAATGTTTTGTATAGGATGCTGACCAGCCTACTGATGGATTGTCTTTGGATTGGGGATTCAAAATCTGGCCTTATAAACCATGATGGGGGAGGTGGGAAGCACCATGACACAAATCATGGCTCCCATGTCTGTCCCTTAGGCAGGGATTATAGGCTGGGCAATGTCACCAGAATTCTTGGGAACTGGAACTGATAATTTTACTACAGTGAAATGGCGACTTGGGCAGTGGGTACCTGGTGGTCCCAGCAGATATCAGGATTCTGTCAACAGAATTACAGGATAGAGAAAAGATAGAGTGCCCTCACAAAGGGGGCTAAATTCCCCTACTGATTCTGTAGAAATGGGACCAGTTCAATGATGAAAAATCATGAGCCAAGTCAAGTCAGCTAAACAGGTCACTCTGGGGGTGTAGTGCACAGATTCACTGAAGGTGCTACCTACAGCAGAGAGGAGCCCGTGCTAGGAGAGATGAGTTAGCCCTGGCAGATGTCCTTTCATAACAAAATCCCTGACTCATAAAGCAGCATGCTTCTGCCTGTTTCCCACGTGCGTGAAGCCAATGGTTTCTCCAGACTTAAGTATCCAAGGAATTCCCACCTCTCTTTCCAGCATAATCCTTAGTGTTGATGATATGTCTGCACAATGGTGTATTTTCTAATTGTATTAGTATAATTTGCAAGATACAGGCTTCTCCAGGATTTTAGATCCTGGAGTTAAAGGAGGAAGGTAAAGTGGAGAGAGTGTATTCTCTCTGGCATTATTCCAAGAAACAGAATGCCTGGAAGAATGCACAAAAATAATATGGAAGGAGGTGCTGCCTGGTTACATTTCTAAGGATGTAACCCAGATTTGAGGTTAAAAATATGCGCAGGACCAGAGGAAGTTAGCTAGAGAGATTTTGAATATCTGGTCAGCATTGGGCAGAGAATATCTCAGGAGCCTTTTGTCACTGAAATCCTATTTATGTGTCAGGAAGATGAAGGGGTCTTCTGTCCCTTTATGGAGCTTGGAGAGGGGTGGGCAGGGGCTATGTTGAGCAGGCCCAGTTCCAGCTCCTTTTCTGTAATCACAGTGCTTGGCCTATCCTGGTCTTTCATCTTGTTGTTGTTGTTAGGTGCCATGGGGTCAGGTCTGTCTCATAGCGATCCTCATAGGGTTTTCAATAGTGATTATTTCAGGATTGATTCAGGAATGGATTGCCACATCCTTTTCCTGCTTTTGTGGTACTGGGGATTGAATCCACGACCTCAGATGGTGGAGGGCAACACTCTACCAACTGAGCTAAACCCCAGCCTTTCTTTCATCTTGTTGTTCTTAGGTGCCATCGAGTCAGTATCTGACTCATAGTGACCCTGCGTATAACAAGTAAAACACTATTGTCAGTGCTTCTCTGCTATTCATAGGGTTTTCAATGGCAGATTGATTTTTGGGAGTGGATTACCAGGTCTTTCATTTTGGCTTGCCTTAAATCTGCCCTCCTTCTTACGCTGAGGAAATATCTGAGTTAATGCCTTGGTTTCCAAGTCTTTCTTGCCAGAGTAACTCTAGGGGATAATGGTTGAATCTAGTCTTCCTGGCAAGTATCTGGAGGATTACCTGTCTGGAAGTCCCTCACTCCTCTAAAGCCCTAGAAGACTGTCTTCTATGAGCATCATAGAAGTCAGGAGACAGGAAGAACGAAGTGGTTTGTATCTCACCATTTTACCTATAGATGTGAGTGGTCTTAAGTGCACAAAGCCACGTGGTGGTGCTGTGGTTAAAAGAGATGGGTGTTCCTTTACTGAGCCTGGCAGCTGAAAGTCCATGGTAGACTTGGGGCTCACAAGCAGTCAGACAGTTGTATCAGTGGTAGCTCCCATAAGCTAGCCAGGGTGGACAGCAGACCCAGAGTATCATTTTAAGGATTCTGGCTAAACCTGTCTTTCTCCACAGACCACAGGCTTGCAGGGGGAAAGCCTTCTGATGCTATTTCTCCATCTGGACCTTAGCTAAGAGGGGAGTAAGAAGGGACTATTTGCCCACTATTTTTCTTAACAGTTGGAAGTAAGGTTTTAGACTTCATTAAATATGAGCCAAGGAGGGTGGCTTAGGTTCACCCTGTGATTTTAAATTACAAGTAAGGAGAGTTTGGTCATAGAACAAAGAGAATCTGAAATCTAGACTCTGAAGGGAGCAAGGGCCCTTTCAACCCAGGAACTGTGGTGAGCGATAACCCATGATTAGCAACACTCCTCAATTTTGGGGATATTCTTCATAATCAGTATCAACCTATTGTCTGCCTCCCTCAGTCTTCAACCTGTTCTGTGCTGCTCTTGCTCCCTCTTTTGCAGACTGTGCATGTCCACTATTGTTGCCTGTGTCTAAAAGTGGCACTGTTTCTTGACCAAATTCAGGACAAAGTATCTTGCAACTGAGTCAGCTCGTCCACAGATGTAAGGGCTTACATTTTCACAATCGCTTTTGAAGGAGTTGCGTGGTTACCTAATCCAGGACACTTCACTAAGTCACCCAACTAGCATTCTTGAGATTCTGCTGGTGTCATGGATCTCCTTGTTCCAGAACACAAAATGCCCACTCCTCCACTGGGCTGTGATGTCTGTGATCTATTTATTCTGGTGCCTCTTTGGTCCCTTTCCTACTCCTCCCAATGGCAGTGTCTCTCTACCATCCCCACATCTATTCCTTTGCACAGGGTGAGCCCTCACCTGTACCAGTCAGTTTCCTAATGTCTCCATGTCCAATGTCTGTAGTCTGCCTCAAATCTTACCTTTCAGAGACACTCCCTTCCAATTTTCTTTTTCCTCTCTTATTTCTGTCTGCAGCCATAGCACCCTAGCATCTGATCCCACCTGATTTCAGAAGCTAAGCAGGATCAGCCTGGTTAGTTCTTGGTTGCGAGACTCCCTGGGAATGTCAGGTGCTGCAGGCTAGGGATTAGGACCTGGCAACCCACTCCTGAAACAAT
Organism: Pedetes capensis; assembly: GCA_007922755.1. Lineage (NCBI taxonomy): Eukaryota > Metazoa > Chordata > Mammalia > Rodentia > Pedetidae > Pedetes > Pedetes capensis. The sequence goes on along the minus strand of VMDO01001542.1, from coordinate 79,269 downwards.
CTGCCACTGAAAACCCTATGAATAGCAGAGAAACACTGACTTAGTGCTAGGCATGGCACAAAGTCAGGGAGTGTTTCATTCTATTACATACGGTCACTATGAGTCAGACCTGACTCAACGGCACCTAACAACAGACAACATCTCATTTCTGCTTCTGAGCTTTCAAAGATACAGATGTTTGAGGGGAAAATTCTTGCTGTTTTTAAATGTTAACAGCTTTGAATATTGAGAAAAATGTGTGAACGGCTCAAAGCAAGAACTTTTTCATGGTGGTTGTTGTTTACTCCCTAACCACAGGAGAGGAGAGAATGCACAATGATTTCTGAGAAGTTTCTGGAGGCAAAAATCCTTCCTGGGCTGTTGGTGAGGAGTTTAAGGGAGAAAATTAGGGAAGCAAACAGGTTTAGAGCTACTGATGGGTTCTGCTCAAACTCTAGGTTTGGACAGTGGGAAATAGAACACTTCTGGATAGGTTTGAGGTCTGACGCCAAAGGGGCCACACACTTTCCTTCCTCTGGGGAGCTTTTGGAGGAGGAATCTCAGTGGTGTGAGCTGCAGAGGCATAGACACGGAAGACAGGCCACACTGTTTCTGGTGGAAAGAAGGCCTGCTGTAGCCACCCTGCTTCCCTCTCCTGCTGCCCTCAGTTGGCTCCCTTGAAGCCTGGGGAAGATCAAAAAATCTCTTAGGAAGTTGGGCCACTCAGTTGTTAATTATGACCAATGCCATGAAGGACAAGAATCTGGTATGGTGATAGAGGGTGGAAAGTTGTGATGGGGCTGCACAGGTGGCATTGAAGCTGGAGACAGGATGGGGAGGAGGCGGTCATGCAGGAGGAAGGCATCAGGCAGAGAATAGTGCTGGAAGCTCAGGGGTGCAGGGCACAGGCTGGGTTGTGGAGCTGGAAGGAGGTGGGAGCAGCCAAACCATGGTGCATTAGGACAAGGAGACAGATGAGGCAGGTCTTTGACCCTGGAACTGAGTTTAGATTTTTGTCCTCAGTGCAATGGCCAGCTATCAAAAGGGTTTGAACAAAGAGGTGATATGGTCTGATTGGCTTTTGAAAGATTACTGTGGCCATTCAGTGGAATCCACCTCTGGGGGGTGGGTGGAGAATAGAAGCCTCGAGACAGAATCTTTCTGCCCACACAGAAAAACCAGGCATGTTCAATTTGTCTCCCTTTTGATTCCTTTGCTCTGAGCATCATTTCTGTCCCGAGGCTTGACATGGAAGTGAGGTGCCCTACAAATCTTTCAGGAGTTCAGTTCAATTCAATACATATATATTAAAGATCTATGTGTACTCCTTCTTCACCAAGGCACTGGAGGGGACGCAGGAGACAAATACTTGATTTCTCTCCTCCTGGAGCTTTAAAATTACCTAAGGGGAAAAGGTGTTTGATTATTTATCAAATATATAGTCAACCTCTACCATCTACGTGCTGGACATAGGGGAAAACTAACATGTGGGCTCAGCCTGAATGTAGTCATGATCTGGGGAAACATAAGTTTAAAGAAAAGTTCATACAGCATCATATAATAGTGGTGTATATTGAATGTTACGGGATGGGTCTTCCTGAGTGAGTCAAGAAAGCTTCATAGAAGAGACAAAATTTGTGTCATATTTTAACTATGAGTAGGAAGGGCTTAGGAGCAAAGGTGAGAAAATGGCTCTTTGGCTTGAGATTAATCCTATTCAAAAGTAGGCTGCGGGATTCTAGTTCAACTCAAGTCAATAATGTAGTGGGCTGCTAATAAAGAAAATGCCGTTTTAGGTTACATCAATGAAAGTGTAATTCTGAGAAGGAAGGAGGAGATAGTTGTGTGGTTCTGTCCTTACCATACAGTGTTATTATGGGCTGATCAGGATGACTCTCTTGAAGAGTGGCTTAGGTATAGACTAGAGGGATCTTAACAGATCCCTCTAGGGATCTGTTAGTCTGGGACCTCTGAGAAACAGATGGCAAGATAATATGAAACATGTAATGAGTCTATAAGGGAAACCCCTTGAGAGAATAATAGGGAGGGAGCCAGGAAAGGCTGGGAAATCCATCATATAAAAGTCTGAAGCTACATTCAGGAGAGAAGGTGGATGCATTCTAGGCTGCCATGCAGGCTAAGGAAGGTTGGCAATATCTTTAGGGAGTCCTCGAGCCAAGGTGAGTGAGTGGAGGCATCCTGTGTTTCCTGGGATTTAAGGCCTTAATGCTGCACTCAAGTCATTGGCTAGGGGCAGCCTGGGGTAGGTGGGGCTTCAGTGCAAATGGGACAGTGGATTTCTGAGCAAGCAGCTGGTGCCCTTGGCTGATTAAACTCACTGAGGTTGAGGGACTGGGAAGCTGAAGCTCATGCCTGCCCCCACAGGGTGACTATGACAATAAGAAAATCTAGCACTGCACATTTAGCCTGAATAAGTCTCAGGTGAAGCCAGGCTCAGTGGCACACACCTGTAATCCCAGTGACTTGGGAGACTGAGGCAGGAGGCTTGTGAGTTTGAGGCCAGAGGCAGCCTGCATAACTTAGGGAGACCCCATGTCAAGTTAAAAAGTGAAAAATGGGCTGGGTGTGCAGCTCAGCAATAGAGCACTTACGAAGAACACACGAGGCCCTGAGTTCAGCCCCCTAGTACTGCAGAAAGAAGAAAAGAAAGTCTCAGGTGGCTTTTATTATTCATTATTTTTCTAAATTAGTAATTTATTTGACATTTGTCATTATTATGCTATATGTTGGGGATACCAGAGGAAAAGAAACAGAGGCTCCCCTCAAGGAGGTCATAGCCTTGTGGGGGACAATAGTTCTTCCTGTGGCCAAACATGCTCTGTGATAGCTGTATGAACACAGCTCCAGGAGCATAGCTTGGTGACATTGTTGGTGGTGACAGAATCACCCATTCCTGGAGGAGTGTGAGTTGGGTTTTAAGGACAAACTGCAAGCCTTCAGCTGAAGGTGATGGGAAGAATTCTACTGGTATTTAAAGGGGTATACATGAGATGACATTTAATTTTTTTTTTTTTTTAAATGTACTTGGGAGTGGAACACAGGGCTTCACATCCACTTTGACAGTGCTCTATTCTACCACTGGGCTGCAGCCCTAGTCCATTTTTAACTTTTTTTTTATCTTGAGGTAAGATCTCACTAAGTTACACAGGCTGCCTCTGGCCTCGAACCTTTGATCTTCCTGCTTCTGCCTCCAGGCGTGTGCCACTGAGCCTGGTTTGACATTTAATTTTCATGTGAATAATATTGGATTGTTTTGGTCTCAATTTTTGGAAACAATGGGAAGATAGATTTGGGATAATATAAGCAAGAACTTTCTGATGAACAGAGCTTTGACAAGGGAGGGAGTAGGGTTGCCGTGGTGAGTTCCCAGGGCTGCTGAGATCTAGCTAGCAAGCCATGTGCAAGGGTAAAGTCAAAAAAAGGCAGTTATGGTTTTCTAGGGAACTCTAATCCTTGAGATCCTGTAATTCAAAGGAGCCCTTTCTGTCTTACAATACCTGGAAGGGGGCCAAGGCAACCCTTGGGAAAGGTATAGTCGGACTAATTGTTTTTATCCCTCAGCCTTGGGCTGCCCACTGGCCTACAGTTTCCTATTGGCTAGGGATGAGGACAAATTGGTCTATTTTTTGGATAGGCTAATTTCAATGCCCCACCTGAGCCATGCAACAAAAGGTATAGTCCCAGGCAGTGGCTCTTTTTCTGGCTGGCCATAGGAGAGATTTCCATCAGTACTCTCCTGATTGGCCTCTCCAAAGAGAGAGGGAGATCATGAATATGCACAGTACAACCTAAGTGGAGCAAAGGCCTCCCAAAGCCTCCATCCTTCCTACAGAAGCCTCCCTGGAGGCTTGATAATTACTGCTAATTAGCAAAGACTTTTTAGATTACATACAGCCTGACAACATCCATTTTTAATACACTCAGATACTAATTGGTTAAATCTGATAGTAGAAATGACAACAAAAAAAGTTCATTTTCAGAAGAAAAATCAGAGAAGGCACTACAGTGACAATTTCATAAACTGTTCATAAAACATTAGGATTAATTCCAGATGTGGAGTGTCTTGAAAAAGCATTGGTTTTAGTCCTGGCAGGGCCACTGCTTGTTGTGGGCACTTGGAAAAATGTTGATCTTTCTCAGTCTCATTTTCCTTATCTGTAAAATGGATGCCAAAAACTAACTTGCTGTCCTGCTGCCCAAGAATTGTCATTAACTACTTCTGTGTCTGTGGGTCACTCCCTGCAGGGTCAAAGTCCCAGGCAGGGGTGTTTGACTGTTGCATACAGGTACTCTGCTAGGGCCAAGCTGGTGAAGGCAGGAAGAAAAAAGTTTGCTCTTTTGATCTTCATGAAGCCTTCCCCCAAATAGTATTCCCCTCAACAGGAAAGTTTTGGATATTGGGTGGCCAAACACAAATGGCCAATGTTCATTACATTATCTTTTCACAAATTGTGAAATCAGTGAATGTATATGGAAGTATTTCGTGCACACGGAAGTTCTCTGCAAATGCCAGGAGGTGCTGAGATTATGATTATCATCCTTCCACATATCCAGGAGTATCTTGTCATTTCTTTGCTTTAATTCACCTTGCTTAAGAAGCCTGTCCAGACTGCCCAGGTCAGCTTCTAGCTCTCTCTGCACTTTTTTGCTGCATCAGTTTCTCCAGTTAGATTCATACATTGTTGTGTTTGAACTCTGGAAGGAGTCAGTTGAATGTATTTTGAACTGCGTTCCATGGAATGGCAGGGTTTGGCTGAGATAGGTGCGGGGGAGACTGAAGGGTGATACAGTCCCACAACTGCATCTGACTGCCACTGAGGGGCCTGGAGCTAGAATGGACCTTCATAGTTGTCCTGAGCTGGGCCAAATTGGCCCAGTTGTTGTTAGGTGCTAGATGGCCCGTTATATGCTTGCATCCATCAGTCATTGAATGTGGGGCACCAAAGGAACAGAGTGTAGTCTTGGTTGTGAGGCTCTCTGCAGCCAAGGCAGTCCTCAAAGGGTTGACAGCTGAAGGCTATCTGCTGCTGTGAGCCCCAGCAGTTGTGGCAACAAGTTGTTCCTTAAAGGGGAATCTGAGTAGTATATGGTAGTGTCTGCCACAGTGCACCCCCAGCTTCCCCACCCAGCTTCCCCATGAGAGAAGCAGCTCTTCTTTGATCAGTTTCTTAGACTTTCTGCACATGACTCTTATTGAAAGATGAGTTCTTTTGCTAAACAGTGTTTAGACATCACTTCTCCTGTCCAGCCTTATGTTTTTGGTGAGGAAATGGAGGTCAGCTGCTCTGGCTCCTGACATAGTATCCTTTCCATTATACTAGGACTGGTGCTTCTTTATCTTGACTTCCTTTTTTTTTTTTTTTTTTAATATATCTGACACTCCTGAGGACAGATTGACTAAATGGGCAGACACTGTTGATTTCTTAGCAATAATTATTCTTTCCTTCCTTCTTACTAATAGGACTTCAGTTTATGTTAAGTGGCATGTGCCCAACTAAAGAACCTAGTTTCATGGCGTAGCTTCCACTTAGTGGTGCCGTATAATAATGTTTTGGCTAATAACAAGTAAGTTGCTGGTTTCTGGAAAACTCTATTTGCTTACTATAAGTACTTTCCCTCTCCTTTTATTTCCTCTTGCTCTTTGGAATGCAGATATTATGGATGGAGTTATTGGAGACATTCTGAGAGAATAAGGATAAGATTCATATTCTAAGAATGGCAGAGCAGAGTGCCTGGGTTCCAGATACCCATTGCAGAGCTTCCATTGTTCTCCTCTGGACTTAAGTTATATGAGGGAATCCAAAATCTCTACCTACTTAGGGCACTACTATTTGGAATTTGGTTTGTCAAACCCAATGCCAGGTGGGCAAAATTGATTTAATTGAGAAAACAGGATTTGGACTTGATGCATTCAGATTAGTATCTTTAATTGCCATGATTTCTTATGCATCCTTGGCTTTCTTGCATGAAAATTTGGTGAAGGGGAAGGATACTGGATTAGGAATTGAGAAAACTGGGTTTCTACTCCAGTTCTGTCTCCCACTAGTTGTGTGATTTTAGACAAATAAGATAGCTTCTATGGAGCTCAGTTCTCTCTATGATAAAGGGTGTTGGAGTAGATTTCCTGAGTTTTCTTATGTTGCTCCAAGTCACTGTCTCTTTCATCCTCTGATTCAGTCTACTCTGGGAATAGATATGCATAGAAACACATCTTTGAGCAGGAGTTTCAGGTTGGGAAGTTGTGGGTGGGACAGATGTGAGAAATATCTTTGCTTTAAAAGGTTATTTCTGGCTAAGCATAATTCAGTTTATTAAGAATTTTTTCATAAGAAATCTTTGTATTTTTTTCCTAGATTGATTATTGAGTTAATTAGAGTAATTAAGCACAATTACAAAATTAGTGTAAATCTGTGTAATCAGGTGTTAACAATATATAATTAAGTAACTATGTCTTGCAATTAGAGACTTGAAAATGTACTGTCATTTTAGAATCTTTATTCTACCTTGTCAAAAAATTGTCCCAAATCTACACGTAGATCATTTTAGAGTTTACCTTACCTCACAGTTGAATGGGTATTTTTATGCCTGTAAATTATTAACAGCACTTTTTTTCTTATTAGGGAGTTATAGCTTAGTATTTTTCTCAAATCAAACTACATTTGGTCATAGAATTAAAATAAATTTCCTTCATGTCTTTTTTTATTTGAAAAAAGTAGGATATGACTCAGAAATCAATTAGGGGGTTTGAAAAATGGAAGGGAAAAAACCCTAGTTTCATTTTAGAGCATGTAAAATAGAAGGTAGCAGGCTTAAAAACAGTGATTTGAATCCTAGAAAAGGAAATTCAGATATAGCATTTCATGAATAACATTGAAGTCACATCATCAGTCTTTGGAATTAGTTTGCCTAATTTTTAGGTATTTTGGATGGAAATAATTTTTCTCCTATGACAAATTCATTATAAGAGTTCCAAGATGATGGAAATTATCCATGTCTGTGAGGACTTCATTCTACAAATGGATTTGCAAGTATGACCCTTAAATGAGCATCCAGAAAACCTCAAAGGGAATCTTTTGCTTCTTTTCTGATGTCAAGCAGAGAATGTCTTGCTGTTCTGTGAACAGGTTAAGAGCTACATGCAGCTACCACATTGGGGAGTTGTTGTTGTTGTTAGGTGCCGTCAGGTTGGTATCCGACTCATAGTGACCCTCATAGGGTGTTCAATGGCTGACTGTTTCAGGATTGCCTTGGGAGTGGAGTACCAGGTCCTTCTCCATTGGGGAGTAGAAAACCATAAAGAGTGATTCATATTTGAGACACATTGAGGCAAGACACTATATAGCCTCTAATGTCTGCCCCCTTTCTTAGAACTTGAGAGCAGCTCTTAAGAGCTGGGGGAAGTGTCTGAGGTTGGGAGTCAGCATACTTAAATTTTGGTGCCATTACTGCCATTAATCAGTAATCATTAATCAGCATTGTGATTTTTCAGTTTCTTTGCCCAGGATGTGTATCTAAATAGCATTTCTTTTAGTTTATTTAGTTGTGAAGATCAGATGGACAAAGGGTATGATAAAGGGCAAAAATAAAACTATGCAGCACTATAGTTGTGTTAGGTTTGTTGTTGTTGTTGGGTGTCGTTGAGTTGGGTGTGACTCATAACAACCCTTACTGGGTTTTCAATGGCTGACTGTCTCGAGATTGTTTTGGGAATGAACTGCCCCATACTTCTCCCATTTTTGCAGTGGTTGGGATTGAACCCAGAGAATGCAGAGAAGCACTATACCAACTGAGCTAAATCCCAGCCCATGTTAGGTTTGGCTTTCTATTATTACTTGAGGCAATGGGTATCTTTTTGTGCCTTCCATTTCTTTTATTTCTTTTATGCATAAGAAATCATGGCAATTAAAGATACTAATCTGAATGCATCAAGTCCAAATCCTGTTTTCTCAATTAAATCGACTTTACCCACCTGGCATTGGGTTTGACAAACCAAATTCCAAATAGTAGTGCCCTAAGTAGGTAGAGATTTTGTATTCCCTCATATAACTTAGGGCTGGGATTTAGCTCGGTTGGTAGAGCGCTGCGCTGCAGTCTCTGAGGTCCAGAGTTCATATTCCCAGCACCACAAAAATGGGAGAAGGACCTGGCAATCCACTCCCAAGGCAATCCCGAAACAATCAGCCATGGAAAACCCTATGAGGATCACTATGAGTCAGATACCGACTCGATAACAACAACAACATATAACTTTAAGTCCAGAGGAGAACAATGGAAGCTTTGCAATAGGTATCTTTTAGTGCCTTCTATTTCTTACTCTTACTCATGCTAATGTAGATTTTCAAAGATGTCAAGGGACTTTGATGAAACAATTTTGGAGATGGAACTGAGGCTGAGAGGTTGAGTAGCTTGCTAAAAGTTAAAAAGGAGCTAGCAAAAATCTGATGGGCTGTGGTTTAGCTCAGTTGGTAGGGTGCTCTGCACTTTCTGAGGACCCTGGTTTGATCCATAGTACTGCAAAACATGGGAAAAGGATGTGGTAATTTAATCCCAAGGGAATCCAAAAAAAAAAAAAATCAGCCATTGAAAACCCTCTGAGGGTGACCATGAGTCAGACCTGACTTGATGGTACCTAACAACAAGAACAAACAAGAAAGTCACTTTAGATCGTAGTTCTTGGGACTCCCAATCAAGCACCCTTTTCAGTTACTCTTTTTTTTTTTTTGTGGTACTAGGGGTTGAACCCAGGGCCTCACCCTTGCATGCTCTGCAAGTGCTGGACCACTGAGCTACACCCTCAGCTCATTCTTTTACATTTTGAGACAGGGTCTCACCAAGTTATGCAGACTGCCTCTGGTCTCCAACTTGTGATCCTCCTGCCTCCACCTCCTGAGCCTCTATAGGTGTGTGCCACGGCGCCCAGCTTCTTTTCAGTTACTTTTATGACACATGACTAGTGCTGTACTTGAGGACAAGGTGGGTGGAGCTCAGGATACCAGCTTCCCTCATTGCTGTACATCTAGGAGGATAGCAGACACTTTTCCCCCCAGTACTTGGAGATTGAAACCAGGGCCTTGCACTTACTTTCCAAGTGCTCTACCACTCAGCTGCACCCCCACCCTTTTTATTTTTTATTTTGAGTCAGGGTCTGGCTAAGTTATACTGGCTGCCTCTGGCCTCAAACTCACGATCCTCCTGGCTCTGCCTCCAGAGTCCCTGGGGTTACAGGGATGTGCCACAGCACCCAGCTGATAACTGACTCTTACGTTGATATTGTCCCCCATAGATCTAGTTGTTGAAACTACTGAAAGATTCCTTGTCCTGAAAGATGGGAGGAGGGAGATCCTGCAGTTAGTATATGCAGGTAAAGCTTTCATGGGGAATTTATGAAAATTTGGGATAAAGATGAAAAGCACAGAGTAAAGTCATTCCACTTTGTGGAATGTGCAGTAGTCTTGGGATCTAAGATGACAATAAAGGGGAGAAACTGCTGGGAGTATGGAGGAGATGGTGGGTGTCAGATAGTTTTTATCTTATGAAGGGAGGAAGTTTTATGGCTTTAGTTACAGCAGGCTGAGTAGTAGATCCAGAACTGTGGTTTGTCAGTATTCTAGAGTCATGTTCCTGAGACACTATGCCCTCTTTATGGCTCCTTCTTTTAGTGATTACCACTTGCTAACTCTTAACTGACGTGGTTGGGTCTGTTGATCTGCTTCAAGGACTTTTTCCTACAATTGGTAGAAAAAGTACTTTCCCTTCAGAATTTGATAAAGATAATAAAAAGATTCATTTTGGATGATTGAACCTGCTTTATGGAATGGATGTATAATTTACAAGGGAGCTAACTTTAATATAATTTATAGGCAGAATTACAATTATTACATAGTGTGACTTTTTAATTACCTTATCTCTCCTTACTAAGAAATGGAAAAAAATGTTAGCTGCTCCTGGTTCCTTTTCAGCTTGTCTTTTTTCAATACATTGATTTTTAATCTCTTATCTGTGTTCACGACTGTTCACATCCTACCCTGAACTGCCTTAGGATGATTTCCTTATTGAAAGATAGACTTTAATATTAACTATGGAGACTTTATCGTGTCTTCACAAGCAATTATTCAAGGTCAGACTTCATTTCTTAATGGACTGCATCTCTGAAGCTCTAGCTATCTTAATTCCCATTCTTACTCTTCCATATTATGCTAAAACTTCTAATTCACAATTTAAAAACTTCCTGCTGCTTTCCTGGTACTGGGAAAGCCTGTTGGGTTTTGCATGATGGTATAGGTCAGGATTACTCACACTTGTGCTGTGGCAATAAAAGGTTTCCCAACTCTGGATTTTGTTGGCCAAATGAAAACAATGGCCAGGAAACTTAGTCTCTGTTTATAGAAAACTGTCAAATTGTATGAAATTCTTTCATTATTCAGTTTTGATGGAGTATGTATTTTGTCTATTCTGGGCCAACAGTATTGTGTTTTTCATTATTAGTTATTATTAGTTATTTTAAGCTCACTGTATTATTAAGTCAAATGCTGTGAAGTATCTAAGATTTTATTCTACATGCAAGCTAACAAGTTAGCCTGTGATGATGTGCATGCGTGTGTGTGTGTGTGTGTTTGTGTTTGTGTGTGTGTGTGTGTGTGTGTGTGTATACACAGTCTAATAGAAGACAGAAACCTCTGGATCAGAGACAAAGAAAGTTCATGATGCACAACAAAAGCTAGAACCAGAGCAACTTCCTAGAACCAGCTCTCCAAGCCCTGTCTCCACATGGTGACATAGTGAGGGCCAGATGGTACCTGCACATGCAATGGAGTGCATCACTGGAGAGGAGCTCCCAAATTAGGAAGCTCTGATTTTATATAGGGCTGCCACCAAGTGGTGCATCCTCCTCTTCAGAGAGAGAGAGAGAGAGAGAGAGAGAGAGAGAGAGAGAGAGAGAGAGAGAGAGAGAGAGAGAGAGAGAGAGAGAGAGAGAGAGAGAGAGAGAGAGAGAGAGAGAGAGAGAGAGAGAGAGAGAGAGAGAGAGAGAGAGAGAGAGAGAGAGAGAAAGAGAGAGAGAGGCAGGGAGGTTGGGAGGGAGAGAGAGAGAAAGCCAGCCTGCGGGTGCTAGAGAGCTGGGGAAAGGATAAGTCTATCTCTTTTACTCTTTATCTTTATTACTCTTGAGGCCTTCATGACCCACAGGATAAAATCTAAATTTGTTAGCTTGGCATTCACGCCCATTCATTATCTGTTCTATTTCTACGGTTCTCCATTTGAATCCTCTGCTTGGACATTTTAAGTAGCAAGGGTTTAGGAGATGTTTAGTGATCAGGGAGTGTGTGCATGCATGCAAACCTCTTCAAATGCTGTTTCTGTAGAATAAGGGTCCAGAAAAGAACTTATGTTTCATGACCATATTACCTTATTTAATTTTTACATGCAAGGTAGGACTTTTTTTCTTTTTCTTTTGCAGTTGAGAAATAACTTCCTGAAATAAGGCAAAGAGCTGGGATTCACTATCATTTCCCCTCATACCAAATCCTGAGTCTGCCCATGACACCAAGGTCAAGCCTGGCATTTCAGGTCCAATGAGTAAGAAGTGAAAATAACATACTGTGTAGGCCATAGACCCTAAGTAATCACAGACTGCTCTCAGCTAAGGTGTGGTGTGGAGCAGGCAGGCACAGCTGTGTGGTCAGCTTGACTGTAGTTGCCTGAGCCCCTTAGAAGGCAACCCATCTCATACATGCATGCAATCTTGAATGCTCACAGAGCTTTCCACTCACTCTATAATTTTCTCTGAATTACCAAAGCCACTTAATCCTCTGTAATTTTCAGAACCTAATGGCTTTTAAAACCTATTCTCAATATTTATCCATGGCTTTCCTGATTGGGATGCTTAGCTTTTAACTAAACATCATACACAAGTGGTTAGTGAATATGAGGAAACAGGAACCTCCTGGGGCTGGGCCTGGGTTCTGCCCTCCCTCAGCTCCCCTTGACCTCCGCTCTCCCCAGTCCTTTTCCAGATCATACCTGTGGTCTCCATGTAGTCTCAGGGTAGAGGTCTGACCAGTGAGACATGGGGAGGAGTCATCTGATACTCCCTTTCCAAAACCAGGGACTCCCTCCAAATGACAGGCCATCAACTCCATGAAAGCTCTGGCAAGAATAATGTGCAGTAACTGACTCTCTATTGAACCACATGTCAGACTCACTTGGGGAACTTCCTAAAAATACTGGCTCCCAGGCCCCTCTGGATCTACTGATCCAAAATCTCTGTAAATGGGACTCTCACATGCTGTGTTTTCAGAAAAGCTTCCTTGATGCAGTTAGTTCAGGAACCTCTTATGTAGAAGGAAAAGCACCTTCATGCTAGCTCGCAATCGAGGCTGAAGGAAGAACTTCACTTATTCCTGGGCTCTTGGGCAGATGCTTTCTCCATCCTAGGCCTTTGTATTCACAACTATAAAATGAGGAGTGGGTTAAGTAATTTACTTGGCTTCTTCTAGTTTGCAGCAGTCAAGAAATCAAAAGACACGTTGCATTTGGAAAAGTTGTTGCAAAGACCTCTTTAAGTGCTGAAAAATAAAGATGTCACATCAAAAACAAAGATGTGCCTGACTCATGCCATGGTATTTTCAGTTGTATCATATAGTTATGAAAGCTGGACATTGAATAGGGAGACAGAAGAATTGATCCTTTTGAATTATTATGCTAGAGGCAAATACTGAACATATCATGGACTACCAAAAGAAGCAGCAGATCCATCCTAGAGGAAGTGCAACCAGAGTGTTCCTTGGAAGCAAGGATGGCTAAACTGTATCTTATGTTCTTTGGACATGTCAGGAGGGACCAATCACTAGAGAAAGACATCATGTTTGGGAGAGTGGCAGGTCAATGAAAACAAGGACAACCCTCAACTAGATGGATTGACACAGTGGCTACAAAAATAGTCTTAAACATAAAAAAGTATTGTGTGCCTGGCACAATGCCAGGAAGTGTTTTGTTCAGTTGTTCATAGGGTTGCTATGAGTCAGACTTGACTTGGTGGCACCTAACAACAATAAGATGAGGTTGAGTTGCTCTGGCCCTAGGGGAAGCTCAAAGTCACTCTCAGTGACAGTATGATTCTAAGGTGTGACTCCTGGTTGAGCCCCTGCTTATTCCTTCCTCAGATGCAGCATGGACTACTTCCCCTCCAGGTCACTACATTCTGCCATGGCTGGTGTTTGTGCCCACTTCTAGGACTGGCTTTCTTCCTCTCCAGTCATGTATAGACATCATTTTCAGGGTTTATTGTTAGGTGCTGTCAAGTCATGTCTGACTGATAGCGACCTTCATAGGGTTTTCAATGGCTGATTATTTTGGGATTGCCTCAGGAGTGGATTGCCACATCCTTCTCCAATTTTTGTGGAGCTGGGAATTGAACCTGACACCTCAGAGACTGCAGAGCAGTGCTCTACCAACTGAGCTAAATCCCAGCCCCAGGGTAGTAATTTTTAACTGGTTTAATTTAATTAGGCCTAGACTGTCTCCACATTAGCATTTTTTTTACCACCTGTGAGAGTTTCTGAGCTGTGGCTCCAGTAGTTGGGCAGCTTTCCATTTGTCTATGGAAATTCAGTGTCAATACATGGAACTTGTCAGTGATTCTAAACAGGATTATAGGTGCTCAGGAATAGGGAGATGGGAGGGGTTGGAGGAGTTGGGAAGTCTCCACAGAGAAGCTCCTATTGGCTTAGCCAAGTCTCCAGCACAGGTAGGGGCTAGTTGGTGAGGGAAAATGGGAAGCTGATGCAGGAAGAAGGGTGACTGCAAATACACATCTCGCACAACTTGTAGAACAGTCAGGAGACTCAGATGGAATGTGCTGAGGTATATGAGAGGAGGATGGGGTGGTAGATTCTGAGTAGGCCAGGGATGTAACAAAATATTGTTCTGGGAATATAGCTTCAGGTGGAGGCCTACACAGGGATCTAGAGATAAGAGAGAGAAGTTATAGTATTAGTCAAGGAGTGGATCTGTGGCCTTGTAGGGGGAGCCCAATTCGGCACCTGTTTTTGCTTCTTTGTCCTAATGAATCCCTTTTGCCTTGGGTTGAGTTCCCCTGGTGTGATATGACCTCAGCCAATTCAATATGCACTTACTCAAACACTTCCTTGTTTGTAGCATCAAGCCCCATAGTGTATGGAGATAATCATTTCAAGAAGATCATAATCTAGTAAATAGCTGTGCTCCTCACTGCTAGGTCCTGGCCCTCTGCTAGCAAGGTTCAAGAATTGTCTGTTCCACATTCAGTCATCTATCCATTTTCAAAGTGCACCAAGAACTATCGAAGGTGCTAAGAGGAATTCAAGCCACTATAGAGTGCTTTCCCTGTTCTCATTGGCCTACATGGAAAAACCTGTGTGCATGGGATGACAAAATTAACAATTACCTGTTAAATTGTGCTATCTCCTCTGTAAGTGAACTAGAGGCTGTTAGGAGCAGGATTGTGATGAGAGAGGCCAGAGAAGTCTTCCTGGAGGATGTAAACCTTCACCTAGCAAGATGACAGGAGGATGTGCCAGTGCAGCACAGTTCAACAATGTGATGTCAGCCACAAAAGTCAGCTTAAGGTTTCTAGTAGCCACATTCCTTATGTCTTTTTTTTTATTTAAAAAAATTTTTTTTCAGTGCTAGGGGGTTGAACTCAGGGCCTTACACATGTTAGGCAAACACTCCACCACTGAGCTACACTCCCAGCCCCTTTTTTATTTCTATTTTTATTTTGAGTCAGGATCTTACTAAGTTGTGTAGGCTGCCTCTATCTTCAAATTTGTAATCCTCCTGCCTCTGCCTCTTGAGCCTCTGGGATTACAGGCTAGTGCCACAGAACCTGTAGTAGCCACATTAAAAAAAAATAAAAGGAGAAAAACATGTTCAATATTCCTAGCCATTGTTGTTGTTGTTGTTAGGTGCTGTGGAGTGTTAGGGAAATGCAAACCAAAACAATACTGAGATCCATCTCTCTCCAGTAAGAATGGCCAAGATTAACAAAACAAATAATAATAAATGCTGGTCAGGATGTGGAGAAAAAGGAACAGTTTTACACTACTGGTGGAACTGTAAATTAGTTCAACTACTTTGGGAATCTATATGGAGATACCTTAGAAAACTAAGAACTGCCACATGACCCAGCTACACCACTCCTGACAATATACCCAAAGGAAGATAAGTCATCATACCACAGGGATACCTGTACTTCCATATTTAGTGCAGCACTCTTGCAAGGGTATGGAAGCAACCAAGATGTCCATCAACAGTGGAATGGATAAAAAGTTATGGCACATATACACAACGGATCATCACTCAGCAATAAAGAAGAATGCAATTATGTAATTTGCAGCAAAATGGATGGAACTGGAGAATATCATCTTAAGTGAACGGATCTAGTCCCAAATAGAGAAATACCATATGTTTTCACTCATGTTTGGGAGCTAAATCTAACTTAAAGGAAAAATCCCCCATACATATGTAGATATATAAAACTGAACAATCATACTTATCTAAGAAGGGAAAATATAAGCAGAGTAGAAAGAAGGGAGAGGAGACTAGCAGGGGGAAGTGGAGGTTGCAGAAGGAAGGAAGGAGAGAGAACATAATGTACAGGATAAAAAGGGAGAGTATTATTTCAAAATATATGATGCAACTATATGAATACATGAGAAAAAATAGAAGGGAAAAATCAATGAGAATATAACCCATGATTGCACATCATTTTTATTACACATTAATCAAATGGTTCTGTCAAATATGTAAGAGGATGAAAGTGTAACCAAAAGTTTTCTAATAGTTGTCTAATGGAAATAGCAAAAGTCTTATTACTCTGTACCACACCAACATTTATAAGTAAAGGGGAAAAAAGTAAAAAGAAACAATTGCAGTTAATTTTAGTATGTTTATTTCTCCTCAAACATGGAAAATATTATCATTTTCGACACACAATCATGTATGTTTATCATATAAAAATTATGAGATTTCTTCACTACATTGTCATGATCTGGAGTATATTTTACACATCTACCACATCTCAATTTGGACTTGTCAAATTTCCAGCACTCAATAGCTACATGTAGTGGGCTGTATGGGAGTGTGGGTAGGCGAGCAAGGGCTTGTAGCTGTGCTACCACTAAATGCCTGATGTGGAGAATGGGACTCTGGGGATGGGTGAGGCAGGCAGAGGGACGGCTCTGAGCAGCTGCTGTGGGAGGGAGAAGCTTGGGCCCAAGAAAGCAGAAGGCTGTGGGAAAAGGAGGAATAAAAATAACAGTAAGCTCTAGGGAGTTAAAAGACTTGATGCAGGGAGGTACCCACATTTTCTGACACAACAAACAAATTCTAAATGGCTGTGGGAGGAAAGAGGCCCGAATAGGAACTGCATTTCCAGAGAAATGAGAGTCCTTAAAGCTGTCTGAATAGAAAATAAGGTTATCATTATGCCTTATCATTAGAAGAGAGAAGAATATTAAAAGGACTCAGTTCAGCTTGAATAAAAAAGATAAATTTCAAGTAAACTGGCATACAGTTTATCCATGACTGGATTTGCTGTAATAAAGTCAGTGAGGGAATAAGCTGGGTGATTTACAGGGAGCCTGCTTCTGTAAAATTTACAAACTGCTGTGATAAAATGTCACCTTTATGATGCATTCCGCTTGGGCTGCATATATAAAGGGCACTGCAATGGAAAGAGTTGCAAAAACAAAGCAGTCGCCTGGCTCCCCAGCTGCCTTTGTCTGCTTTTCCAGCAGAACTGGGAATTTATGGAAAGATGACCTCCATACTCGCCTTTTACGGTTGTGGATTACAAACTGCCAGCGAAATGGCATCATTTCCTTTAGTTTTTATTTTGCAATCTCAGAGACTGCTTTCAATAATTTAGACTAGGATGACGTGGGGTGAAGTGGGTAAGGGAAGGACGAGGGAGGAGAAGGTTCCTGAGCCCAAAGCTTCCAATTCAGTGTGGAAGTCAAGGCCACCCACACAGGGTGTAGCCTAAATGTAACAGGTATGACTTCTCAGTATGATTTATGTCACAATCCTTCAGTTTTCTAGATGAAAGTTTATCTGCTCTGCATCTCCAGTGACCTGTTTGGTCGAAAAAGTAAACCTCAGTCATTACTGGGTTTTCCCCCATGGCTTTGTCAGATCACAGAAGAATCCTGGGCCTATGGATTGTCATAAACTAGGGAGGAGCATGTCCTCGGACCATGGAGTTTCCACCTGCATATTTGCCCTTTTGCCTGTACAGTGGCTGTGTAGACAGTGATTTTGTCCCTCTGTCCCTCTGTTACCCTGTCCTGATGCTCTTGGGGAAGTCAGACATGCTGCTTCCCTGCCTTCCCTAGTGATCACAGACTGCCATCCAAAAGCCCCCAATCTCTAATCCTCACCCCTCCAGGGCACTGCCTCTAGGGAGGGCATAGGAACTATGCCTGAACCACTGTCTAAAAGAAAATTCAACTTTCTTCTAGCCTGGTGGTCTCTCTTTCTCCCTGCATAGCACTCATATCAAAGCCCCCTTCTGTGAACCCAGCTCGGTCTTCCTTGATGGATCTGAAACATAAAGTCTTTCCCTGCTGAATCTGTGTTGGTTGTGTGTCTGTGAGAGGTATGCATATATGTGTGTAAAGATCAACTTCAACCTTGGAAAAAATATGTTGGCTCCTCTATCTGAAGTGGAGGTAGAGAATGTTCACATCAGGTACTTTCTTTCTTAGTAATTCTACCAGTCATACCAGGCAGATGAGGTTAAATGCTAAAATGGGACTAGAAACACAGTGTCTTTGGAGACTGAGGGAGGAGGAGATCACTTCAAACATGGGGAGTCTAGGATAGCTGCATGGAAAAAGTGAGAACTGATCAGAGCTGTGAAGGATGGGAGAAGTGCTACTTGGAGGTAATTCCAGGCAGAGGAGAAAGCTTAAGCCAGGCCTGCAGTAGGGGGAGATGGGGCCAAGGAGAGAAGGTTTGTGTGTGTGAGCATTGAGAGGGGATGAGGTAGAGGGCTGGAGGAATAGGCAGTGGGGTTGGAGTGTGGATAAGTGGAAGAGAGATCGGTCTCTTGTGTGGGGTACTAAGCAGTGTAAAAAATAACATGGCTCTGTCAAGTACTTGAGGTCATCTTTGGCAGTTCTCAAGTAGTGGAAATAATTCAGGTTATAAAATTGGTTATGTGGGTGGCATTGAAAACAAGAAAGCTTTCACTAGATGCTTTTTTTCACCAGAAATGAGACAAAATCAAGGTTATCATATAAAATAGATACCTGGGTAAATTTATCCCAAATGTGCTCCTTTATTTTAACTTACCCAGTACCTAATTCTCCATGCACTAAGGGCCTGGGGCAGTATGCACCACTGAGATGGCTCCCGTGCCCAACTCCTGCTCCTTCCTCCTTTACCTCTTCCTTGGTTATGCAGGTACTGGTGTCTAGTCCCTGCCTATTAGACCTGGGCAGTCCCAGGATAGGTTACACTAGTCTCTCAGGGGACAGAACCCAGCAGAAGCTCCTGGGGTTGCACTACTGGGGAGGCTGAACCCTCTTTGCTGGAGGAGGGAAACATCAACTTCCTTATCCCACTTGTTTGTGAATAAAGTACATCAGTGTTTGGTAAGTGTGACCTGGACAGTCTCCTCTATGTAGTCACAATTGGTCACATCTGGACATCTGTTAGCTCAGTACTTCTGTGCCTTGGTTTCCCCTTTCCCAAGTCAAGTCAGGGTTTGGGAACTGTCCATTAAGCGCCTGTCACTTGCAAAAGATCTATCTCCCAAATTAAGAGTTTAACTAGATTTCATTCTGGGAATTGAGCAAGAACTAGCAATAATTTAGCTTATAAAACTGTAGTTTAATGAAAGTATAAGACAATAGGCCTGGTAGAGGCTTTTTACTATCATGAGATGAGAGTTTCTATGGGCTGTTCTGACAGATTTACTGTTGTTTTAACTTAATAAGCTATTTCTGTTTTAGTGTTGTTATTGTTTCTGTGGTTATAGGACACTCTGTATTGTTTTATTATATTATCCCTTCCCCTCCGATTTATGGTGGCATGTTTCTCTTTGCTTAGCTTGTAAATATATGAATTTTCTCTGATCCTCTCAACTCTTCAAGGCACATGTGGAGATAGAGCAGTTTGTCAATATAAGGCATGGAATTTTTCCAGCCTTCTTTCCTTTCTCCTCTCCTTCCCTCCCTTCCTTCCTTCTTCCCCTCCTTCTTTCTTTCCTTTTTTCCTTTCTTTTTCCTTCCTTCCTTCCTTCCTTCCTTCCTTCCTTCCTTTCTTTCCTTCCTTCTTTCCCTCCTTCCTTCCTTCCTTCCAGCTGATAAGGGCAGGCTCCTCTTGAAGTTTTTACCCTTCCCCAAGTTGGTTGCTTTTATTTCAAGCCAAGCAAATAGAAGTAACATTAATAAGGTCTTATGCTTGTAAAGCATTTTTAGCTTTTAAATCTGTTGTGATCTTTATGACCACTCTGGTGGTGGGTCAGGCATATTTACTATCCTCTTTTTACACACTGGGAAATGCAATTCTAAGAAGAAAAATAAGGTGTCCATGATTACCTAGCAGGTCAATGGCAAAATGTTGATCAGAACTCAAGTTTTCTGGCTACTAGTTCAGGCACTTACAAGGGTAGAAGGGCTGGGCTGAGCCAAGAGGCATCTTAGAAGATGCCACTAGAGTGGCAAGGATGGATCAACAATGTAAGTCCATTGGCAGTGGAATTTTTATCATCACCTCAGTAAACAATAAAGATCCTTTTTCCCCCTCCTGAATAGTCTCCAAGAATTGCAGCTGTGAACAAGAAGTAAATTAAAATCTGTCTCCTTCACTGACAGTGAAGGCAAATCTGGGTAATGTTTGATTGGTAATATGGTGGTCAAAATTAAGAAGAGGAGTTACAATGCTTTCTTGGGACTGTTTAGTAGAAAATATCAAATCTAATAGAAAAGGGATAGAAAGAGAAGTAATGCCTGTGCTAGGTACATTGTTTTCCTTAATCCTTTACAAACTTTCAAATTAGGCAAGTCTCAGCTTATAAAAGGGAAACTAGAGGTTCAGAGAGAATCAGGACATTTTGAGAATTAAGCAGCTAGGAATATACAGAGCTGAGATTCAAATCTTCCTCCAAAGCCCATGGCCCTTTGTCCATTTTGTTCACCAACAAATGCAAACCTTTTGGCTTTACTTGAATTTTGAGGAAGACAAAATAAAAATTAATTTCTTAATTTCATCTCTTTTCAGAGGACTATTGGGAAAAAGAGAAAGTGAAATGATCGATCCTGGAGCTTTGTGCAGCCAGTCAGGCTGGGGCTCCAGTCCTCATCTATCAGCATCCATCATCTTCTGGGCTTTCAGACATAGGGTAAAGCTCTTTCCTAGTTCTCACATTCTAGAATTCCATGACTGAAATCACCAAGTTGATCCCTACCTGGGCCTGGCCTTTGTGCTCCATTCAGGATGGTAATGCATGGAGTGGGTGCTGCCCATCTATGACTTTCAACTTGTTGGAGCCGGCCCCTTATCCAGCCCACATCCTCCTTCTTGTGGGAAGCATTAGTCATGGTCTTCCACAAATCACCTGCCCCAAAGTGCTTGACTCAGCTGAAAAATCCATAGTGTGGGGGCAAAGGGGGATTCAACTTATCATTATATCTCTTTTAATTTTTTCTTCCCTCTCTATTCCTTAGATTTTATATCTCTCACATTTGGGTTTTAGAATGTTAAGAAGAGGCTGCTTTTCCTAAAGATTGGAAATTCTTGTTGTTTTGAAAGACCCAGTTTACATCTCTAGTCTTCTGTCTTCATATAATGTCAACTTTTTTCCTGTCTTCCTTTTCTCTTCTTTTCCCTCATTTTTCCTCAATTCCTTACCTTTTTTTCCCATTCATTCATATGGGTTTTCATTGAGAATTTTCCTTTGGGGGCTCTAGGAGAGGAGGTCATAAGCAGGATGGATCATGGGGCAGGGTGGGGGGACATTCTAGGGACCATTCTGGTATTTTTAGGGTTTGTGCTCAGTGTGGTTCAGGAATGCTAAAACTGCTAACCTAGGGTTGAGTTTCTTGATTTCTTATTTTTTAGAAGAATATTTTCACTATTATTATTAGTGTTCATTTTTGTGCTCTCTCAGCATCAGTAGTCCTAGCTTCAGATAACTACCTGATTTATCACCAATATTTTAATTTTAGCCAATTCTGCTATTTCTTTGAGCCCTAAGTCAGCATTCCAAGTGTCAGCAGCATAACTCTGAGAGCAGAAGGTATAGTGCAGGGGCCCAGGCTCTAATGTGGCTGCTTTTAACTCACAGTCATTATTCTGTAAGCACTGAATTGAATTTGCACTAAAATCCAGCCTCCAAAGCCAAGGATAGAACAGATTTTTGGCAATGATTATGCACCTGAGACAATAAAGAACTGCCAAAAATTTTGAGGAGGTGACAAATGTAGTCCATGTATGAGTTTATGAAGTATTTACTGTGATTTGGAGCTACTTCAGGTCAGTGATTGTGTTTTATTCATCTTGAGATCCTTAGTGCAGAGTTCAGTATGGGCATATAGAGGCATAGGTACTTTGAGTAGCATTCATGAGCAGATGAATGAATAAGTATGTGCATGGTACTGATTGTAAAGTGGAGAAATCAGAAGCTGGAGCATTTTTAAAAGGCTTTTGTAGTAGTGAGATAAAATGACATGATGATTGATTACATATGGAGGAAAGGAAATAATAAAAACTGATTTTAGGTTTATTATTAAAACTTTGGAGAATGGAGATATTAAGTCTTTAGATAAGAGACCAGGATTGAGATGTGTGAAGGGTGGAGAATGTCAGCATTCCTGTAGGCATGTTGAGGTTAAAATGATATGGTAGCATCCAGAGGAACACACAGGACAGGCAGCTAGAAAGAGGATGAGAGATCAGAACAGAGGTCAGAGGTAGTGGTGGGAATGTTGGATTTCTCTTTCAGCAGGTGGTATTTGCAATGGGGCTGGGGTTTAGCTCAGTTGGTAGAGTTCTGCTCTGTGCTCTCTGAGGTGCTGGGTTCAATTCCCATGGTTTAATCCCCAGCACTGCAAAAATGGGAGAAGGACTGGCAGCCCACTCCCAAAACTATCCACCATTGAAAACCCTATGAATATCAGGGAAACACTGACATAGTACTGGGCATGGCACAGTGTCTAGGAGTGTCTCATTCTGTTGTATATAGGGTGTCTATGAGTCAGATGCAACTTGTCAGTACCTAACAACAACATTTGTAATAGGAGGAAATTAGACATCTGAGGGAGTACAGAGAGAAAGAATGACAGAAAAATGTGATTTGATGAGAAAAGAATTCTTATATGAGCAAGGTTGATGGGTTTGACAAATCACACACAAAGCTGAATTAGTTATGGCAGTATTTCCAATGTTGTATGCCAACTCCTAATGACCTCTAATTAAAAATATTACTGAGTGAAAACAACATTTCTACATGGTATAGAGACCCACCCATTTATCCACCCACCTGCCCACCCATTTACTCATCCACATCCATCTGTCTTTCCATCCATCATCTATCCATCCATTCCCTGTTCCCCTCACTACTCACCCATTCATAATCTCTCCCACATTTTTGAAGTGGCTGTGTTTTAGGATAGGCTATAGAACAGGAACTTTTTTTTAGCAGTACTCTTAAGTTTAACACCCAATTCATATTAAAGTGAAATTTTACTTTGAGCAAAGCTGGCAAACGATTTTAAACCCTGAGGCTGCTATTTGGACCTTTTCCCTCTTACTTCTGCTTCCTCTAGGGAAATAAAGCTGAAAAGGGATTTCAGAGCCTTCAGAAATCAGATGTTAGTTTCCAAATGTTTTATACACCTCAGCACTGAGCTTTAGGCATTTCCCTCTTTCTTCTTTCCTTCAGCAATCCCATGCTCCCTTCATTGTCTCCCAGGTCTAGAACTTGTTTATCCCCTTGTCTGCTGAAAATACAATGATTGATATTTTTAATATGGGTGGGTAGCCTCTGAACAGAGAGAGTCCCATTTGATGGTGGTGGCGATGTTGGTGGTGGGGAGATGAGCGGTTTTGTGGTGAGAGTTTTCAGCTCAGATCCTGGAAAGGATCATATCCAAATGTGCAGGGGTGGGGGCATCCAGAGGGACAGGAGGAGAGCACACAGTCTGGTCTCTTCCCTCTGATGCAGGTCTGAGATGGTGGGATGGCTTTTCCCCCCCTTCTATCCTTCTTAATCTCCCCTTTGCTGCTTCTCCTTATTGCGTCCTCTCACCTTTTCCTGCTGGAGTTGAATTGCTGGCTTTCTCCAGGTCAGCTTCCTTTGGTGCTTAGCGTCTCTATGCTCTCTCTTTGATGAGGATGAGGCTTGCACCACCTCATCACTGTTTCTCCTATGTCCCCAGTCCCTGTCCTGCCAGTAGAAGGGGAAGTGTAGAAGGGTTTGGGTTTATAGCATGGTAAACATCACCTTTTTCCTCCTTGCAAGTCAATTTAAGGAACCCCCATGACGGCCATTCTGTAAGGGCTACATTTGCTCCGAATCAGCGCACATATGGGTCCAAGTAGCATCCCCTTCTCACTGTGCCAACCTCTTTTTCCTTCTGCTTCATGGACCTCCATTTGCTGATGTGGCATGACTCAAAATGAGAAGAAACACAGTGTCTGCAACAATGGGCTCAAACATCAAAAAATCGTATGCATGACACAGTGTGTGGTAGTGTTTCCTCCTGTTGTATATAGGGTTGTTATGAATTGGACCCAACTCTGTGGCACCTAACAACAACAACAACAACTAAGTATACAAATGGGTGCCATCCCACAACCTGTGGTGACTTTGTGGCAATTTTCCTGTCTCTAATCATTTCTTCCTTAAAGCCCTTCTATTATTAGCTCATTGTAGCTTTCCTTGCTCTCCAGTCCAAACCCTCAAAT
This sequence comes from Pedetes capensis, assembly GCA_007922755.1. Lineage (NCBI taxonomy): Eukaryota > Metazoa > Chordata > Mammalia > Rodentia > Pedetidae > Pedetes > Pedetes capensis. The sequence continues at coordinate 55,317 of VMDO01001542.1, read as the reverse complement.
AAAACAAGATCTAGAATATTGTCAGTAGCCCAAGAATTTAGTTCTCGGGTAATCTCTCTCTCTCTCTCTCTCTCTCTCTCTCTGGTACTGGGGGTTGAACCCAGGGCCTCACGCTTGCATGCTTTGCAAGTGCTGTACCACTGAGCTACACCCCCAGCCCATTTTTTTTTTTTTTTGCTTTTTGAGATAGGGTCTTGCTAAGTTACGCAGACTGCCTCTGGTATTGATCCTCCTGCCTCTGCCTCCCTATTACAGACATGTGCCACCGCACCCAGCTCTTCTGGTGATCCTTTTGTACTTGACCATCTGTTGATTAGTTAGAGGAATTCTTTATAAAATGAGCTTGGAGTCAGATGCTTTATTTTCAAGGACTAACAGACACTATGGCTGGCTACAGAGGAGAGTTGGGGGGAAAAGGGTCTTCCCAGAGCTCTTCCAGGCTTACTATGGCAAGGTTGGGCTTTGGACAAGTCGTAATGGTTAAAAGTATGAGGTTTGGGATTGAATAGACATGGCTTCAGTCCGCCTTTGTCAGTTCCTATGAGAACTTTTTACTTTTACTTCTTCAAGCCTCAAGTGCATTACCAAAATGCCAATTGTATGAATCTCACAGAGGTGAAGTGAAGGGTAAATGGGATAGTGACAATAGCTATTGACTCATGCATGTGTAGTTTGTACCAGGAATGAACCTAAGTGCTATCTAGAAGAATTACATCATTTAGTCCTTACAACAACTGTGTAATACCCATTTGGTACCTGAGGAAGCTGAGACTAAGTGGGGGTAAATAAATTGCTCAAGGTCACATAGTTAGCAAGTGGAAGAGTTGAGTGTGATTCTGACAATATGATTCTGCTGCCAAGTTCTCAACCACCTCCTTACATTGCCTCCTAGATTATGATAGTATGGTCTTTGACATGTGGTTAGCACTCAGTCATTGTCAACTATCATTGTACACTCTCCAATCCCCACTAAAGCCTTCAGTGTTTTTACTCCTTTATTCATGCAATCAATTTCTAAAAGGTAAGCTCCATGAAGACAGGGATGTGATTTTTTTTTTATTTTTTATGTGGTACCGGCGGTTGAACCCAGGGCCTTGTGCCTGCATGCTCTGCAAGTGCTGGACCACTGAGCTAAACCCCTGGCCCATTTTTTTAAAACTTTTTGAGACAGGGTCTTGCTAAGTTACGCAGACTGCCTCTGGTCTCGAACTTGCGATCCTCCTGCCTCCACCTCCGGAGCCGCTGGGATTACAGGCGTGTGCCACCATGCCTGGTGGGGATGTGATTTTTGCCTGCTTGGTTTATTCCCTGTCTCATGCCTGGAACCATGCTTGGAAGTGAATAGGCATTGAATAAATTCATAAATGAAAGCATCTATTCACTCATCTATCTGTCAACATAGGTATTCAGTACCTACGAAGTGCCAGATTCCATGTTAGGTGCTAGGATGAGATTATGTCTCTAACCTTGGTGAACCAGTAACTCAGTTTCAATGTGATATATCTGAGGTGTTACCAGTCTATAGCCGTACTACCCTGGCATCCGATCTCATCTGATCTTAGATGCTAAGCAGGGTCGGGCCTCTTTAGTCATGGGATGGGAGACCTCCTGGGAATACTGGGTGCTGTAGGCTTAAAAGAAGGACCCAGGAGCCTATTCCTGAAACAATTAGCCCTCCTGAAGCAATTAGCTTATTCCTGAAACAATGGCCCAGTGTCAGGAAGTGTTTTGTTCTGCTGTACACAGGATCACTGTGAGTTGGATCTGACTTGATGGCATCTAACAACAACAACAACAACAACAACAGCAACAACAAGGTGTTACCAAGTGCTAGGGCAAATGGAGAGGACAGCTAGCTAGCTTGCCTGCCTTCCTCCTGCCTTCCCTTCTTCTCCTTTCCTTTCCTTTCCTTCCCTTTTTCTCTCTTCCTTCCTCCCTCCGTCCTTCCCTCCCTCCCTCCCTCCCTCCCTCCCTCCCTCTGTCTCTCTCTCTTTCTTTCTTTCTTTCTTTCTTTCTTTCTTTCTTTCTTTCTTTCTTTCTTTCTTTCTTTCCTGTTCTCTTGGTGCTGTTGCCTAATTTCATTTAGTGCTCCTGCCTAATATCTTTCTAGTCAGCAAAGTCCTGTCTATAAAGATACTTTGCATTCAGCTGGATGAGGTATTGTTTCCTACAAAGAGGGGGAAATGGCAGGGCTGTGACTGGAAGAGTTTTGTCCTGCAGGCTGTGTACTGTACAGCTCTACCGTGGCTGTTGATGTGGACTATGATGGCAAAGGTGCCATTCTACTTGTACAATGTGGTTGTCTTGTGAGAGCTGCCTTTTAAGGCATCTGTGAATAATAGAGCTTAGGACCTGGGAGATTGGAGACAAATAAAGCCTTTGAGGTCACCTCCCAATGCACATTCTGGGCCCCAGTGACCTGTAGAGAGAGCCAGAGCACTGTCAGTAAGCAGGGTGAAGAGGTCTATTGTGGTCCCATTGGTGTTGAAGCATTTCTTGACATGGGCCAAACTGACATCACCAAGGATGTGGTTATGACCTCCAGGTTTCTCCTTATGCAAACTTGAGCCCCTTTTGTCTGCTATGTAACCTTCACTCGGACCCTAGTGGCATCTGATGGGGTACGCTACAGTTCCAGGACTTGGCAAACTTATGGAACTGAAATTAGCAAGTTTCTTTTGTTGTTTTCTTTTTAAACAAGTCTTGGCATGTTTTCTCAGGTCTCTCCTCCTGGGTAGGGAGGTGGAGAGGCTGGGAAACTCCTGATAACAGAGACTCCATGGCCATAGGAGGGGGACGGTAGTTTTAGCAGAAGAATTTGGAAATGTCTTGTCCCCAAAGAGAGGAGGATGCTTCAGTAATGAGATTTCAGTTTTTCTAAGTAGGCTGTGTCACTTGCACTAACACTTATGGATTTTCCTGGTTTCTGGATTTAAGGGTTCTTCATGAGGTTTGTACCGGAGCCCTGTTATCTAGAATCTATTTCCGCATAGGATCTTGAGGCACACCCAAATCCTAGCCAATGTTTTTCACCTAAGTCGACTCCTAGAGAAATTCCCAGTAGTTCCTGTCTTTTGGGACTCCTCAAATGGATCAGAAGTTGCGGGTATAAGAGAAAGAAAGGGACTGAGGTTTAGCTCAGTTGTAGAGTGCCTCTCTACACTTTCTGAGGACCCAGGTTTGATCCCTAACATGGCAAAAATGGGAGAAGGATATGGACAGTCCACTCCCAAAGCAATCCTGAAACAATCATCCATTGAAAACCCTGAGTCACACCTGACTTGATGGCACCTAACAACAACAGAAAGAAAACTGCCTTCGGAAGTTAGTTCTCATCCTTGGCTCTGGCCTCTTAAGCTCTGGGCAAGCTAGTTTCCCTTTCTGGGCTACAATTTCTTCATCTGTAACTGATATTCTCACATGGCTTAAGCAGAGGTCCTCCTTCTAGAGCTCTTATCTGGATACTATGGTCTGTATATTTGTGTTTCTCCCCAAATTCTTGTGTTGAAACCTAATTCTCAAAGCAATACTATCAAAAGGTGGGGGCACTTAAGAGGTAATTAGGTCACAAGTGCTCTGCATTCCTGAGTGGGCTGAGCACCCTTATAAAAGAGACCTAAAGGAGCTTGCTTGCTTGCTCCGTCTCGTGAGGACACAGAGGGAAGATGGCTATCCATGAGTTAGAAAGTGAGCCCTTACCAGATGCCGATTCTGCTGGTGACTTGATATTGGACTTTCCCAGCCTCTTTAACTGTAAGACATAAATTTCTATTTTTTATAGGCCATCCAGTTTATGGCATTTTGTTACTCAAACCAATATAATGAGTGAGATGGTATTTTTATTATAGGAATGTGAAGTATGGGTGCTTGTTTGCTATTTCAGTACAGTTTGGTTCAGTCTCCTGGTGACTCCCATGGCTCTGTCCCATGGAGCTCTGGACACTAAGAGGTGCCTTTTGGTTTCCAGACCAAAGGATTTACCTCATCCTATGGCAAAGCAGATAATACTAGCAATGAGTATCTTAAATCTCCTTTTGGATAAAGATGAAAACATTTTATTAAGTCTGGCTCCCTAATGGGCTATATTAGAGCAATACTGGGAGCTGTAAGAAATATATTCCCAAAGTATCAGTAGCTTAAAATAGTAGAACTTTATTTCTCACTCATTAACTGCCAAATGCATGTGTTCATTGTCAGTGGCTAGGTTTTCTCCTTGCACTTAGAGACCAGGTTTCTTTTATCTTGTGGCTCCACCATCCTCTTAGGGTAGTGATTCCCAATCTTAGGTGATCACTAGCTTGACTATGGATGCTTAAAAACTGACATCTGGATCCTACTCCAGAGATTGATTTAATTTGTGTGTGTATGGAGGAGGTGAGGCCCTTGTACTGGGATTATTATTTTTTGGCGGTACTCGAAGTTGGACCCAGGGCATTGCACATACTTTGCAAGTACTCTACCACTAGGCTGTACCCCCAGGCCATTTTCTATTTTTTGTCTTCAGACAGGGTCTTGCTAAATTACATAAGCTGTGTTTGGCCTCAAACTTGTGATTTTCCTGCCTCTGCCTGGCTTTTTTTGGTGTGTGTGTGTGTGTGTGTGTTTGTGGGGGATGATGCTAGGGATGAAACCCAGGGCTTTATGCATGCTAGGAAACACTCTACCACTGAGCCACATCCCTAGCCCTCCTGGAAGTTTAAAAAGTCTCAGGTGAGCCTAACATGCAGCCCATGTTCAGAACCACTGCCATATCTTGACATCCTCTGCTTTTAGCCATCAAGGGGTGAAAGAAACAATGAAGATGGTGTGTTTACTTCTTAAAACACCTGTGCCTGTGGTTGATGAGGATCACATTTGTTCGTATGTCATTGGCAGAAGTAGCCACGTGGCTGCCTGGTTGCAAAGTGGGCTTTGAGATGTGGTCCTGGGTTGGGTGGTGGTTCCCAGCAATGGCTGTGTACTATGGAAAGGGGACATGCATTTTGGTCAGTTATGCGCCTGTGTTCCCAGGGTATGACTTCTGGTATAGAAGCTTGGAGCTATTGTTATTTAAAAAGGCTTTCCTGGGGGTTGGGAGAGGAATAGGTATCATTTGATTACTCTGGATTTGGGATCCAGGGCCATCTCACATTCCCATCTAATGCTTGTTGTTGTTAGTTGCGTTGAGTCATGTCCGACTCATGGTGACCCTTACAGGGTTTTTCAATGGCTGATTGTTTTGGGATTGCCTCGTCCTTCTCCCATTTTTGTGGTGCTGGGAATTGAACTCAGGACCTTAGAGACTGCAGAGCAGCGCTCTACCAACTGAGCTAAATCCCAGTCTCACCCCCACCTGTTCTTAGAGGGTAGTTTATTGTTTATTATAATAAAGAACACTGACTTTGCAGGCAGGTGAACTTAAGATCCTTACTTACTGCTTGCTGAAGTTGTGATTTTGGGCATGGTAATTAACATCCTTAACCTTCACTTTTCCTAAGTGTAAAATATGTGTAATTGTGCCTATGTTAAAAGGCTTTATAATAATAATACAAAAATGCCTACCTTGCCTTAAATAAGATAATGTCTATTATGGTTCTGGAAATGACAGGCAGAGGGCAGGGGTGAGATCATTGCAGAATCCTCTCTTCTTTCTGAAGGAAAAGGGAAGCTCTTCAGTGGCTGGGATTGAGAGGGTGAAGACAGAGGCTGTGTTTCACTGGGACACTGAGAAACAGCCTTAGGACCACACATCCCTTATCAGATTGGAATGATGGGACCACCCTGGCCCCCCACTAGGATCTTCAGGAAAGCTGACGATTAGGCTCCTCTTACTGATCCAGGGGCATGCGGTGATGGGTGCCTCCCTTTCCTCAGCATCCTCCTGCTCCCAGCCTCCCCCAGCAAGGAGAAGACCTTTCTCTTGGAGCTGCTACAGTTTGGGTGAGAGGCCCCTGCCCAGGAGCAAGAAGATGTGGACAGGACAGGGGCCCAGTTGAGCCTCACTGGAGATACCCACTAGGGTGGCGGTGGCTGCTCTCTGTGGCTGTTGATAAGGGGAGATGGCAGAGGTAGAAGGAAGCCTTCCTGTTAGTGTCCGCAAGAAAACTCCTGTACATAGTTAATGCAGCTGGTTGCTAGCCTGGAGTGTGACAAGGCTAGCTTTGTGGATGTGTTTGCTAGAGGGTGGGAGAACAGTGTAAGGAGGAGGGAGAGGCTGGGGCAGGCCTGGGAAACTGACCTAGGTGGATACTGGGGGCTTTCCTATTTCCTCTCTCCACAACCCTCTTCTCTTCAGCTACCCAACTCCTTCCCTTGGAGGACTTATAGGGAGTTAGGTAGGGCTGGGTCCCTCCAAGATCATTCAGGTGATTATTTCCTAGGGTACGAAGATGATAAAGCTGAAGCAGCAGTCCCTCAGGGGCATCAGCCACAGGTTTATCTGACACTCCTGGCAGGTGGCAGCGGGCTGCACCATCATCTGGACCCCTTGAAAAAGCCTGGCTATATTTTATGTTGTGGGGTCCTCATGCCCTCATCTTTCTGTTTCTTTTGGTAAGAGTCTGCAGGGACAGCTTCTGTCATACAAGTTGCTGAAAATGATGTCAAGCACCTAGTGTGTGCAATGCATGATGCCTGACACATTTTCCAGGGACAGTTCAAGCTTCACAGCAGATATTCAGGGTATCTATTTTTAATCTCCTTTTTCCAGGTGAAAAATAGGCTCAGAGAAGGTAAAGAATGTGCCCAGGGTCATGTTGCTTGTTAAGAGATGTGAAACTGTCTGGTTTCATAGTTGCCTCCTGCCCGCCCTGATTCTTTTCCAGCTGTTTTTCTAAAACATTTTTGTAGATGAACAATGAATTGTTATATATAAGAGATAGGATGCTGTTTTATGAGGCAGAGTTTTGTAGTCCTGAATCAAAACACATCATCCTCTATGCTTTTGAAAAAATTATGATTCTGAGTCAGTAGTTAGAAAATTAAATCCTAAGATTCCAGTGTTCCTACTGTGTCTCCTTAGTCTAAACGACACCCTGTTATTTTGGTACAATCTTCAGCATCCTTATTCTTTATTCCCTTTCTCTGTAACCAACCAGTATGCAGCAATTTTACTTTTTATATTTTCTAAGCTATGCTGGGCCTGAAGCGGTAGCCTTGTGGCATCCGATCCCGTCAGATCTCAGAAGCTAAGCAGGGTCGGGCCTGGTTAGTACCTGGATGGGAGACTGCCTGGGAACACCAGAAGCTGTAGGCTTGGGAGAAGGACCTGGCAACCCCCTCCCAAAAATCAATCTGCCATTGAAAACCCTATGAACAGCGGAGAAGCACTGACAATAGTGTTTCCCCTGTTGTACAGAGGGTCGCTATGAGTTGGATACCGACTCGACGGCACCTAACAACAACAAGCTATGCTGGGATTTAGCTCAGTGTGTAGAGCGCTGTGCTGCAGTCTCGGAGGACCCGAGTTCAATTCCCAGCACTGCAAAAATGGGAGAAGGGCCTGGCAATCCACTCTCAAGGCAATCCCGAAACAGTCAGCCATTGAAAACCCTATGAAGGTCGCTATGAGTTGGATACCGACTCGACTGCACCTAACAACAACAACAAGCTATGCTCTTAACCAGTTCTAAAATGGTGCTGAACCAAGAGGACAGAGTGACAGATATGTGAGCCTTCAGGGATGGAAGTGCCAAAATTTCTGGGGAGCATGGATCTTTTTTAAAAAAACAAGTATATTCAATGTGATAATTAATTTGTTTTAGTCACAATTCTTTTTTTTTTTTTATTAGAAATTTTTAATGTACATCATAATGTGATTCATTTTGACATGCTTTTCGTTGTGACAATTTTCATATATGCAATTTGATAAGCATTATTCATATAGGTTACCCCTTACCCTCCTCTATGTTTCCCCCC